>OU015467.1:2084819-2484819 GCA_907164805.1 Brachyptera putata
GAGGCGCCAAGCATTACACTGTAGTTTTGGTGAATTGATTGATGAACATCTGCGAGACCAGATCTTGGACAAAGTATTTTCGAGAGAGTTGAAGAGGAAACTTATCGAAATTGGACCTGACATGACTCTGCAGTCTGTGCTGAACACATCAAGAGACTGGGAAGATGCCAATCAGAGAGAAAGTGATTTGGTGGGACTGTCAGAGAAGCCAGCAGTAGTGAATAAGGTGGGCCTAGAACCTAAGACAGGAAAAGGATTTACCAAAGTCAAGTGCTATGCATGTGGCTATAGTGGTCACACAAGAAGCAGCCCAAAATGCCCTGCTACGAACGCAAAGTGCAGATTGTGCCTACAGAAGGGGCATTTCCAAGTTTGTTGCCAGACTCAAGACAAACAGTTTTGTAACGAGAAAGTCAAGGAGAATGGTAACTACCATAAACAAGAACGAACCTCAAAGAAGAGCACGGGGAAGAAAGTAAGACAACTGAAGGATTCTGACGACTCTGATGAGGAAGGAGACGAACGTGAGTACATGTTTCGAATTGTTAATGTCAGACAATTAGACAGTACCGGTAGAGAAGACTTGCTGAAAATAAAAGTGGGTGGAGTCGAATTGGAAGTTATGGTTGACTCTGGAGCCACTTGCAATGTGTTAGATGAGAAAACGTGGATTTTATTAAAAAATCAGAAGATTGAGTGTAACTCTTCATTGACAAGTAAGATGCTGTACCCGTACGGTAGAGAAGAACCGTTAACTGTATTGGGGAAATTCAGTGCAATAGTAGAAGTACCTGGTTGCAAGAAGACTGCCACTTTCTTTGTCATGAAAGAAAAGGGAGTGCCTCTCCTGGGTAAAGACACTGCTATGAAACTGGGAGTTTTACATATTGGCATGCAGATAAATCAGATCTCAAATCATAATCGGATTGGCAAGTTGAAAGATTTTCAGATGCGGCTGCCAATAAAGGCGGATGTGAAACCAGTGTCTCAGCCATTGAGGCGAATACCTGTACCAATGCAGAGTAAACTGGAAGAAAAACTTCAAGATTTGGAAGATATGGACATCATAGAGAGGGTCGAGGGTCCGTCACAGTGGACTTCACAGCTAGTGGTCGTACCGAAGCAAAATGGTGATGTTCGGATCTGCGTTGACATGCGTCAGGCTAATGCCGCTGTGGAAAGAGAAAAGCACCACATCCCGAGTTTTGATGAGATTCTACCAGATTTGAGGTATAGTAAAGTCTTCAGTAAACTAGATATTGAAAGTGCCTTCCATCAGATCGAGCTAAGTCCAGAATCAAGAGAAATCACTACCTTCCAGACACACCGTGGATTGTATAGATATAAGCGACTTATGTTTGGTATTAGTTGCGCTCCTGAGATGTATCAGCGAACTATGGAACAAGTGTTGCAAGGCTGCGAGGGCACATTAATCTATATAGATGACATTCTAATTCACGGAAAGACGAAGGAAGAGCATGATGCTAGGTTAAACAAGGTATTAGAGACACTTCGTGACCGAGGTATAACATTGAATAAGTCAAAGAGTATACTAGGAGTTCAAGCGATTGAATTCATGGGACACAAGTTGTCTGTTGATGGAATTATGGCGACCAAAAGCAAGATCGAAGCCGTCTGCAACTTTCGGGAACCAGAGACGTCCGAGGAAGTTCGTAGTTTCTTAGGCCTAGTTAATTTCGTAGGGAGATTCATACCAAACCTATCGACAACTACAGAGCCACTACGGAGACTTGTGAAGAAGGACGAAAAGTTCATTTGGGGGAGTGAGCAGAGGAAAGCGTTCAAGCTTTTAAAAAGTCGACTGACGGAAGCTCGTTCTCTGGGATATTACGATGATAACCGGATAACGGGATAACCGTGATCGCAGATGCAAGTCCAGTTGGTTTGGGGGCAGTGCTTATCCAAGACAGCTCTACAGGACCAAGGGTGATCAGCTATGCAAGTAAGAGTTTATCAAGTCCAGAGACCCGCTATTCTCAAAATGAAAAGGAGGCCCTTGCACTTGTATGGGCATGTGAACATTTTCATGTTTATTTGTACGGTCGACAGACATTTGACTTAATAACTGACAATCGCCCTATCCAGTGTATATTCTCACCAAAAGGGAAGCCTAGTGCCCGAGTAGAGCGATGGGTTATGCGACTACAAGCGTACAACTACCGCATAATACATCGTGCTGGAAAGTCGAATATTGCAGACCCATTGTCAAGATTATTGGTCAGAGATGGAAATGAAGTTAGCATTGATGACGTTGGAGAAAAATGTCTTCGTGTGCTCGTTCAATCATCCACTCCAGTAGCACTAAAACTGCAAGATATTGAAGAGGCGTTCCCGACAGATACAGAACTTCAATCAGTATGTAGAAGTCTCGAAACAGGAGTGTGGGGAGAGTCTACGAAGCCATACCATCCATTTTCAGTCGAGATGTGCAGAATCGGTGATGTGATTCTCCGTGGTACGCGTCTAGTAATCCCGACTCAACTTCGAGCGCGCACTTTGGAGTTGGCTCACGAAGGTCATCCAGGTATGAGTAGCATGAAACAACGACTCCGTTCAAAGGTATGGTGGCCAGGAATAGACCGAGATTGTGAAAGGTATGTGAAAAGTTGCCATGGATGCCAACTAGTTGCTGTACCAGATGTCGCTGAACCAATCCGAAGCACAATGTTACCTAATCAAGCTTGGCAAGACATTGCCATGGACTTCTTAGGACCGTTACCATCTGGTCATAGCCTACTTGTTACAATTGATTACTACAGTCGTTTCTTTGAAGTGGATATTTTGAAGTCGACAACCACAGAGAAGACTATACGAAAGTTGAAACCCATGTTTGCTAGATACGGTTTGCCACAGTCGATAAGATGTGACAATGGCCCTCAGTTTGCTAGCGAGGAGTTTCATACGTATTGCGCAGAAAACAATATCGAATTGAGATACACGACACCCCTGTGGCCTCAAGCAAACGGCGAGATAGAACGACAGAATCGCTCTCTCATGAAACGCCTACGAATTGCTCAAGCAACAGGAGAAGATTGGAATGAGATATTGTTGAAGTATCTTATTGCTTACCGTAGCACTCCACATACTACAACTGGAGTTAGTCCGGCCGAACTCATGTTGAAATTCAAGTATCGTGATAAATTACCGTCCTGTGAGGAAAGAAGAGAGAACAATGATGGAGAAATACGAGACCGGGACCAAGAGAAGAAATATAAGCAAAAAGAGTATGCTGATAAATCGCGACGAACTAAGGAATGTGATATCGCTGAAGGGGATCTAGTATTGATGAAGCAAAACAAAACTAATAAGCTGTCAACCCCTTATCATCTAATTCCCAGTACTGTTGTCACAAAGAACGGAAACAGTATCACTGTTCAAACGCCTGACAAAGCCCGTTATACTCGAAATTCAACCTTCTTCAAAAAGTTCTATCCACCGCCAATCCTTGCTGATGGTCAATCCCATGATCCTACTGTACTATCCGAGGGAGTTCCAGAACGTGAGGATGTTTCCAATCCCGGAGCCCTGCAGAGTGACCAGCAGCTGACAGATAAGGTTGATGAGTTGCCAAATACTCCGAGATCTCCAGCTCCTTTGCATCCCAGGCCTCGAAGGGATCGAAAGTTACCATCACGCTATGAAGATTAAGTTGTTAATATAAACTTGATCTGCGTTAATTTGATTATCAGTTAATATGCATTGTTTGACATTTTGTATTCCATTTATTTCAATTATATAATTAATCCCCAAGGTCATGAAGTACCTGTAGAAACAATGTCAATGTGTTTTGTCATCTAATTATGTATTTGTTATCACTAAATAATTTGAAGAAGGGAATGTAGTATATTCAAACCTTCGCACCGGAAGCACTGCCTTCTGTTTATACTGTATGTACGGTTATGTATTCCTAGATTAGGTTGGCAGTTGCTAAGAACATGGTTGACTAATAAAGATTAACACCGAGAAGTAATCAAGTATTTATTAAGAATCCTAATGATTGAGACATAGGATACCACATTTATCTTATGTGAATTAAGCACATTATGATAATGTGTATCTTCTAGGTGTGGATGACAAATTACAATTAATTCAATTGCAATTTGAGGATTTACTTTTTCTTATAGTTCGATTTTAGTTTAGCTCAATTTGAAAAGGTCTTATGGGACAAGTGGATAGTTATAAGTTTCTTAATTAGATGGTTGGTTGACATCCAGATCGCTTATTGTAATCTTCTTCATGTCGTCCAATGAGAGCCGACTGCATGTGCCATGTGGGCGTACAAGTTGTTGATAGTGAAAAGATAATAAAATAACAATCTGTCAACCAAAGCAGGAAAGCACGTACATCCAGCAGCCATCATTGTATGGGAGGGACTAGGTTTCAAGCTGCCACCTCTTTCTTAGTGAACACAAAATGACATGTTTAGTCTTTAATTTTTTTAAATCTTTTTTTTCTTTAAATTTTTTTAAATCGTCTTTAAAAGGTCGCCAACAGTTGATCGCCGCCAGAGAAGTCGGATGGCGATGGTCTAAAGGATTGGGATGTGAACCTACTATTGTCCAGAAGTGCTCGTTATAGTGAACTAGTTATAAAAGTTATAGTATTGGAGAATGACAGACATTAAGAAGGAAGATTCATCTCCAATGTACTGAGCATGACATTGATGTCACCATGGACACTGACGTGACATAGTTCATTCATGAGTGCAGTGACAATTACAATAACATATTGTGCGTATTATGACATTGTCCATGTTTTTTTTCTATACGTTATTGTTTCTATGGACACTGACGTGACATAGTTCATTCATGAGTGCAGTGCCAATTGCAATTACATGTAGTTATTGTGACATTTTCCATATATTTTTTTCTATACATTATTGTTTCTATGGATACTGACATGACATAGTTCATTCATGAGTGCAGTGCCAATTGCAATTACATGTAGTTATTGTGACATTTTCCATATATTTTTTTCTATACGTTATTGTTTCTATGGACACTGACGTGACATAGTTCATTCATGAGTGCAGTGCCAATTGCAATTACATGTAGTTATTGTGACATTTTCCATATATTTTTTTCTATACGTTATTGTTTCTATGGACACTGACGTGACATAGTTCATTCATGAGTGCAGTGCCAATTGCAATTACATGTAGTTATTGTGACATTTTCCATATATTTTTTTCTATACATTATTGTTTCTATGGATACTGACATGACATAGTTAAGCCATGAGTGCAGTGGCAATTGCAATTACATGTAGTTCTTGTGACATTTTCCATTTTTTTTTTTCCATATGTCATTAATGTGAGAATTATTATGATAATTATTATAATTTAAATGATTCTATTTTTTCTGTAACAAAATGACATTTTTCGATGAATAATACGATATATGAGATTATTATACCTGATGTAAACATGTATTTACCCCGGAACCCTAAATTGGAATAATGTGTATTGTATTTTTATTTTAATAATATTTGGAAAAGTGCTGAGGTATCATTTGAATTAAATTTAAGGGGTTCATGAAGGTCGCCTAGGTGATTCCAGCTGGAGAGGGACGTCAGAGTGGCATCGAGTTGAAGAGAACAGGAAGACGAGTAGATTCAATGGAGACAGGAGGACCAACCCCAACCGAGTGAAAAGAGGGATGCGACCAGCGGTAGCTGCGCAGAGATAAGTTCAAGGTGAAGGATGGAGGATCCCATGGAACGAAAATCGGGACGATTTTTAAGGGAGGTGGAGGTGTGTCACGCTGAGTCCCGTCAACCCTGGAAACCCGCTAGCCCCATAACACCTAGGCTAAGCGGGTAGACTACCCAAAACCCGGCAGGGGGACAAAAGGCATTACCATACGCGCATGCGTACAACGTCGTACCTACTGCCGGGTGATGCGGCTAATGAGGAAGTGATTGACGACAGAGACGATCTAAGAGAGCCGAAGACGACTGGTGAAAGAACAAGGACACGGGAGAAGAGTCCGAGATAGGTCTTCAGGAGCATCGTCTTCGCGACCCCACTCTGGCGACCTCAACTGCTGGAGTACGGTAGGACCTGTTTAACAGGGGTGGGTTTATTGTTATTTGGGGCTTCACCCAGGGGTGGGTTTATTGTTATTTGAGGCTTCACCCAAAGGTGACTTGTACTTGTGAGGTTCCGGGTCCACATGCACCCATATAAATAATTAAACAACCTTTTTCTCAACCATGTCATTCTGAGTTCTTTTGAGAGAGAGAGAGACCCAGTCTGGTACGAAACCCGGTCCCGCAACTTGGCTTACACCCCTTATGCAAGATCAAGTTGTAACAATATATATATATAATAATGATACTTTCTTTATAGTTGATTAGTTCGTAATAACTCTTGATGTTACGTACACAAAAAACAACCAATCACTGAGCAATTATTGGCAACACGTTCACGGCCTGCTCGACGAAAGAATTACGAATTCTCTTAACAAGAACGAGAGTTACATAGCGAAACGAGCTCGAAGGGAAACTGGTCTGTTGTAGTGATGCCGCAATATAGCGAAAAAATCGATACGTCGATTCGATTCGATATTTTTTATTCCGATTCGATTCATCGATTAATCGGAAGTGAGAGAATCGATATTTGAATTTGAAAAATCGATTTTTCAAATTTAAAATACCGGTAGAGCTATTCAAGTTTTCAATGGATATTGTGTGTAAAATACTTGTTGCAGCAGGATCTATTTCTATTGCCAAGTCACTTTCAATGAATGCAAATATTTCATGTAAGACTTTTCGTAATTTTGGTATTGTACTGTATTGTATCTGATTTTAATGAAGTTGGATCACCAACTCTTGTGAACAGTTGACAACAAAGTGGTTTCTGTTCAATTGGGAAATATCCAGAATATGAATTGTTTTCTGGCGCCTAGTGTTCATCGCGAAAGTCCGTTAATAAATGAAAGTGGAAGAGCGGAGACAGGTGGCGAGAGTCGAGAGCTGTACATAACCCTACGCTACAAAATTATACTTCGAAAACAAAATATAATTGACAAATACAAAATTAATATAAAACATCGAAAATCGGACGTGAAAACATCGATTCAGCAATATATCGGAACCAATTGTATCGATTCAAAAATCGATGTATCGAAAGGAAATGAATCGATTTATCAAAATATCGATATAGTCTACGGCATCTCTAGTCAGTTGCCATTGAAGTGTTGATCTCAATGCTGTTGCTGTTCTCAGTCGTTTTTGATTGTATGAAGTTATGTAATTATAATGTAATATAATTAGTGAAGCCTTCAGGTACCCGGGTACCCGGGTCGGGTACCCGTCTACGTTCCGGGTAATTGTGCTAACCAGTACCTATAATATAGAAAATAACTTTTATAAATCACTCAAGCTACCGAGAGAAATTCAACTTCGCATTCTACATAAGTTTTTTCACCTACCTTCCCACACCTCCCTCAACTTGTCAAAATGCGCTCGTCAAATCTAGTCGCACCACCTACCGTTATCTGTGGTCACACGTGCAGTGTACTGAATCCCTCTCCTGTCACCCACTCTCTAGTTGCCATGCCAAATACTATTCTTTACCGAGAACTGAGAAGCATATATAGTCAACCCATTACCTACCTCCACGATTTGAGGGTTTTGTCAAGTATTTCTTCTCACTTCGCTGTTGTTTTTCAGCTTGAATAGGTCCTTGTATATTTGCTTGTTTTGCAGTTTGTATGGACTTGAGTGGTGTTATTGTTGGAGTGAGCATAGCGACGTGTGTTTAGTGTTTTATATATATCAAATTGAGCGATTTTTTTATCGATACGATTTTTTTAAAATTACCCGGGTAATACCCGGGTAATTTCGGCGGGTACCCGGTTCCTAATTTGTTACCCGAAGGCAACACTAAATATAATTATTAATAAACCTACGAACTGGAAATATTTACTTACAAAACTACAAAAGAGAAACCAATCCAGGCCCTAGCACATTGTAGTGATAACATTTGCATTTAACATTTGTGGAATAAAATTGACAAAATTACTGTGAAATGATGTAGGCATAGTATTAATATCAATTTGACGCTGTATGATCGTGGGATGATATGTTTAGTTGCCCTGGCCTATGTTTATTCATAATTTTTCTATTATTTAGCTAAATATTAATGTGAGAAGAAGCTTTGAAGAAGAAGAAGAAGCTTTGTAAATTGAAATAGCAAAATGCATGCAACCTAACCTCACCGAACCATTGCGTTAACCTATAAACTCAATGCCTGAACGATTGGCAGCGGGCACACATAGAGGGTGGTGGAAGATGCGGAGGCCTTGATATGAGTAGCTGGTCCACTGCCTCCGTGTTGGACGTTATAAGCCGGAAGAGCGGCGGCTCGCAGGTGTTCGGTGACGTCCTCCACGGACACATTCAAAAGAAGCCTAGCCTTTGAATTGTATGTCAACTTCAATTGGAGCTCAATTATCTTGTAAATTTAATGACACTGATAGTTTCCTTGATGTTTGCTCATATAGCACTGCTTGCTTGTCGATTGTTGCTGATTGAATTGAAATAGGCAAGAAAAAAGGAATGTAATTATTATTAAATTCATTTGAAACCAGGAAATAAAATGAACAAAACCGTTGCTTATAGAACCAAAAGTGGGCGGTGCGCCAAAAAGAAATTCAGTTTTTATTGAATTATAAAATATTTACGCTGGGCCTATGTGGACAAAAGTTATTATCGTTCAATGTTAGACCGTAACCAATTACAATTTCAAAGCGCATAAATTTATAATATACGTAGAAAACCAGCGATTCTTTTACGCATAAAAAAGTCAGCGGATTTTGAAAACCTATTCCATTACACACTGGGTGCTTGATCAATAGCAGTTTTTTCTTCAATTTGTTGATTAGAAAATATACAGGCTATGTGGACAAATTTTATGAGTATGTAGTCGAAGATTGTAGAAATTTGCATAACCCAAGCGCAATAATTTTACATAGAAATTTAATTCTATAGAAATTCAGCGATTCTACGCGACGAATAGGTGTTTTTGGTCCCTCTTATTTCAGCCAAACATATAAACTTGTGTGTTTCCATTTCCACAGTATGGTGAACACGCTGAAAAACTGAGTGAATATTTACTTTTTCAAGAATTAATAAACTATATGAAATTTGATGATAAGCTTGATGTTCAGTTATTTGATCTCTATTTTTATTTCTATTTGTTGAGCCATAGTTCAGAAATCAAATAATCTCACGCTCCAAACATTCGTTATAAACTTAGGAAACTGTAATGCATTTATGTAGGCCTATTCTAATCCCAAAGTAGTATACAATCTTTTGAATTGATGTTATTTTGCTTAATTGAACATTTTTTGGAAAAACTAATCCTTTAGGCCTAATTTTTAAATTTCATTACCCAACAATGTTCAACAGGCATCGACAAACAACTGAGTACACTATTCAACCTTCAACGACAGACCATACTAATTGATTTTATTTCAGTTCAGGCCTTGTCCTAATCCTAAGGAATATTTTGAATTTTCAAATGACAGCCATGAAACTTCAATTCATAAGAATTTTAAGAAACCATAGGTATTGCAATTTTCTCGTAAATATTATTATTATTACGGCCTACTGTTGGATTATAAACTGAGCTGGTGGTGACTTAAATGGAGTAGACCTCCACTGAACGCGGTAGTAACTTGAAATTTTACGTCATGCCAGAGATGGCCGGTCAATTGTGATTGCAAAAATATATTGTTTCAAAATTAGGCCTGGTAAGGTCAAGTTTTTCAACATCCCCACCTTCTCTGTTATCACTTGTATCAGTTTTTCTGACACCCCTGAACTTGTTTTGTTTGTTGAGAGAATCTACTTCGTATTTTTGTGACGGAGGCAGAGATAAAGATGGTCGATGACGGGGATTGAACCTAGGGCCGCTATCTACCACTCACTGATCGACCTAGTCTTCACCATATGACCAACAGAGTAGGTTAATGTTTCACCTTCCTCCAATCATTACAAACATGGTGTTGACTTTTTTTTTTTTTTTTTTTTTTAATAACATCGAAACTTGATACAAAATCATTGTTCCCCTATTAAGGCCAAGGATGAGAGTAGGATCGTTTGGATGGGGCACCACAAGGGCGATCCCACCACCCCATTTTATTATTATTTTAAATTAAAGCAATGAACTTCATCAACAGGTGTACGCTGTCTGTGACCACACATCTTCGCCGCAGATAAAAGTCTTCAGTTGTCGAAAGTCCGGAACACAATATAAACTGTTTTTGCGATATATCCGGACACTACCAACATTGGTATTAGGAATAATCCAACCACACGAATGTTGATATTTTTCACTTTGAACTAAGTCTCTTAGGCAATGTTCACTTCTTCCAATGACAGCAGGTGCAAAGTTCATCATTATACAAAGGATAAACAAAAGGAGTGACAGCCCTCGATATAACTAGGCCTAATCACTCCACTAATTAAGGTCGTGGCCAATTAGTACTTCATCCAAGCATTCACTTCGAGGAATGTGGGAAACCACGAAAAACCACGTCAGGATGGATCAAATGTTTGTTGGTCTTGAAATATACATTTTTTCTTCCAACTTATATTCTTCTCGTCTGTTCTTGTTTTCTTCGTTTCTTGAGACATTGATAGTTGTCATTGATAGTTGGTGTTAACTAATTTAAAATGCAAAATTTCAATGCAATTGCTCCTGAATTTCATTAACTAAGGTCATCACCTCAATCAAATTCAAATGAAGAACTTCATGGCTTAGGCCATACAAGAAATTTAAAACTACGTATAATAGGAACGTCACACTAATATAAACTCTGCCGTGCAACTGTGTTGAACGAATCATGAACAACCCATTTCAACTCTTCCGTCAATTTTGCCTACGAAGATTTCGTCAAATACTGCAACTAAAAATTAGGCTAGGTCTACTTAAACTACACCATTAATTTTGTGAACAACTAAATGCACACTTCTTTTATAGTGTATTTATCCATTATTGCTGGGGCAGCCACAGTACAACTAAAGATAAATTACTTTCAGTGTGAATTGTTTGCACCACTAGGCCTAACGACTGTCAGCATTAAGCAAAATATCAAAATGCGCATTACAATGAATCACGGTTGATCATAGGTCTACTGTCGTAAAGAAAGAAAGAGGTGTAATTTTATAATTAATAAGACTTTGAGTAGCCTAGGCTTCTAGTTTTGAATAGGCCTGTTGCTTTTATTGAATTAGGTTAGGTTAGGTAAAATTAGTTTAAACCTAAGCATACCGGTGCACAATTTTTTGAAGTATGGAATAGGCCTAGCTGAAATTAATGATCGAATTGGGCCTAGATATCCATCAAGATCCAAATCTAGACTCACAGAAAATATGTTTTCATCAAATGAAATGACAGTGTAAACATTAACCTCCAACTTAACCTCTATCATAAGATTATTTTTCACAATGACAGACTGACAGCTGATTCTGAACAGCAGAACCACGAACTTGAGTTTGACAACTGACACAGCTGTGGAAGAGGAAGCAGTTAAATCGTAAAATTAATGGGTTATAATATTACTTTGAGGTTATTCTCTTGTGATAGTATTCATTGTAAGCCTGCCCTATGTAGGCCTACATTTTAATTCATTGGCTAAACATTGCTGTGAATTGATAGAAGAAGAAGTTAATGGTTTGTATGCCTGGGCTAATTATACCTGTAGGCAACCTAACCTTAACGAGTTAATATTACAAATGACAATGATACAGAACAACATTACATAGGCCCTACCAATTTCAGTGTAATTACATGGCAAAATACCATACGCCTAATATTATTGCCCATTATGGTTTCATAATAAGAGGAAGCAGAAAGAAGGAGAAGCAGACGATGGAAGGAAGACGGAATGGCTCACCGGCTTCGAGATCGCAAGCAGCCCTAGAAATGCCAGTGGAGCTACCTCCACCCCCAAACCCGACTACGTTGGATTGGGAGATTAGACTGATTTGATGGTTTCAGACTTCAATTAAAGAGGCCCAAAATGAATATTACCTTTGCCTATGGCCTACCTCAGCGTAGTATTTCACTCCATCTTCATTCTTGAAGACTTTGACGTAAGGTAACAAAATACGGTTAATGTGTTAATGATCTATGTTGATAATGAATTTTGTTCACTGTGCAACTCAAGAGGGCAGTGTCATTATTTCAAGTAGGCTCTATTCTGTTTGTCCAAAGAAAAAGATTCAATTTTGAAAAGATATGTCAGCTGATACACATCCGTTGTTTATGCTCGTTACCATCGTTACGAGAGAACCAAAAGTGGGCGGAGCCCAATTTTTTTCGGTTTTTATTGAATTATAAAATATTTAGGCTATGTGGACAAAAGATATTATCGCAACGCGGTAGATTATAACCAATTACAATTTTGAAGCGGTCAAATTTCTATTTTACTTGGAAAACCAGCAATTCTATAGAGCCCCCAACTAAAACTCCACGCCAACAATGGAGGTGGGTGTGGCCTAACCTGTTTTTCCGAAGTTTTCTTTGATTATTTAATTAGAAAATATACAGGCTATGTGGACAAATTTTATTACTACCTAGTCGAAGATTGTAAAAATTTGCATAATCCACGCGCAATAATTTTCCATTTACGTAGAAATTTTGCGATACTAGGCGACAAATACGTTTTTTCGGTCCCTTTCTGGCCAAACATATAAGTGTGTTTCCACAGTGTGGTGAACACGCTAAAAACCGCGGCTGCCTGTTGGTATATGGACCTTGGTTTCCAAACAATTAAACCAGTGCCTTCTTCATATCCATCACAGATTTTAAACGTTTTAATTTATTAGTGACACTTGTTGCTCACATTTAATAGTTTCTTAATTGCTTTTATTGATGTGTAAAAAAAGTACATTAAAAATGAGTTTTCTTCGTTGTTTCACATCCGATTGTCTCACAAATCGCTTAAAATATGTATGATAGATTCAGTATAAATTTGAGAGCTTTTGGAAAATTTTGGTTTTCCAAGTATTTCTCCCCGGCCTATTCTTATGGGGAATTTCCATACTTTCCAAATTTTTTCCGGAGACACCGTTTGACCGATTTTTCTGAAGAACAATCCCAACCTATTCTGGTATAACACCAATTCAGGAAAAAAGTTTCGAGTTGATTGAAACTTTTTCCTGACCTGTATGCCGCGTACAAAATTACACACACAAAAAAAAAAAAAAAAAAAATGAAAACCAAGCCCAAAATTTTTTGGTATATGGAATGAAAATCTTCGCTACGCTCATCTAATAAGATTTTGGGTTGAGGGGAACATATCAGAAAACTGTCAAAAAAGGGAATAGAATCACTAAATTTCGTAATGAGACAACTCAAGTGGACAGGGATTACATTAAGGAAAAAGGTTACAAGAGTCTAATACGTCCAATGATGGAGTACGCTGTCTCAGTCTAGGATCCCTACAACATCAATTTGGTAAAAGAAGTAGAGGGGGTGCAGAGAGTAGCTAGGGTCTAGCTGCAAGAAGGGTTCTAGGAAGGGTAAAAAGATTTAGAATAGAACGAAATTAACAGGGGAGAGTTGAAAAATTATGGGAAAAGCCCAGTGAGATGGTAAATGAATTGGGGTGGGAAAAATGAGAGGAAATTGGAGGAAAAAGGACAAACTCCTGAACTTTTTCAGGGCAAGGAATGGTTTTACGGGGTGGGAAGAAGTGGGAGATAGGATAGGGATGAGAGTTCAGAGGAGTGTGAGACGAGGGGAACAGCTTGCTGTGGAGAGGGCTAGAACAGAATTGAGTAGAGGTGGTTTTATTCAGAAAACGATAATCGATTGGAATGGGCTGGGAGAACAGGCAAGAAGAGCAAAGACTATTGCAGAATTCAAGAGGAGAATAAACAAGGGTGAGCGCGCTCACCCTTGGACACCCTTATATAGAAAATAGCCTTAAGTTGATTGTTGACAGAAAACCTTAAATATATATTCTTCTGTGAAAATAAATTCTCAAATTGATTGTTTCTATTGACAGAAATCTTAAATACATTGCTTATATATTTTTTTTTCATTTATTCTCCATTTGATCAATACAGTGTACCAATATAGGATTCGTCATACTAAAATTAAACTAGAAATACTTATAAAGTTAGATAATTATTTTACAGTTGTGTAAACAGTTGTGTATAGTAGGAATATACAGAACAACTATTAATAGTAAATAGTAAAATTATATAGGCCTACATGGAATACGGTATTGAAGAAAAATTATATACATTGAATACTAAAGAAAGGAGGGAAATCGGCCAAGTTAATGGTGAAAAGTAATTATATACATTGAAAATACTAAAAAACAAGGAGGGATAACGGTTTGAAGTGTGAAGTGAGGCTAGAGTCAAGGACTTTTGATGAACTCATTGATGCTATAGAATGGATTTAATAGGAGATATTTTTTGAGTTGAGTACGGAATATGCTGAGTGGTTTGGATTCAATGATGTAAGATGGGAGGTTATTGTATAAGGTAGTGCAGAGGTAGTGATGGCTTTTGGTATACGAGGAGTGATTGTGAGACGTGACATGGATGGACTTACTGCTTCTAGTTGGGTAAGTATGAACGGTGGAATTTAAGGGGAATAGTTCAGGGTGAGAGCGAACGAAGGAGCAGGCTGCAAGAATCAGGGTGGAGGTAAGAGTCAATATCTTCAGGTCAACGAAGTGTTGTCGACATGAACTGCGACGAGATATACCGACAATTATGTGTAAGGCACGTTTTTGGAGAATGAAGATTTGGTTGGCTTGGGGAGAGGCCCCCCAGAAAAGGATACCATAGGACAGAAAAGAATGGAAGTGAGCATGATAGGTGAGTTTGAGAGTATGGGGGTGAAGTATTTGTTTCAGGCGTCTGAGTAGGAAGCAACATCTTTGGATTTTAGCGGATGTAGTTTCGACATGAAGTGCAGCAAAACGCTTTTTCAAATATCTTTGAGAACACAGAGAGTATTTTTGCTATAGGCCTATAGTTCTCAACTGATTGCTTGAAACCTGCAAGCTTTATCTTTTATAATCTGAACAAGCTTTTCAAGTTACCGCCAAAAAGTTTTAAAATATTAATTAAATAATTTTAAAAGTTCAGGCTTTTTATACTATAATAATTAATGGGGCTATTGAGGAAATAGTAGGCTTAATCCTTCCAATAAACAAGCTTTAACTCAATTTTACTTCATTTACTGAAATTCCAAAAATTTACAAACAATGAGATTAGAATCAATGAATTAGTGCATCAAAAATAAAAAATATTCATAACCTTTAAATTTGGCATAAAAAATATATAATAAAATATAAGATCGTCAGATCTGTTGGCCAAACAAATGCGACAGAACAAAAGAAAATACAATTAACAAAAATTAAATGCCAAATTATATATCGTGCACTATTGAATTACAATTATTACATAAGCTAACATACAATCAAATGATACCGTGTTATTTGTGATGTTATCGTCAGTGGCGGCCCGAAGTGGCTCAAGCACGCGGGGCCAGATGACTGAGACGCCACCACCCACCCCTGTTGGGACGGATCGATGTCATATTCATGGGGGGAAGGGAGGGGGGGATTTCAGTTTGGTAAATAAATGTCATATGAGAACAGTATTGCGAAGCCGGCGACCCGCGGGGGTAAGGGGGGAAGGCCCCCTTGTGGCCCCGCAGGGATTTTTTCGAAATCGCACCTATTTTCAGAACTGTTTAGCGTGTTTCAGATGAAGTTGAGATGTCGAAATCATTTTACTTATGGGATTAAAAATAGTGCCCAAACCAATATTTGTAGCTGTAGGGTCGTTTCGTGTCATTTTAACGCCCTGGGCAAGCACTCAATCGTGCGCCTCCAAAACTGAGTCTGCATATAAAAGGTAAATACCAGGAGGGGGGAGCCATGCCCCCGCAGGGACTTTTTTGAAAACTCCCTATTTTTAATACGATTCTGCGGATTTCGTGAGCCATACGAAATTTCTGGAATACAGGGATTCTTTACTGACAAGCACATTGCATGTAGGCCTACCTTTTGAAGTCCGTGTCTATACTAACGCGTACATTCGCATTCGTTTTCAGCTAAAATATGTTGACAAACGACATATATGGGCATAATGGTAACACATATTTTAATTCAGTAAGACGATCTACGTTAAAACTCATTGCAACTCAGCCTGTAATCACTGTAATAAACTTGAATAATCCTCCAATAACTACTATCCTCTGTATACAAAGATTTATATTTATCATTTTTCATACCACCTCATCAATTCTTAGCAAAAAGAGGAATAAATACTATGCCCTAATGTCGCAACAGCAAGAAATTCACATTATTTGAACAACAGCATTTTGGAGAGAAGTGTGGAACTTGAAGCAAATTTATCGATGGCAGAATTCAAGTCGATCTTGACGTCTCGTTCACAAGAGAGAATCATGAGACCTTCTAACCTCTCTTCAGACATAGTTGATCTGAAAATAGAATTTGATCACGTACAGTACATACAAGAGAAAGTAGGAAAACGATTGAGTTGGTCAATTCTCACGAAAATTTCAAACATCTTACCGTAATCTTGTTTTTATAATTTTCAGTTTTGAAAATGATCTCTCCGCAGACGCAGATGACGGAGGAATTGTGCATAATCCCTTATACGCCAAGCACAAGTTTGGGAATGCTGTTGTCAACTTGAACTTCTTCAGTAGCGTCAAGACTTGCGATGACTTAATCTTCAGCTTATCAGAGCGTCCCTCTTCTTCTTTCTCATCTCCGTCGTCATCGTTTTCAAGGTTGACTTCCATTCGTTCACCAAGAGTAAGGGAATCCAGTGGCGAAGTCAAGTCATAAATGTCTTCATCGGCCACTTCCGAACTTACTTGGTTAAAATGAATAAGCTCTGGCTTGAAAACTGCGGTATGGAGATCCTTGAAACTTAACGCGAACTGGAGATATTCTGCTTTCAGTTTGGCACTGTCAATGGCTGGGAGCCAATCTACAATCTTCTCGAACGCATCTTGCGGAATATCACTGGAATGTTTCACGTGTGACAGCCTCTCTGGACTGAGAAAGGCGAGGTCTCGAAGAATAACGTTCGATTGCTCAAACCTGCTACGAATTGCCGATAGTGCGGTATCGACTATTTGATAGAACACTTGCGTTCTGTATCGAGTTGTTGAGTCTGCTGGACTCTCATCGTGAGCGAGCTCTCCTGGCATTGTCTTTTTTCTACGTCTTCTTCTTTCTGAAAACCCAGTCTCTTCAAATTCATGTTCTATTGCGAAATTTGATGCGCTACCGACCAACGCTTGGAACTGGGTTTCGGATCTCATGTCTTCCAGAGACGCAGTCGTTGTCGATACCAGAGCCATTGCCTCCAGAAAGTCCAAGCCTTTTGTCTGGAGGTACGACGAAAGTGGAGTAGTGATTTCAAAAATGCTTTTCATCAGAAATAGCATCATAACGAAGTTGAATGATGTCAGGCTATTATAAAAGGAAATTCCTTTACTAGATGTCTCTCTATCATGGTCTTTTGAGAGTATCTCCAGAGTATTCAATAAAGCTCCGTATGTCACTTTAATGACATCTATTGCTCTATCGTGGGATGTCCAACGAGTATTCGACAGGTGTTTTAGTCGACGTACTCGTTGGCGAGGGTAAAGAATTTTTTGTTGTGCAACGAACTCAGCGACTCTCTTTCTGGCACTCATATACGAAACTAGACTTTGAAGAATGCCGAAGAAGTTTCTCGCTTCCTCATTCCTATCAACGGCATCAACTATGACTAGGTTCAATATGTGTGCAAAACACCACACGTATAAAGCCCGTGGGTTGAATTTCTGCACCAAACTTCGTAAGCCTTTATACTCTCCTTGCATACTTGCAGCTCTGTCGTAAGCTTGAGCACACAAGTCGGATTTCCAATCAAGGCCATGACGATTAAAGAGTTCGTCCAGAAGAGAGAACATGCCCGCTCCAGTAGCGTCTTCAGCAACATCCAAGGCCACAAGCCGTTCCTGTGGGTCTCCATCTTCGTTGCAATATCTCACAATGAGTGAGAATTGGTCCAATTTTGCAAGATCCGTCGTTGTATCAACTATAACAGCAAATAATTTTGCATTTTTAATCTCTTTCAAAATAGTGGTTCTCACCTCATTGGCTAAAACATCAATCATCTTATTCTGAGTCCTTTTAGACATGAATGTGCACCTGTTCGTTTTTGAGTTTGATTCCATTTTATGAATATGGGATTGGAGATATAAGTGGTTTTTTGATAAGAGTGTTAATAGATCCAAAAATCTTCCTCTATTCAAAGATTCTCTCTTCTCATCATGGCCTCTGAATGCGTCGTTGTGCGTTGCTAGGTATATAATTGATTGCATGATAATTCTGACAATCTCTCGGTTTTCAGCAACCTGGGCATTACGAGTCCCAAGTATCTCGCGATCAATTCGAAATGAAGCCATATACATCGCTTTAGATATTTCTGAATGGATGTGATCGTCATTAGCTTCATGTTCACAGAGCCTAGCATGTATATGTTTCCAATCATTTATACCTTTTCGAGATAACGGTAGTCGCTGAGCAGCGGGTGTTCCGAACAATATACAAGATGAGCAGAATACCTTATCTGCTGATACAGAGTATGATAGCCAGTCTCGATTCACTAGTGCACCATCGGGCATTTTTTTAAAATAGTGTGTTTCATTGAAACTCCTCTCCCGATCACCTATTTTTCTTGTGGGGAAAATATTACCAAGTAATTCACATGATTTTGGCTGGGTTGGACCATGATCAGCAAGTTTGCGCCGAAGACCACTCGGTATGACATGACCTGCGTGAAGTGCCGGATCATAGATGTCGGCGCCTGTAGTACACAAGTAAGAGTAAGACTGAATCTCAGTCTGCTGAGCTCCAGTGGGATCTACCACCGGAAGTTGAGTATTCAGAGATGGAGGCTCTTCACGCTCACTGGCTTCCGGTAGTATATTCAGTTCCAGCTCAGGAGTTTCGTCTGACAGAGCAACCTCAGTTAAACTCCGTCCCAATTGACCATTGGGATATAGTTGCTGAGTTACAGGTAGCCAGGTCTTTTTCTGCAGATTATCTCCGAGTGTCTGATTTTTCTCAAGAAAACCACTTTCAAGAGTATGATTCTCTTCAGACTGATTTTCTTTGAGAAAATGACTTTCAAATATCTCATTTTCTTCAACCAGCTCTCTTTCCAGTGTCAGATTTCCATCAAGACTATTTCCAAGTGCCATTTTTTCTCCAAGTAGGCTGAGTTCCGTTTTCGAGACACTCACATCATTCGGACTTGTACTCACTCGGCCATCTGTAATTAAGGAGGTAGCCCTAGTCAAAAAATTGGATTTTTTTTTATTCTCTTTCTTTTAAGTGGCTTGAGCTGCTGGTCGATTTTTTTTTTACAATACCTTGAATGGTTGATACTTGATTTACTACGGCACTACGCAGTCGTACTCAGAAAGGATGGCAATGCGTATAGTGATGGTGCCTACTGGTGTAAACTAAGATGTACCTTGACTTTGATTCTACATTTTGATTCTATCTATCTCAACTTTTTCATTTTCTTAAGCAAAAACATCATAATTCTATTTATATGAAAAAAATAAAAAGATGGTTCTAAAAAACAAATTTGTGGGGAAATATTGAATTATTTCCCCGTTTAATATGTACTAGTTCATAGTAATATGTGTTGAAAGTTTCAGATTTTCAGCTTCAATAAGTACTAAGAAATTAAATATCAAGCCCAATTATTAATTAACTGTGTTTCACTAGGGCTACCTTACCCCCTTAAGGGCTTGCTCTATATGGACAAGGACATCCTTCAGAGACAAATATACAGGAAAAAATAATTATTGTTATCCAGTATTGTGTCTGGGAAGTGTTAGTTAAAATTTGAGGAATAACATGGAATTACACGCCCAAAAAATACGTTTATCCGAGAGCAAATACATTACAAAGCGTGAAACGTATGCAATAATGCAATAGACGCAGCTATGAGCCATGGCTTAGGGCTTCAGGATGAGAAGCGAGCATATTTTTTTTACACCCAGATGACAAGATCTAATATCGCGAGTGAATGAAATTTGAAAATAAATACATACCTTGAGGGGTTGAAGAGTTCTGATCTTGTAATATAACAGAAGTTGTTGGAGCAACACTCGAGACACCATCTTCTGAAACACGCTTTTTTGGATTTCCGAAAAAATGATCCAACGATTTATACGAGTCGGACTTTCGTTTCTTATTCATTACACAAGATTCGACATGGCGTTTCCAATTTGTATTATTGAGTTTACCTCTGTATTTCCCACATGCACATGCATCCTTACTATCCACATCCACGTGTTTCGAACTCATTCTATTGTCGTTTAAGAACGCTCATGGTAAACACTTGACAAGAAAAATGATTGAAGTGAAAATCGAAAAACACGTCTTTATAGAATATCCAACCTCTGGAAACTGACCAAAATACTCAACAGTTTTCACTGTATGCGCCGTGCGGTAGGCCTGTAGTATATAGAGACGTTGACTTCGTGACTTGTCACTCAATACATCATAATTCGTCTGTATGCGGTTGCCGCCACTTTGACGTGATATTTCCTTCATTTCTGAGAACCGAATATTGAAATTCGTAATGGTGACAACCGACAAATTATTCGCTCTTGGGCTGAATTTGTGTGCTAAATAAGTGAATAATATATTATTTATTATTTTGATTTCTTATCTATTTATATTGGGTTTAACGACGCACTGTACTGGTAACTACGATCTATTGGCGTCGGTGAATGATTGTGAGATGATGGATCATTTGTTATTTATTTATTTCCATTATTACTAGGAGACTTAGCGTGCTGATGTGAGTAGAATGTATAAATGTAAATTGTAATAAACGTTGGGCCTACATGCAAATTGATAGGCACTAGGCAGTGTTTGGTGGGGACCGTTTTCGCGTATAGGGGTAGACCGTAAGGTGGGTCGGGGATTCCCGTCCAGGTTCCTGTCCTATGTGTGACCCCAAGACAAAAATAAATTCAAATAAAAAAGTATCGAAAGAAATGCAACAAATTGTGGAATACAAGCGATCATAAGGGAGATGAGATCCGATTTTATTCAATGACAAACATTGTATTCCACTTGTACAATTTACAGTCACAGTTTTTTTCACAAGATTTCAATTTCAAGTTTACAACATGAAGTCGATCATTTAACGTTGATGACTTGATGTTCTCACAATTAATTCAATTGAGTTTATTCATTGGCTGCTAGTTTTAACTTTCAGTGCGCTCAATGCCACAACAATATTACTTCAGGATGCATTTCGATGCAGGAAATCAATCAACCGCTTGTGACCAGAAGTGTACGTAGGCCTAGTCGAAAAAAGTACGCTCATGATGGAATGTCAAGCTGCAACTTGCATGCATATTACAGCATCATTTAATTCAATTGATGTGAATTGGTGGTTCTCATTTACCTTTTTGAGTAGTCCTTCAGTGTGTAGAGACCTATCATCGATAAGAAAATAGCTAACGGTATGCAATTATTTATTCTATACTGTCGCTGGTCCACCGGCGGAATCATACTTATACTCCTGTCACTCGTGGGAAATGTGTATAGATCTATCAGACTATCATTGAGATGCTGTTGTTCAGTCGCTTTATCGTTATGACTTGAGAGTGAATAGAAACGTGTAATAGCTGAATCACCAGCAGCAAAGCGAGCTGCAAGGAAGACTGCATGACGCACTACTGATTATTGACATGTATGTTCTTTTGCGTTTTCAGCCTAAATGACTAAGCGAATGGCAAGCATAATGACGATGACGTGTTTTTTTATTAGGTATTTAGTTGAACTTATGAATTGTGTCTGGCCAGGTAGGTCCCGAAGGGACCTACCTGGCCAGACACCCACCCACCCCTTTCAGGCGCGGGGCCACGGACCCGAATTTGTATGCTCGGGCCGCCACTGGTTATCGTGGATCGCGGTGAACCTGGCAGTTGCGTCGCGCTGACGGTTGACGTTTATCTCGCGGAGACGACGAGTATATTCTAGTCCGCACGCGGTGAATCTGACAGTTGCGTCGCGCTGACGGTTGACGTTTATCTCGCGGAGACGACGAGTATATTCTAGTCCGCACGCGGTGAATCTGACAGTTGTGTTGTGCTGACGGTTGCCGTGTATCTCGTGGAGACGACGAGTATATGCTGGTCTGCACGCTGTGAAGTACCTGGTCCACTCCAGCAGCTTGCCAGCTAAGTTACGCCGTGACGTCTCTGAATACCACGTAGTTGCGGCGCCGACTTTAGCTTCGGCGAGTTTACAACGACAATTCAACCGTTTACTTCACCAACACGATGGTTCCAACCCGTCACTAGAACATACGCCAAACACGTCTTCCCGCTTCCACCATTCCCAGTGATCTGCTCTGTCTGGATTCGATCAACACGCCCTGATTCCTTCTACGCAGTTCCTTTATCTAGGCTCGGCTGCCCGTTCTTCGGGTATGATTTAGCTATGACTACCAATAACGTAACGGGATAAGCAACATGGCGTAAGTTATATACTTTCAACATTGGACGTCTTCTCACCATGATGGAAGCAAAAAATGTGACGCGCTGAAGTGTACATTTTTGAGATTCGCAATTTCAAATCAAAACCTACGCATTCAGCTCGTATTTCAATGTAAAGTACATAGTTGAGTACTTGCATTGTTTCTGTTCTTTCTCGCAGATGTCAAGTAATTAATGCAGTTATCAATTGGTAAATGTGGCAGTATGGCTCTTGACTAGGGGTCCAATGCTTTTACACGCGTATTTAAAATTTAGATTGGCTAATTCAAATGAAATGTATTCCAACGTTGCTTAATACTATTGGGAAGAGCTGGATTCACAGAGTGCATTACACGTATTACTTTTATGAATCAATATATAATACTACCAGTGAATTGAGTGTGACGGCATCCCTTTGATTCCCGCATGGTGCGAAAGGAAATGATCAAGTTGCTTATCCCGTTACGTTATTGGTAGTCATAGGATTTAGGTATCATTTCAAGCTTGAGAGCGAGTGTTTTCTCTGACGTCTTAGACCACCTACCATCCCTGGTGACATTGACTCACAATGTGGACTGATCCAGTGACCCAAGTGTCGCATTTCAATATCTAGGACCCTCGATCGTCATTGTTGGTGTCTCGAAAAGAATTCCTTCCAGAAGCTACTGATACGTAGTTTACATATTGCGCCAGATTATGATATCATTACTTAGTAGAAACAAAATACATCATTTATCTAAGGCCAAATAACATGTGTAAAAATACATTGAATTTAACATAGAAACAAATATATTGCATTTTAGAACAGAAAAAACATACGTACATTGATAAAGACAATTATAAAAACAAAAAAATCTGTAACAGACAAAAAGAATTTAAAACATCTATTGAGCAATATGGCACGTTACATGCTTATCACCTTTTTTAAAACATGGTTTAATAAGTACTAACTTTAATTGTTCTGGAAACTTCCCCGTTTTAAAAGATTCATTAATTATATAAGGGCCGGTATTATAAAGAATAGTTATTTGATCGAATAGCTAACCTACTACATAAGCTATTTCACCACATAAGATTTTTGTCGACCTGCTTATGTGGCCAAATAGCGCTATTTGGCCACATATCTGTTCTTTATAATACCGGCCCTTAGTCAAGGGTTTGGCGTTGAAAGTAGCTACATGTTTGAGTACATAACAAGGCCAGTATAAGCCCAGGCATAGGCTTACAAACCATTAACTTCTTCTATTAATTCGTCAATTCACATCAATGTTTAGCCAATGAATTAAAATGTGGGCCTACATAGGGCAGGCTTACAATGAATACTATCACAAGAGAATAACCTCAAAGTAATATTATAACCCATTAATTTTACGATTAAACTGCTTCCTCTTTCACAGCTGTGTCAGTTCGTGGTTTAGCCGCTGCCGTTCAGAATCAGCTGTCATTGTGAAAAATAATCTTATGATAGAGGTTAATGTTTACACTGTCATTTCATTTGATGAAAACATATTTTCTGTGAGTCTAGATTTGAATCTTGATGGATATCTAGGCCCAATTCGATCATTAATTTCAGCTATTCCATACTTCGAATTGTGCACCGGTATGCTTAGGTTTAAACTAATTTTACCTAACCTAACCTAATTCAATAAAAGCAACAGGCCTATTCAAAACTAGAGGCTTACGCTACTCAAAGACTTATTTATAATACAATTACACCTCTTTCTTTATGACAGTAGACCTACGATCAACCGTGATACGACTTGTACACTTTTTAAATGCATTCAATCTTTTAAGTAACTGCCAACATGGTTTTATCAAAGGACGTTCAACAACCACAGCCATTGCGAGCTTCATTAATAACATCCTTGAATCATGGGATGATCGTAGAAATGCAACAGGTATATTTTACGACTTTTCTAAGGCATTTGATGTTGTAAATCACGATACACTTTTATATAAACTTCGAAAATTAGGAGTAGTAGGAATCCCGAATGACTGAATCAAATCATTCCTAAAAGATAGAAAGCAAGAAAATGAAGGACAGCAATGGCAATTTATATTTCTCTAACAAATTAGTTGTTAATATTGGAGTACCACAAGGCTCTACAATAGCTCCTATACTGTTTATATTATTCACAACAGATCTGCCTGATAAAGTAAAGATAGGTAAATTAACATTATACGCAGATGATACCAGTCACCTAATAAATAGAGATAACGCAAATAGTAATTCAAGATTTGATATGTACGATAACAAACAGGAATATATAACCGAAAACACTGCAGAGAATTGAGTAATTGGGTAGATAATAATAACCTATTTTTAAATACTACAAAAACAGTCATGATACAATTTAATTATAAACATAAATGCTTCAACCAAAATTTTAATGAAACCTCCCCCCTAATATATCTCAACCACAAAAGTATAGTTGAGAAAGAGGAAACAAAGTTCCTAGGTATTATAATTGATGATAAATTAACTTGGAGTAGCCACATAGAATACATATGTAATAAAGTAGCATCAGGCTGCTACCTTGTCAAACGAATCATGGACATATGTGGGTTCGAGACAGCAAAATTAGTATACTATGCACATATAAATTCGCATATACAATATGGCATTATTATGTGGGGGCATTCAACTTTAGCGAACAAAATATTTACTCTCCAAAAAAGAGCCATGAAATATCTAGCAAAAGTAAGTTATAGTCCATGCTCCGATGTATTTTATAAAGACTCAAGTAAACCCCTATTCAGGAAATGTAATATTATGACCTTACCATGTATGTATATACATAATACAATTCTTTATGTATCAGAAAACAAGTACCTTCTAAACGACTTTAATGAAGAAAATAATTATAACACCAGGAAGAATAACATAAATGTAATAAAGCACAACCTACCAATTGTAAAGAAAGGACCTATACATGCTGGAACACATTTTTATAATGCTTTACCTCTACGTATAAAAAATGACAATTCTTTTAAAATTAAACTCAAGAACCACCTTATTAGTAAATGTTACTATAGCGTTGAAGAATTTTTAGAAGACTGAATTAAAATTTTAATCATCACACCCTGCAGCACAGTATCTTGATATTTTAATATATTTGACTTTATTTATTTGACTTCAGTATATTTAACATTAATCATGTATATTATTTTCTATGTAATCGGTTCAACATGGCGATGACAATATCATGTACTTGATCAATCTGTACTAATAAAAATTATTATTATTATTTTTATTATTATACCTGTAGGTGTAAGATCTCCTAATTTCCCGACTAAAGAATTATTATGGGTCTTAGATAGAAATATGTAACACATATTACAATTCGAATAAAAGTTGTTTATTTACGTATAAAACACAATAAAAAGAGGAGCAGAGCACCCGTAGGTGGTTACCCTATGAGGGTCCGTAGACTAACTAAAATTTAGTTATAATTTTGACACAAAGTTTGCCGAAATATCAGACAAACACTTCACCCTATTGGCTACTTACGAAATGGTACAAACTGATTGGTTGCTGGACTTGACCTAAATTGAGTGCGCCTCCCCCAACAACATCATTGACAACTGTTTGCGCTAGACCGAAATCTAACAGAAAAAGGGAGTGGACTGTATTTTGAATAGAAAAATAATGAAAAGAGTGACTCACAGTTAGAAGCGCAGCGATGTCATCCAAACGAAGTGTAGAATAAATAACGAGAGTAAGAACGGAAGAACGGAGAGCTGGGGTGTCAATAGAGAAGGAGAAGGTAGGAATAATGAAGGAATATTCAAGAAGAAAAAAGAACAGACGAACGTCCGTCCGTACTAGCAAAATGCCTAGACGACCAAACTAGATAATAAACGTAGCGAAAACTTGAATGATGCGTGGTCCACGAAGGAATACCTGTAACTAACTAACTTGTCATAGCGACATGTAATGGGGAAGGGGGTTGAAAACCAGTTAGGCTGGTCGTACACAGAACTAAACAGAGGGGGAAATACATAGTTGAAACCACGAACGTGAATTTCGTCGGGAGAAAAGAAATAAGGCAATGAATGGCGCGAACAACAATAATTTCCGACAAAAGACTATTCTAAAAGAAGCTAAGTGCTGGTGGACGAACCTGGTTGTAACTTAAATTTAGATAACAATGTTTGAAACGAAGAAATGACAACCAGTATACAAGAAACCATGAAATAACAATTATAATGCATCCTCAATAAAACTAAAAGATGCTATTCATATTTTGTCGGCATTACAACGAAAGGTTTACAAAGAATACAAAAAGGTAATAAAATATTGAATAGAAAGACCAGGCGGCATGCTAGGGTGGTCGAGGATGGATTTGGGGTCATCACATAGGCAACCTAACCTTAACGAGTTAATATTACAAATGACAATGATACAGAACAACATTACATAGGCCCTACCAATTTCAGTGTAATTACATGGCAAAATACCATACGCCTAATATTATTGCCTATTATGGTTTCATAATAAGAGGAAGCAGAAAGAAGGAGAAGCAGACGATGGGAGGAAGACGGAATGGCTCACCGGCTTCGAGATCGCAAGCAGCCCTAGAAACGACGGTGGAGCTACCTCCACCCCCAAACCCGACTACGTTGGATTGGGAGATTAGACTGATTTGATGGTTTCAGACTTCAATCATAGAGGCCCAAAATGAATATTACCTTTGCCTATGGCCTACCTCAGCCTAGTATTTCACTCCATCCTCATTCTGTCCCCATGTCCTAGCCATGGCCAGGGAGTAAAAAGTTAGGTTGGCAGGACTGGGGAATGTTTCCATTGTTGTCAAAAAGAAGACAGCAGAGTTTTTCGATTGTTGTCAAAAAAAGAGGACAGCAGAGTGAGTAGTGAGAGCTTGTATCGTTAAGAATAGTGTTTGTATGTTCAGCAAGGAGCAAGTTCTAAAGGAAGAATAATAAAGAAGTTAATTAATATAAACGTGTTTTTCGTTATTAACGTGCGGGACTAGTCAATCGTGATAATGGCGCCCAACGCGTGAGCTAAAGAACCTAGTTAGTTCCCCTGAACAAGTGACAGCCGTGGTGAAAGTTTTTATAGATTTTTCGCTAATTAACAACAAAAATAAATCTATTGGCGCCCTAACGGTTAGTGAAGTGAATATTAGTAAAGATAACGAACATAACGAAAGCGTGTCAGTAATTACGGAGGTCTAGGCCTATAGTTATCGAGCAGAACAGTCCACAGTGGACGGACTAGGTTTCACGGGAAAATCAGAGGCACGGCCATCTAGAATGAGTAAATTGTCGGAACTATTTTATTGACGTCCGAACATCGAAATTGAATAGGGGCCGTGGTTGCGGAAATTTGTGATATTGAAAATGGAGCACATTACAACATTGAAGGTGGAGGAATTGAAAGAAGAATTAGCAAAGAGGGGCCTTAGTACGAGTGGAATTAAGGCAGAATTACTACTACGTCTACAAGAAGAGTTACAAAGGGAAGAAGGAGATGGTAAGGGGTCCCACGATTCATTGAATGGGAAACAACAGGATACGTTCGAAGACAGCTCAAAAGGTGGAATGGATGTAGCGTCGATATTACAGAGCTTGGGCAACATAGTCTTACAGGGACAGCGAGATCAGGAAACTCGGAAAGAAGCATCTATTCCAATTAAAGATTTAATCGCTTGGGCATTAACTACGTTCAGTGGAGCAACGCACGAGAATCCGGTCAACTTTACAGAACAATGTGAGTACCTATGTAACCAGAATAATATTGGTAAAGAGTGTTGGGTAGCGATTGCCACCGGGCACCTCCGCGGAGATGCCGAGAAATGGTGGTCACTCAGGAATTACTCGCGGCCTACATGGGTTGAGTTTGTTAGAGACCTCGACATACGTTTCAACGATTTGTCGTTAATCGAGGCAATAACTGCCAGCCTCCATGGTGAACGGCAAAAACCAGGAGAGTCGGTCGAGACATTCATTCACAAGAAAATCCTACTATACAAGCGGGTTTACCCGAGTCGAGAAGTGAATGACTGCGTGAGAACCATTGTGGAGCTGCTGGACAGTCACATTCGTCCGTTTCTGAGGGCTCCACTTCCCAACTCGACCGAAGACCTAATGATGAGAGCCACTCAAATTGAACGGGACATAAACGAGCAACAACACAAGTTCACAGCTGCCTCGCTAAAAGGCTCTGGGGTAACAAACTCGAAAGAATCACCTGGGAGATCAGGAGATTACTCACAAAGTCGAGCAATGGCGGAGTGCTATAATTGCAATGGAACCGGACACTATTCAGCTGCTTGCCCGCACCCACCGACCCAGAGGACGCAAGACATCCGTAATAAGCAGGGAAACGATTGGAGGGAGAGGTCGCAGCCCAACCACTAGATGCCTCTCCCTATCCACAAACAATCTACGAAAACACAAGACACGAAACGGCAGAGATAAGCAGTATGGTCAACGAGGCGAAAAGGAAGGGCATGGTAGGCCCAACATTCGAGATATGGATTAATGGTAACCGGCTAGACGCTGTAATAGATACACGTGCATCTGAAAATTTTATAAATACGACTTATGGTCAGAAGTTGCAGGTAAACACCCAACCATGCCAAAGACTAGTAATACAGCAAGGAACAGTGAATGCTACATGTCATAGTCAGGAAATATGTATGATAACAGGAAGCACGGCTGCACAAACATTTAATTTCAGTGCGTTTCTGATAGATGATCTAGCATATCCGCTAATATTAGGTGCACCGTTTCTGTGCAAGTACAATGTGGTAATCGACTATGGAATCAGCACGATGTGTATTGGAACGGCTACCCGGGAAACTTTCAGTTGGAGGAAGGTCAACCGATCTTCGCAATCGGAAAATATATGTCCAGAGGATCTAAGGACCACTCTCGAAGAAGCCGGAGGACCGGAGCTTTCCAGAACATTATTATACTTCTGGGAAAGGTTTTCGGGAAAATTAGGACGTACAAGGACTATACAACATGAGATAAGATTAATTGATGAGACCAAACCACCTAGCAAACAGATAGCTTATCCATGCTCGTCGGAGAAATCTACAAGGACTCGGAGGTTAATAAAAGAAATGGAGGAAGCAGGAATAATCGAACTGAGTAAATCGCCGTTCGCTGCCCCAGTTGTGCTGGTGACTAAATCTGATGGGAGCGATAGATTTTGCGTGGACTACAGGCGATTGAATGCAAATACGATCTCGGACGCATACCCGATGCCGAATCTACATGACAAACTGAGAGAGGTGGGAGCAGCTCACATATTCACGACACTCGACTTAAGAAGCGGGTACTGGCAGGTGGAGCTTACAGAAGAATCAAGAGAGAAGACGGCCTTCATCACAGATGCCGGTCTTTTCCAATTTATTGTTATGCCCTTTGGACTACGGAACAGCCCCGCGACATTCCAACGGCTAGTAGAGGAGACACTTCGAGGATACGTAGGAGAATTCGTCCAAGTATATTTAGACGATATTATCATTTACAGTTAGTCAGTTGAAGAACATCTAGTACATGTACATAGAGTATTAGAACGTGTGAGACAAAATGATCTAACATGTAACCTTAAGAAGTGTCATTTTGCACAGGAAAAAGTGAGGTACTTGGGACATGACCTGGACACGAGGGGAACAAGTATGGAACAGGAAAAACTAGATTGCGTCGTACAGTATCCACCACCGAGGAATGTAAGACAAATACGCAAGTTCATTGGCCTGGTACAGTGGATGGGAAACTACCTACCACATTTAGCAACGTTGATCTCACCCCTGACAGACTTGACAAAGACAAATCAGAGATGGAAGTGGACGGACGTAGAGATGGGGGCATTTGACGCTATCAAGACGCTTGTGGGGAAAGGACTTAGATTAGACCACCCAGATTACACCAAACAACTGATTCTACAAACGGACGCCAGTCAAGTGGGGCTTGGCGCGATTCTGTTCCAAGAAGAGGAACAGGGAGGGAGGAGATGGATCGCCTACGCCAGCAAGAAGTTGAAGGAGGTTGAACAAAACTATGAATCAAACGAGCGCGAGTGCTTGGCACTGATATGGGCGGTGGACAAATTCAGGCCTTACCTAGAAGGGAGACATTTTCGTATACGAACCGATAACAAAAGTCTGTGTTGGCTGGAGAATAATAAGAATATCAAAAAGAAATTCATGCGCTGGTCTATCTCTCTGATGGCCTACGACTTTGATGTGGAGCATATTCCAGGAAAAGAGAATGTGACTGCGGACGCGCTGTCACGTACCCCAGTGGGAGTAGCGAACGGGGAGGCAGATGACGAACAAAGTTTGAATCTTCTTTATTCACTGGAAGATAACCCAGTAGGGGGGGAAGTAAGTAGCCCGGCTGAGCTACTTGCGTTGAAGACAGTTGAGAGAGGAGGAGCAGCGGAACTTATTGAGAGTGTCATGAAACAACAAGTCTCGGACCCATGGATTCAACGGTTAAAGTTGTATATAGATAGTGGAGGATCACCAAATAACCCTCGACATCGTACCCAGGTACTCAGAGAGGCAACACGTTTCCGAATAACGGAGGGAAATCTGTACAGGAGACAAGAGGACGAGCCCCGTGGACAACTGGTAGTTCCGAGAAACCTGGTTCCACAAATCCTCTTTACCTACCATGACGAAATAACCGCCGGCCACCCCGGGATAGAAGAAACTAGGAGAGCCATCGCGGACAGATTCTTTTGGGTCAACATGAGAGGCGATATTGTTCACCATGTAAATTCTTGCATACTATGCGCATGCTGCAAAGCGAGAAATTACCAATACGAAGATACCATGAAGAGCAGAGTTCCAAAACAGGCGTGGGAAACGCTGGCAGTAGATCTGATGGGTCCTTACCCCACATCAAAGCAGGGCAAATCTAACCTACTTGTCATTACGGATCTCTTTACGAGGTGGATTGAGGTGATACCAATGGGAGCGGCGACGGCGAATAAGGTAATCAAAGCGATAGACGACCAGGCGATTTCAAGATATGGGTGCCCAAAACATATCTTGTCAGACAATGGCCCTCAGTTTAGAGGGGTGGCTTGGAAGAGAGCTTGCCAACGTTGGGGATCAGAATTATGGACAACGCCCGGCTATCATCCGAGAGCCAACCCGACCGAACGTCGGAACCAAGAGTTGAAGAAACTCATTCGTTTAACGATAGATGCAGATCATCGTCATTGGGATGCTAACATCCAGATGTTGGCAAGCAACCTGCGGGACCGGAGGAATGATAGTACTGGCTACTCACCAGCAGAGTTGATGTTTGGAGAAAAACTCAAACGGCCGGGGGACTGGCAGCTGGATCCCCCTGAAGTGGAGGAACTATCGTTCAAGGAATGGGCGGACACTAGGATAAGCGACCTCCAAAGAAAACGTGAAGAGGCATTAACGAGAGCTGGAGAACAACAAACTTTGTACTAAGTAAGTAAGTAAGTAAGTATTTTATTTAGCTTGTTGCTACTTTGAAAAACACATCACACATCACACATCACATTTTTATAATACACATAATAATACATAACCGACAAAAGAAAAAAATGCACTGGACATGGAAAATTATTATAATAATGTTAACAATTCTAGATACTTATAGTTATTAAATACTAATAGTTATATTTCACAAACTTGATACACTCTGTTTTAAAAAACGCTATTCTATCTTCTAGTTTAATATCCTTATCTAATTTATTGTACATCCTGAAACCTGAGTAAAATACACTTTTTTGACTATTAGATCTATTCTTTCTGTCTACATGTATATTTATTGTGCAACTGCGTGTATTGTGCTGATGAACAGTGGACGGAAACTCGATCATATTGCTGAGGTATACTGGTGTTTTACAATTAATCATTTTAAAAATGAAAATGAGAACACTTAATGCAATTCTTTGTCTAATTGTGAGAAATTTAAGGACCTCTATCATATCACTTATTCTACTATATCTGTTCCATCTCAAAATTACACGCATTCCTTTATTTTGTAGAACTTGTAGCATGTCCAGATCTTTCTCATTTCTATTCCACAGTAGAGTACAACAAAAATCTATATGAGGTGCGACAATTGTTTTATAAATAAGTGTGCGTACCCACGGAGAGAAAAAATATCCAACTCTCGAGAGAAACCCAGTCTTCTTTCTTATTTTGTCTGCTATAGACTTTACATGTTTCTTCAAATTCAACTCTCTATCAATAACTACACCTAGATATTTAAATTCATCAACCAGCTCTAGATTTTCATCATCCATCTGTATACGCCCCGTATTATCTAGATTATCCAAAATTCCTCTGTATATCTTGTTCGAGGAAGTTAATATCATGCATTTAGTTTTACTTATATTGAGTTTCAACTTATTTTGTCTCAACCAAATGCTCATCTTTGCTAGTTGCATATTTATAGAATTCCGTACTTCAATATAATCAAAACCAGAGACTGATACTAACGTATCGTCAGCAAATACATTCACAAAAACATTTTTCATACATAAGTGCATATCGTTGACATAGATGATGAAAAGGAGAGGCCCTAATACGGACCCTTGTGGGACGCCAAAGTCATTACTAATTTCTTCGGATATTTCGTTTCTGAATTTTGTTTTCTGTTTTCTGTCAGTCAGGTAACTACGAAACCATCTGATGACTGATTCACCTAAACCATATGCCTCCAGTTTGCATAATAGTATTGACCTGTCTATTGTTTCGAAAGCTCTCTTAAAATCGACAAATACCGCTCCAATAATTTTATTCATGTCGAGGTCGTTGTGCCATTTGGCCATCAGAAGTTGCACTGCCGTCTCACACGAATGATTATCACGAAACCCGGATTGGTTTTCATACAACAGTAAGTTAGTAGTAAAATATTTTTTAACTTGGATGTAAACCGCTGTTTCCAACACCTTTTCATATACTGGTAGCATATTGATGGGGCGAAATTCATGTGCTAAATTGGTCCTTTCGACTTTAGGGATTGGAATAATGGTTGTAGTTTTCCATGTGTCTGGAACAATGCCTTCCTTCAGAGACACATTAATGACATTAAGAAGAGGAAGTTCTATTTGATTAATGCACTTTTTCAGAATTTCAGCATTCACTCCTTCATCTGTGCCTGACTTATTCTTTAGTTTCATTATAATACTCCGAAGATCTTGCAATGTCAAAGGCTCAAACTCATGTAGTATGGGCCGAGCTTGATTCTTTTGAAAACAATCTATAGTTTCATAGTTTATCACTTCATTACTTTCATCAATTGAGTTGACAATATCCTCAATGCTTTTGACAAAATATCGATTGAAGTTTTCAGCTTCTGTTTCACCAATATGTGGTCCTCCTTCCACAAAGGTTACATTTTTACATTCTATCTCGTCCTTACAACTAATAATATCTTTCAGTGTTCGCCACATTTGTTTGGAATCGTATTTAGTTTTATCTATTTTTTCATCATAGTAATCTCTCTTAGTTAATCGTGATTTCGATAGAAATATATTTCTGTTTCGTTTATATGCTTCCCAATCATCATACACACCCGTCATCTGAGCTTTCACGTAACTTGAATCTCTTGCTTTCTGTAGGTTTCTAAGATATTCATTGAACCAAGGATTTCCGTTCTTATTTCTACTAGTATTATTATACCCACCAACTTTCATGGGAGCAATGCTATTCATGCTTGTAGTTACGTTAGAAACAAATGTGTCGGCTATTATATTCACATCAGTTTCTTCATAATTCCATCTCTTTTCTAATAGTTCATTACTAACTAAAATGTACTCTGCATTACTTAATTTTTTTCGCACATACACTTTACTTAGGTGTACCTTTTCTTCAACTTTCTTGTTCAATGTGGGGGCATGGATCAACAATGTCTTATGATCTGACATTTGATATTTATCAGATACATCAACACTAATGCTTTCGGTATTAGTGATCACCAAGTCAATCTTTGTGCTACTAGATGACGTAACCCTTGTTGCATCCTTTACGGATTGTACCATTCCTGAAGCAGAAATGGCATGTTCAAGTCTATTTCTCTCTGTAGAACTCCCATTCATGTTTATATTAAAATCTCCAACTATAATTTTCTTGGTTTTTCTTAGAGCCAGGTTATCAAACCATTCCTCTAAGTATTCTAGAAACTGGGTATGTGATCCATTAGGAGAATGATACAAAACTGCCAGATATATTTCACATCCCTTAGTAAGAATCTTGATGGCAAGTAGCCATAGGTTTCTCTCAATGATTGTTTTCAGATCTAATTCATACTCTATATCATTCCGGATGTAGATTATAACCCCTCCTGTATGGGTACTATTTGAGTAGCATACTTCATATTTTACTGTTCGAAGAAAAAGCGGAAAGGAAGGTCACCACTACTCAATATAGGTGATCTGGTGCTCATTCGTAACCACGCCCAATCGGCAGTGGAAAAACACTACAGCTCAGGATTAGGCCCAAAGTGGGTGGGTCCCTATTCAATAACCAAAGTACTTCCGTCAAATGTATATATTATCAACCGACCCCGCTTTAATAAGTTTCACATTGAAGAACTCAAACTATGGGTAGAAAGAGGTGATGTGGGAGAGGAAGTGGCGAGTGTTGGAGATGCTGAGAGAAGGGAAGAAGACGCACCAGAAGATAGGATAGAGGATATGGTAATGGGAGAAGAAGATAGGGAAGCTGGAGCGAGCGATGCAGAAGATGATAGAAGGGAAGACGAACCAGAAGATATAATGGGGAATACGGTAATGGGAGAAGAAATGTTAGGATCGCATGCCGACGAGTTTGATTATGAGGACTTCAACTATGTGGCGGCTCGAACCTATAGTTTTAGACCACGACGACCGGGATCAACAGCTGCGTATGTGACACGTAGATTCCTAGAGGATGATTAATTGGAAGATCAGTGTATTCAGTTCAGTTTTTTTGTATTAGGTTATTATATATGTAAGTGATAAATCTGTGATTAATCATAATAAATATTAGTGGATTGTCCCCATGTCCTTGCCATGGCCAGGGAGTAAAAATTTAGGTTGGCAGGACTGGGGAATGTTTCCATTGTTGTCAAAAAGAAGACAGCAGAGTTTTTCGATTGTTGTCAAAAAAAGAGGACAGCAGAGTGAGTAGTGAGAGCTTGTATCGTTAAGAATAGTGTTTGTATGTTCAGCAAGGAGCAAGTTCTAAAGGAAGAATAATAAAGAAGTTAATTAATATAAACGTGTTTTTCGTTATTAACGTGCGGGACTAGTCAATCGTGATAATTCTTGAAGACTTTGAAGTAAGGTAACAAAATACGGTTAATGTGTTAATGATCTATGTTGATAATGAATTTTGTTCACTGTGCAACTCAAGAGGGCAGTGTCATTATTTCAAGTAGGCTCTATTCTGTTTGTCCAAAGAAAAAGATTCAATTTTGAAAAGATATGTCAGCTGATACACATCCGTTGTTTATGCTCGTTACCATCGTTACGAGAGAACCAAAAGTGGGCGGAGCCCAATTTTTTTCGTTTTTATTGAATTATAAAATATTTAGGCTATGTGGACAAAAGATATTATCGCAACGCGGTAGACTATAACCAATTACAATTTTGAAGCGGTCAAATGTCTAATTTACATGGAAAACCAGCTATTCTATAGAGCCCCCAACTAAAACTCCACGCCAACAATGGAGGTGGGTGTGGCCTAACCAGTTTTTCTGAAGTATTCTTTGATTATTTAATTAGAAAATATACAAGCTATGTGGACAAATTTTATTACCACCTAGTCGAAGATTGTAAAAATTTGCATAATCCAAGCGCAATAATTTTCAATTTACGTAGAAATTTAGCGATACTAGGCGACAAATACGTGTTTTCGGTCCCTTTTATTCTGGCCAAACATATAAGTGTGTTTCCACAGTGTGGTGAACACGCTAAAAACTAATGTGAAATGTAAATTAGAAAACTGCCACCGCGCATGCGTGCGCAACTGCAGTTGTATATATAAATAAATAAAATATACTATGCAGTCTCGTCTTTACTGGCCAGCTCATGTATTTTTAAACATAAACTTCCATAGTAAAAGCATGGTGAAAGTTATCACGGTTAAATTAATACTGCACGATAATAATAAAATACACGTTGACGTCGATTAACTTCTTTATTTATTTCTCATTTATAAATTGCTCATTGCTGAGTGTATAAGCTCTCACCAAGGCTCTCACTGACAAAGTTATTCACATGTTAAACGATGGGGACCATATATTGTGTCCCTTGATATACTGTCCCTCAATATGGTTATTCTATACTTTGATTAAGTGTACCTCGATATGTGTTTTGTGTACCTCGAATGTTGTTTTCTGTCCCTTGGTATACTGTACCTCAATTCGGGTTAAAGTGTACTTTGATAAACTGTACCTTGCTTTTTGTGGATAGTGACCTTTGATTTACTGTCCCTCAAAATTCACGTTTTCAACCATATTCGAGATCATTTTTGTGTCCCTTGATATACTGTCCCTCAATGTGTGGAAACTGTACTTTGATTTTGTGTACCTCGAAACGGGTTTTGTGAGGTTTTTCTGTGCTTTGATTTTGTGACCCTCGATAGCGCGTAGTACATTAAACTCCCGTCAGGTTGCGCCGTGGATGTACTAGGCATCTTATATGACATCGGCGTTATTTTGGTTGCATACTTACAGGATGTTTCAGAAGTTCCCGCTCGTAACAGAATGTGTATTAATTAAAAGGTCTTGGCATCAATAATTAATAAAGGTAGTAATTAATAGTCTGTTAAGAGCGGTACAGTAGTATATTGGAAGTGAATGTATAGGTCTGGTTTCAATAATAGATGGATTGCACTTTATTACTTCCAAGTTCTATAATGTTTTTAAATGTTTTGGCTATGTCCGGCATCGATATCGTAAATTATATATTTATTTTCCGAAACATAAAATCATGTATAAGGATGTTTAGGCCTATGCATGACAAAGTGAGAATAATTAGAAAAATGGCTCACATAATCTTGAACTAACATATTTTGCAAAACATCGCATCGCAATTTTTTTTTTGAAGTCAGTAATTCATTCTGTTCTAGATAAAGGCCCTAAAAATGATACCATATAGAATATTTGAAATGTTATGAAATGTTTGAAATGCTATGAACCGTCATATAGAGCTACGTGTTCTTGGATAGCGGGAAGAAGTCCTATTGGAATCATCACAGAATTGACCTGAACGACAGAGGGAACCACGAAAAACCCCTGCATGATGGTCAACCATGGCGGGAATCGGACCCCGGTCTCCTGAATGACAGTTCAGTGTGATAATCAATCGTCCAAGTGTCTCAGTAACTGAGCCTTTTGAAATAAATGAGTACATTCCAATAACATAATGAAAGATTCAAATCTTTTCAAAGGGGGAGCCAAGTTGACATACTTCAGAAATGGCAAATCAAAACAATTTAAATTCATTTTGGTTAATAGGTGGAAGCGAAAATTCATATGTTTTCTAAATGTTACCCTTTGCAACATCGTAATAAAAATAACGATGTCCCCTCATATTCAGTTCTATCTATATAAACCATATGAAACTATATTATTCCTGTATGAACCAGAATCTAGATTCTCATTTCGCGAATACTGTAGTGTACTGTAATATTTCCTTTCATCCTTTTAATTTGACCCAATCTACACCAGTGTACATTGTTATACATGAATCAATAATTAATGAATCAATAATGAATCAATGAATCAATAAACATTATTATTAATATTATTATTATTATTATTATTTTATATTAATGATCTCTCGTGAAGACATATTTTATCAAACGTTGTAATTTACCGACACAACTGCGATTTTCAATGATATCTGGATTAGAATACCGTACATGGTTTTCAACCGTTCTGGTTGGTCGAAACAGATTCGGGACCACTGATCAGTGTTCGGGACTCTTGGTCGTCTTCGCGCGGGCGTATATTCCCAATAAAAGCGGGAGAATCTCGACGAGGAACGAAGTTATGTACAAATCGTCGTTTGACATGTGCGTACTTTAATTTTAATTGTTCAATACAGACAAACTATTACGCGAAGTCTACTGACAGACTAAACATACATGTGATTAAATAGCTGAGAATATGTCACTGAATTTTCAAATTTAGTTGGGCAATTTCCAACGATAGGAAATCATTTCCGATTATATCTAGGTATAATATGTATCTCCCTGTCAAATACATTTGCAACAATCGAATAAATAGAAATAATAGCAGAAAAATGTTGCTTTGGTAATCAACGTCTACCTAGATTCGTTGGTATCGAATGAAATTCATTTTAAATGGTCAGGGTATGTAGGGTTTTAGATTTTACTTTCTTTATATCTCGCTCATCACACAACGCACATTCTGCGTTTGCCTAGTTTAAAATGAATCTGGACAGTGACTATAGTGATTCTGATGAGTTTGATACTGATCTGGGATTGTCAGATATTATAACAAATAATACTTCAATCCTTGTTTGTACATTCGTTGCATATAGTAGGCCTAGATGAAGATGAAAATGAGTAATGACTGCATAATTAAACACACCGTTATTAAATAGCTGACTTTTTATTTACTGAGATTTCCTCGTCCAGTTACTTGTTTGGCATTTCCAGGATTTTTAAATAATTGAAATGCGATCATAATGATGATGCTAGTAATAATAATTCTTGTTGCTTTTCAGTTTATTCAATTCAAATTCAAAAATAATAAGGGACCATTTAGCCTGGTGGAACCTGTCAACAAAATCAAATTAATAAGTGAATAAAAATTAGAAATAAAAAATAGAAATGAGATAAGATGAAAACAATACCCAACAATAGAAAATAATATCGTATATTTTCACAATATCCAATAATTTGCGACAATCGTCACAGACGTAAAATTCGAGCTGCGGTCGCTTGGCTGCTATTTTATATATGCATGTTAACTGCTTGAAGCTAGCGCACCGCCAATGGCGCCACGAAATTCACCAGAAAATGTTGCCAACTGTGGCAAATAACATGCGATAAATTCTAAAGTAGCCTCTAGTTAGCGGCAACTTATATTCGCATCACAAGACAGCTTCTAAGTTTAAGTAGTCGTTAATTTTAACTTGTAGATAGTTAGCGACTAGTTTTAGAGGGAGGTCATTAGACCGGTCCTGAGTATAGTAAGCATGAATGAAGTTGCATGGAGCTTGAAGTTGTCGTAAATAGGATCGAGTGTGCATTGTAATAAAAAAACACACAAAGAGAATGGAAAAATCCAAGTTTTCTCTATCAGGCCCTATGAAGGTATTCGAAATCATTCGAGTATAACATCAATTTTCGGTGAACGAATTAAATAGCAATTAATTGTTACATAAACAATTATGAATACGAGAGAAATTGAATAGTTTGTGAGAGACGTATCAGTAGGCCTATCTGAATGAGACGGGATGAATCAATGTGTCATTCCTTCCCTTTTTGACGTCATATCATATCATATAAAGTATTTTATTGTGAAATTGAATGACTTTTCCAATCAGCCAACCAATTGCTGTCCAATAACTATAAGATTATCCCTAAATTCCATTACCAAATTTCAAGTCGTAATTTAAAGGTTCAGGAAAACTCGGAATATGCGTTGTAACTTGTAAGATGGGCGATAGATGGCTATTTCGTACCTTCATAACTGCTGATTCTTTACAAAGCAACCACAGTCCATGTTCTTGAAACTCTCTTCGCCTTATTGTCGCTATACAATCAGTTGCTTCACGTTATCAATTACAGTGTAATTATTAATGCGATCGCTCTTTTCAACACCAGTGCAGTGGGCATCAATGGTGCATTAAACAGCTATTTTGTGTTCATCATTTTGTATTTCTCAATTAATTCAAGTGCATCTATACCTGATAAATGTATGATCTATGAATGTTGGGCTAGCACATCGTTTCGATATTTTTCCCGTGTACGTGACTATACGTGTTAGGCCCGGTCTTGTGACCTCCCTCTAAATATTTAACTACCCACTTGATTTTGTTTAGTAGCCTACTAACGTTAGCAGGCGTCTTGTGACTTACTTGCTAAGTGGTCACTTAAGGTAGTTTAGAGACAGGTAAGTTAGAGGTTGGTATAAGCACCTTCTAAGAGTTAGCGAGCACTTTAATAGTCAACATAACCTCACAAGACGAAGTCAATAAGTTTTTAGGTGAGCGTCAGCGAAGATTTCCACTCAACTCTTACGGAGCTTTGTCTGTGCGTTTTTTTTTATTATTATTTTTGTCCTAAGCACTGCACAGGTCGCAGGGTTTGACCGATCGACATGAAACTTTTTTTTATACGCAAACTTATCCAACTTGAACCCTATAGCTTTTGGGTCAGCACTGTTGCAGCACTGTTGGACCATTTTTTAGAAACATCATCTCAAAGTTTTCAAAAACCCCATAACATTAAGGTCCGTACCCCTAGCACCCCTTTCTGTATTCACAAATTTTTGGTGACGCCAATCGTTTGTGCTGGTTTGTGCCGTTTTTATTTCCGTTTGTGCTGCCCTCCTTCTGCCCCGAAATCGCATTTAAAAAAAGGGATGGCTAGGGGTACGCCAGCACCCCCTTTTGACAAATTTGAAAATTCATCTATGCCAATCGTTTGTGCTACATTTGTGCCGGATTGTGCCGTTGAAATTTTCGTTTGTGCTGCCCTCCTTCTGCCCCGAAATCACATTTCAAAAAGGGGTGGCTAGGGGTACGCTAGCCCCCCTTCACAATATTGAATATTTGAAAATGCCAATCGTTTGTGCTGGTTTGTGCCGTTGATTTTTTTTTTTTTTTTCGAGCCGTTGAAAGGAGGTGCTGGCGTACTCCTAGCCACCCCTTTTTTAAATGCGATTTCGGGGCAGGAGGAAGACAGCACAAACGGAAATTTCAACGGCACAAACCAGCACAAACGCAGCACAAACGATTGGCGTCACCAAAAATTCATCAATGAAGAAAGGGGGTGCTAGGGGTACGGACATATAAGATTAGACTGAGCGAAAAAAATTGAAAAATATCCAATATAATTCAAATTTTCCTCGAATGTGAATACGGAAATCATACACATGATAAAAGATTTGTATGCAATTCGGATCAGCCGTTTCGAAGAAAATAATGTAATACATGTTTTTTATTCATCGAATAAATAGAAATAATGGCAGAAAAATGTTGCATTGATAATTGTCGAATGAAGTTCATTTTATATGATCAAGGTGTGTAGAGTTTTAGATTTCACTTTCAAGATATCTCGCTCATCACACAACTCACATTCTGCGTTTGCCTGGTTTAAAATGATTCTGGACAGTGAGTATAGTAATTCTGATGAGTATGATACTGATCTGGGATTGTCAGATATTATAAAAAATAATACTTCAATTCTTGTTTGTACATTCGTTGCATATAGTAGGCCTAGATGAAGATGAAAATGAGTAATGACTGCATAATTAAACACAACGTTATTAAATAGCTGACTTTTTATTTACTGAGATTTCCTCGTCCAGTTACTTGTTTGGCATTTCCAGGATTTTGAAATGATTGAAATGCGATTATAATGATGCTAGTAATAATAATTCTTGTTGCTTCAAATTTTCAGAATAAAAAATAATAAGAGTTCATTTAGCCTGGTGGAACCTGTCAACAAAATCAAATTAATAAGTTTATACAGGGTACACAAAATCAAGGGACACTATCCACAACTGAGTGTTCGTTGATTTGAAGTACAGTATATTGATGTACACTTCATAAAATTCGAGGGTCACTAAAACAAAGTAAAGAAAAACCTCCGATATTTTCAAGGTACAGTTTCTCAACTTGGAGACGAATCTTTTCAAGGCACACTTTATCGAGGTACAGTTTCCACATATTCAAGGTACAGAAAAGCAAAGTACAGTATATCAAGGGTCACAATACTAGTACCCCACGCAGTTGGGTCATCTCAAGACACACAGGTTGATATACTCGTGAGAACCGCTCTTCCGGTGTGAGCTATGCTCGTACATGTGAACGCAGTCGGTTCATATCAAGACATACAGGTTATACTCGAGAGAACAGCCCTTCTGGTGTGAGTTATGCTTGTACAGGTGCACGCAGTCGGGTCATCTCTCCGTCCACTGGTGGTCCGAGGAGATCGCCACATGCCGGAAAACCTGCCTAGGGGCAAGAAGGCGGTGTAGCAGAGAGAGAGGAAAAAGGGAGCTGGATCTGTACATGGTGCGTCTAGTTAGTGCCAGGTACAAGGTGGCCAAAAGAGCACTGAGGAGAGCTATACAGGTCTCGCAGAAAGAGAAGTGGGGAGAGCTCCCGACGACGGTCCCTGGGGTGAGGCGTATAAGATCGTCACAGGGAAGATCCGAGGTAAAACCATCGAACTTGGCGAGCCGGAGAGACTGCGCGTTGCACGATCACTCAACCCGACACACCCGAACAGCGTGTGGCAAAGGGAAGAGGAAGTGGGAGAGACAGCGCAATTCTCAGAAGCGGAAATCCTGGCTGCAGCCGAATCAAGATCGGGAAAGCCCCCGGGCCGGATGGAATTCCCCCGGCTGTAGTCAGAATATTTCTGCGGGTCCAGACCAGAGCGGCGACCGATCTGATGAATGACCTCTTCAGGAAGGGAGTCTTTCCGGAACAATGGAAGAAAGCCTCCTTGGTTCCAATCCCGAAACCAGAGAAAGTCGACACGGACGCGGTGTCGTACTGGTCAATATGCCTCCTGAATGTCATGGGGAAAGTCTATTAGAGACTAGTTCTCAATAGACTTGAGCGTGACATGGGGGAGGAGACGAGCCTGTCCGACGACCAATTTGGTTTTTGTAAGGGACGATCTACGGTGGACGCGGTTCGCCGAGTCCTACACTTGGCCACGGAAGAGGAGGCACAGAAGGTAACCTACCGGGACGAATCAGTCAGCGCTCTGATCGCCATAGACGTGCAGAATGCTTCCAATTCTGCACTATGGCCCGGCATCATGTCAGCCCTAGTCAGGATGAGGATAAGCTCACGGATAACAAACATCGTGAAGAGCTACCTCTCAGACAGGATTAACATCAGAGTCACCCAAGCGTACCGGACAGTGTCCTCGAATGCCCGGGATACCCGCCAGCGGCACTCATGATTGATTGAGGGTCGTTGCAGGGTGTATCGAGAAGGAACACGCTACAGGAGGGGCATCGACGAGCAAATCTTGGACCGATGGCAGGAAGACTGGAATGACTCCGCAACAGGACGGTGGACGAGGCAGTTAATACCTGATATCAGGACATGGCTCGGCAGGAAAGCGGGGGAAACAGAGTATTTCCTAACCCAGTTCCTGACCGGGCACGGAAACTGCAACAGTCATCTGGCCCGCATCGGTGAGGCGGAAAGCGCGGCTTGCGACCACTGCGGGGAGCAGGATGGCCCAGGACATGCGGTGCTCGAGTATTCGCGGTGGGAGGTCCCACGGCGAAACACAGAGGTAGCCGTAGGCCAGGAGCTGTCACCCGAAAAAGTGGTTAGTCTGATGACTGAGTCCGAGTCCGGTTGGAGAACCGTGCACGGATATGTCAGAAGCGTCCTGTCGGAGAAGGAAAGGTAACAGAGAGACCACCACCATGGAACCACACCCTAATGACGATAATGAGGAGAGGAAACAGGAAAAGTCAACGAAGAAATCCCACCGTGACGCCGAAAGAGCGAGAGAGTGGTGGGAGAAGAAGACCAAACGAGAGAAAAAGGAGCAGGAGGCTGGCCAGTCCTCAGAGAACACGAGTACCTGGACAAGAAAGCTGTGGATCAGAGGATCCACACTGTTCAGGAAAAAGGTGAAAGAGGCGGCCGAGGAACAAGCTACTCCCCAAAAGGAGAAGGAGGAAAAACCTGCGAACGACCCGGCGGCGACCTATAGGGCCCTCGAGAAGAACCACAAGATGTCTCGCATCGAGGAGGTGGGGAATTTGACGACCGCTTTGCGGCACATCACAAGGCTCCAGCACCCGCTAGGAAATAAGATAAGCTTCCCGCTACCAGAAGCGGTGGACAGGCTGCAGCTGAGATGCGAAAACCTGCCCACTGACCACGGAGAACTAGAGGCCTTAGTGATGCGGATGTACGAGACAAGGGGCGAACTCCTGGACAGGGATAGCCTCTAGCGACTACGTGATGGCACACGGCCGACTTGCCATGAATCCGCGAAGGCCGTTCCCCAGCTGCTATTATTCGAGTGAGCAACCCTAAAGGTCGACCAACCCCGTCTTTGAAAAAATGCCCCGGGCGGTTACGAAGGCGGGTTGAGAAAGATGGAGTTTAGTGAGTATTACGGCATTCGTCGAGTCCCACACCACTAGACGTTCACGTCTTAGTGCGCGTGAATGCGTTCTTCACCTGTAAGAGAGAGAAAAAAAAAAATCAGGTCATCTCAGGACAAAAAAGTTGATATACTCGAGAGTATGTCCTTTCCCGTGTGAGCTAAGCTCGTAAAGGTGCACGCTGACGGGTCTTCTCAAGACACACAGGTTGATACTCGGGAAAGCAGCCCTTCAGGTGTGAGCCTTGCACACCAGGTGCACGCAGTTGGGTAATCACGAGACACACATGTTGATTCACTCGGGAGAACAGCCCTCCAGCCCTCATTCAGTCGAGTCATCTCAGGACACACAGGGTGGTTCACTCCGAAGAACAGCCATTCTGGTGTGAGCTATGCTCGAACAGGTGCACGCAATCAGGTCATCTCAAGACACACAGGTTGATATACTCGGGAGATCAGCCCTTCCCGTGTAAGCTATGCTCGTGAGGTCACACGCAGTCGAGTCATCTCAAGACACACAGGCTGGTTCACTCTGAAGAACAGCCCTTCCCGTGTTAGCTATGCTCGTACAGGCGCACGCAGTCGGGTCATCTCGAGACACTCAGGTTGATTCACTCGGGAGAACAGCCCTTCTGGTGTGACCTATGCTCGTGAGGTCACACGCAGTCGAGTCATCTCAAGACACACAGGCTGGTTCACTCTGAAGAACAGCCCTTCCCGTGTTAGCTATGCTCGTACAGGTGCACGCAGTCGGGTCATCTCGAGACACTCAGGCTGGTTCACTCTGAAGAACAGCCCTTCCCGTGTAAGCTATGCTCGTGAGGTCACACGCAGTCGAGTCATCTCAAGACACACAGGCTGGTTCACTCTGAAGAACAGCCCTTCCCGTGTAAGCTATGCTCGTGAGGTCACACGCAGTCGAGTCATCTCAAGACACACGGGTTGAGTCACTCGAGAGACCAACCCTTCCCGTGTGAACTTTGCTCGTACAGGTGCACGCGTTCGGGTCATCTCAAGACAGACAGGTTGATACACTCGGGAGAACAGCCCTTCTCCTGTGAGCTGTGCTCGTACAGGTGCACGCAGTGAAGTCATCTCACAGGTTGAAGCACTCGGGAGAACAGCCCTTCTGTTGTGAGTCATGATCGTACAGGTGCCCGCAGTCGGGTCATCTCAAGACATACAGGTTGATTCACTCGGAAGAACAGCCATTCATGGGTGAGCTATGCTCGTACAGGTGCACGCAGTCGGATCATCTCAGTACACACATGTTGATTCACTCGGGAGAACAGCCTTTCTAGTGTGAGCCATGATCGTACAGGAGCACGCATTCGGGTTATCTCGAAACACACAGGTTGATATACTCGTGAGATTGTCTTGGTGCTGGTTGGTGCCACGAAAATTATCGTTATTTAGCTTAGTTCACATATAAATTAGTTTCAAAAATCGATATTCTATTTAGCGATGATTTCATCAATGCGCGGAGCCAACTTCATGCTGGCCCCGCATATGATGGAAATAACAATAATTTTCGTGGCACTAACTAGTACTAACGGAAACTCAGGTGTATATGTCATAAAAGCGCCATTATTGCTCATCTTCGGGGATGCCCCGCACATAGCACCATCGCCAAATTAAATATCGATTTTGTGAATTGAATTGTTGATAAACTAAGCTAGCACTAACGATAATTCTTGTGGCACTAAACAGCATCAATATATACCTTATTCCGTGTGACAGAAAAACGCCATAATTGCTCATGTTCGCATGTGTATAATTGCTTTTCCCCTGCACATAGATAACACCGTCGCTAAATTATTAATCGATTTTTTTGAATTATATGTGGTCAAACTGAGCTAGCACTATGGATAATTTTTTAGGGCACTAACTGGCACTAACAAAGACCTAAATTTATATGCCATAAAAACGCCCTAATTGCTCATGTCTGGGGCTGCTCATGACTAAGGTCGATTTTGCTCCAAACCGATGCAGCACTAACGATAAAATGAGCGGCACTAACGAGCACTAACACAATCCAAGGTAATGACGTCAAAAAATTTCAATTTCCGCACTATAATAGCACCAACGATTTCCGAGAAAAATGTTCATTAAAAATTTTCTAAGCGGATTTTCATTAAAATCTTCCGACATAAATTTTCATAGAAAATTCTCAATGATAATTTGATATTGATGGAAATTCACACAGAACATCCATATCATCATCAGATTGAACATCACCATTGAAAATTCTCGATGAATATTTTGGTTGAAAAATGTCAATGATAAATCCACTCTAAAATTCTCAAGGAAAACTTTTTTCGAAAATTTTCAATGAGAATGTTTGTTCGCAATTTATATTGAAAATTTTCATCGAACATTTTCATTGGAGATCCACATTTAGAACTTTTGACGAACATTTTTGTTGAAAAACTCCAATGAAAATTCCTATCGAAAATTCAAGTTGAAAGTTTTTGTCGGAAAGCTCTGATTAAAACTTTTTCCGATGAAATAAATTTTTTTCGAAAAATATCGAGGAATATTTTGGTCAAAATTATAAGATGGACATTCCTTTGTAAAATTTCCAACGAAAATTTTTGATTTTTGTCGAGAAATTCCCAATGAGAGTTCTTGTCGAAACCAAGAATTCTTGTCGAAACTTTTCAATTAAAGTTCCTGTCGAACATTTTCAATGGTTATTTTTGATGACCATTTTCAATGGAAATTAAATCGAAAATTTTTATGTGACATAATTGAAAATGTTCGATTTTCAATGAAAATGTTAGTAGCAAATTTTTGTCGAGAATTTTTAATGACAATTCATGTCGTTGAATTTCAATGAGAATTATTGATGATTTTTTTTTATCATCAATGACTTTTTTTCAGATTGTCATTCTTCATTTTTTTGTTGAACCGTTTCATCGGAAATTTTCATTGAACATCATTGAACATTTTCATTGGATATCATTCATATTTTCATATCATCATATTTTCATTCATATCATCATATTTTCCAATGATAATACCTGTCATTAATTCGAAATGAAATTTTTTGTTGAAAATCCCTTCGGATGATTCCCATGGGGAATTTCCATCGCAAATTTGCATTGCACATTATCAATGAGAATTTTCTTTGAAAATTCCTGGTGAAAATTACTGTCGAAAATTTTTATAAAAATTCTTGTTGAATATTTTCAATTCACAATTTTTTTTTCTGTATTGAACATCATCATTGGGAGTTTTTGATGAGAATTTCTGACAAAAACGTCACATGAACAAAAAAAATTGTGAAGATTTCCTGTCGATGATTTTCGATGAGAATTCTTGTCAAAAATCCAAAAATAATACTGCTCAAAAATTTTTGATGAAATGATTTGAAAATGGAACTGTGGAAAATGATTCGTGGAAAATATTTTTGTTGAAAATTTTCCATGAAAATTTTTGTTGAGGATTTTTATCGAAAATTTTCATTGGAGATTGACATTGAACATCATCAATGAAAATTTTCGATGAAACTTACTTTTGGAAATTCTCAATGAAAATTCCTGTCGTAAATTTGCCATGATAATTTTTGTCGAGAATTTTGAATGAGATTTCATCATCAGAATCATCATTGAATCATCATGTTTGTTGATCATTATTATTGATAATTAAAATTGATAACTTTCATTGAAAATATTCATTGAAAGTTGAAAATCTAAATTGAGAACATAGAAAATATTTGAGTAGGTATAATTTTTGTCAAAACTCTATGAAAATTCTTGTCGAACATTTCCGGTGAATATTTATCTCGAGAATTTCCAGTGAAGTGTTTGTCAAATATTTCTCCCGATTGTCTTTGTACGACAGAAAGTATAGCACTGTGAGAAAAAGAACGATATGCAAGCATACCGTCAATTGTGAGATCACATTTTGATGTCTTCTCACTATACAGAGCTCGATCGCATATAGGAGGCAGTTGTTTAATATTGTCACGGCCATGCCTAACCTGGCTGTCACCCCACTTATTAGAACATCCGACGATCTACATCTAATGTAATAAGTGTGCCACGTGTGTGTGTGAAGATGAGGACCGCCTTCGAGATCTACAATCAATAACTCGGGCGCACGTCTTGTATGGAGCAGATCAACCGGTCGATGAGTATAATGTTGAATCATTATTTTTTACTAATTATTATTTTGAAAGGGTTATTTAGTTAGCAGGCTTTACTACGGTTGAACGACCGATACGGTGTACGTGTCAACACCAGTAACTTCTTGTTACGCAAATGCTTGCTCAGCATTTGCACCATCTTCGTTCACCAATAAATCAATGTTAGTTATTCCAACGACTGTGTCTAATTCCATCAGATAGTATCCCCGACAATAGTCAATCTAGGATGACCACCTTCCTTTTCGCATGCCAAGCGATACCTAATCCAAGCTCCCACAAGTATGAGCTACATTCCCCACTTCACTGATTATAAGTAGGTTTTACAAGTTAATCTATAATAATTTAGAAACCACTTATCTTCGTGACAATTGGTGGAGGTGCTGAGCACTAGATTTGACAATTAGTCGAGGTGCTGAGGCTAGTTTTGACATTCAGCGGGAATAAGTGAATCCCAACGCAAAAGTCATTTTTTTTTTCCCTATGCAAGTTTTTTTGGGGGGGGTAGTGTGGTAGTTTAATGAATAAGTGCTTGCTCCAGCATGATAAATCAAATGCGATACATGTATACACAGGTCAGAGGTTCATCAAATGTCACGTAGAAATATTAAGGTAGACTTATGTTTGAGGAACAAGTATGGCGTCGTACAGGGCACAGCTACACTGACAAATAACACAAAACAGACAGATAGCATTGCAGCAAGGGAAATTGACAATACACAGTTTGACGCACGTTCTCCTTCACCGGACTTGCATTTAACACCTAACGAATTAGCCGATCTTGACGTGTTCTTCAAACCCACACCAAAACCGAGGTATACAGTAATAGATAGCGATAGCGACACACCAGAAGAAGGTGAAGAAACCGTAGTCAAAACAGTAGGGAATCCAGGACAAGCAGGATTAGAGGATAGATCATCCATCTACAACAGGGCGTACAACAGTCTGGAGAACTTACGCACAAGTCGCCGACTACGTAATTTATCGCCAGAGCATCAGCTTCTACGTTCACAGTTTCGTAAACGGGCTAGCAGCGTGGGTTGTGTTTTAACACCGATAATAACGACAGAGAAGGGATACACGATGTTCCCATTCTTCAAGCAGAGAGGTTCGACGACAGGCGGGATAATATCGAAGACTGGCTCGAAGACTTCGACATCGTCGCGAAAGCCAACAAATGGACGGACGACGACAAGACCAATCAGCTCAAATATTACCTTCGGGGAAACCACGGCCGACGCTTACAGGAAATAGAAAAGAAGCATGAACGATCGGCACAGGAGGGAGGAAAGATGTGGCACCACTGCCTTACGCCACTGTGGAAGAAAGTCTACTCAAGTGTCGGTGACCACGAAATCGCGAAGCTAGAAGAAAAATTAAGACGCCGACCACAACGTGACGACGAAGAAGTTGAAGATTATGTGTTTGACGTCGAAATGCTATGTGATAAGCTCAGTCCAGTTATGACGGAAAAGGAAAAAGTGCGACGTATATTAGGAGGTCTACGCACAGATATACTCGAGAGAGTGACAATGCACAACAACGACAACATGGAACAGCTATGCAGGAATATAAGCAGGGCAAAAGAAAGCAGTTTCCATCTTAGACAACACGACAACAGATTGAGGATGGTGCGTGAAGACTATCAGCGTGATCGACCGGGCAATATTCAAGCAACGGTATTAAGGAGTGAACTGAAAAACGATTTCAAAACCGAATTGAAGAATCTACAGCAACAATTAACAGCAATTCCCTCGGTACAAAATCATCATCAACAAGTCAATGCTATGACATCAGCTGTGCAGTCTAATCAACACAACATATGTCACGGACACTGCACGCCTTGCACATTCTCCACTTGCGCTGTCAACCAGACTCGAGACGTCAGACAAGTACACTCTGCACCGCAAGAAAAGTCAAACTATCGTCAGGAGTGCAACAACAACCAAAACCTGATACGGTCAAACAACTTTGTTGGCAATCAACGACAACGACAACGGCCACGGCAACAACAACAACGGCAAGCGGAGCAAAGATACGACTACAATAGAGATGCATATCAACGTCAGCCACCCTTTTGCATACTGTGTCAAGAAAGATGTCACGCAACCAACCAGTGCCCTTCTTTGGATATAGCCAGACAAGCAATACCGCGCAGTCAAGGAAGAAGTTCGGGAAACGATCAACCACGGGCGTAAAACAGGGTAACGCACCGTGGGGAAGCAACATCAATCACACCCCTGCACCGAACGAGGACAGTATGGATGACGACATGGAGGAAGGAAACACACAAGTCAAGAGTGTAGAAGAAGATGATCAGCCTCAACCAGTAGAGATACATATTGATTTGATTCGACCAGTCAAGCTAATGCACACGAAAACGACGATAGAAGGCAAGTCAATCAACGCGTTTATTGACATAGGAGCCGCAATCTCGTGCATAGATGAAAGATTGGTTGGTCATCTCAAGCACACTAGTCTGGTAGGCATGTTCTTTTCAGCAGCAAATGGCTCGCGTATGAAAGCCGCAGGAGAAGTTCTCGTCAGTATAGAACTAGGTAACGTATCTTTCCAAATACCGATGGTAGCGATACACGATCTGGCAACGTCAGCGTTGCTAGGTTTAGATTTCTGGGTAGGAAGAGACGCCCAATTTGACTTATTAAAGAAGGAGGTGCACTTCCGACACGACAATCTGACAGTGACTATACAATACACGCATGGCAATACAGATGACGTTATGTGCCACAATCGCGACTTCGTGGAGATAACGCAAATACTACTGGAGGACATCGACAGAACTGGTCAACTATACACAACAGAAGCTTTGCACAACAGAAGGTTTCACACCGTTTTATCTCATGTACGGTCGTCAAGCAAAACTACCGCTCGACGCGAGCCTAAGACAAGGGTTAGATTTGAACCTAGAGGCAGCTCAAGTAATGAAAGATCTCGATTTAGCGAGAAAGCTAGCAATCGATAGAATCACGGAAACACAGAAACAGCAGAAAACCCGATACGACAAAACACACAGACCAGTAACCTACACGGTCGGTCAGTTGGTCAAAATATACACCCCAACACGAAAAGTAGGGAAGTCGGAGAAACTAATAATGAGATGGCAGGGGCCGTTCAAGATAACAAAGCGCATTTCGGACCTAAACTACCTAGTTATGTTGAAGAAAGGTAAAGGTGTCAAGCTAGTAGAAGATGTAATAAATGTCAAGAGGATAAAGCCATACTACAGCCCGAAAACATGCCCCATTCGATGCTCGACAGGACCTAACGCAAACACAGTCGATCCGACAGACAATTAATACAACGTGCTAGAAGTGACGACAAAGCACGCACGGTAACGCATAATATAAATACAGCTTCCTAGAATGTGTACAATAGAATAGTTTCAATTTTATTAGATGCGTTAAACATGACGTTAATATTTAGAAAGTAATGGATTTAGTGGGGATTTAGAATTGTGTAGAATAACATAGCATGTAAAAGTTGAACAGCGTCGTCCACGCAAACAGCGCAAAACGACAAAGTGTATGACGAGATCATAGGAATGAGCGTGATAAGACAGGAAACAGCGACAAGACAGAGCAAAGTACAGTTACACGATTACACGTGCAGCAAAACCTATAACACACGACGGAGGTTCCGCATTGTCACCGAGTGAGGGTTCAGAATAGACAGATAATTAAAGGATGAGCTTGCAGTAAACCTATGCCTTGGGAGTTTCCATGAACACTTCTCAACAACGTTATCGAAACCATACTATACAATGCATGATGTAAATTATATTATTGTCATCTTTCTCTGCCAACAAACAGTTGGGGCAGGGCGATTAATTTTTTTTGTGTGTTTGTTTTGTTTTATTGATTTCATTATTATTTAGGAAGTTCGGATCAATAGACATCAGACGTCATGAGATTGAACCCGCAGTAACGAGTTAAATGAAGCGAGAAAAAGTAATTTAATGATTTCAGTTTTGTGGCAAATAGTAATGAGCGGGATAGTTAGAATTCAATAAGCGTATAAACTTGGTTTAATTATAAGTTTTTCAACAATGGATTATAACAGGGGAACACGTGATACTTAGAAGTAATACACAGAAAACGTTCTCACGGCAAGCGAGAGAAGTCGCGTAGACGATTGGAGAATGTCAGCATTCTGTCTCATATTGCACGCTCAGCTATATAGTTGCTCACCATAGCTAGAATCTCGTAAGGCAGGACAACGCCATAATTGACTAACATGTAATAGCATGAGAAATGTACATAAAATAGCATGAGAACAGCATACATAGATACTAGACACACTTTAGGGTCGGACAAGCCTCTAATTTCTGAATGAACATGAGGTTCGATGATTCAAACCAAGACAAGTCAGTTCATTGACAAAAAGAAGGGCAATGAGGAAATAAGCTTACACACGATCGAGATAAATATATGGCAGTCGAAACAAGAATAGCAGGGATATAGATCGAAGTCAATACAAACATACGAGGAAACCATAAATAGGGACAGTTACACATATACACATACTTCGACCTTATGAACCCACAACGCTCAAACGAAGGATATAACGCCCCATGTGGAGGAACATGTACCAAATACGAAACTCATAATTGGTTACTATACAAAAGCTAATATATACAGCAGTCTAGTACACACCAGAGTCCCAGGTTCCCAGGTTCAATTACGGTTCACACCATATAACAATAACCATTGGACGAATAAACACAACATCAACACGAGTTTGGATAAAACTGTAGTTCTAACACCACGGATGGTTGAATATTCAATAGAGACGTCTTACGATATTCACAGGCAAAAAGGGGACAACTTCTTAGGGTTACTTGACCGAATTAACATTGGCATCAGTTTTCAAGCGGAATAATCTTTGAAACCGGAAAATAATTAAGTGCGACCTGTATGCGAAGGTCTGCGAACTTGAATTCTGAAACGATACTTTGATTTAGTTCACATAGGGGAAGTGAGCTAACAAGAGTTTCAAGTAACCAAAACATCCAGCCAAAGACACACCATATCATCAGCGGCTAGAACATTACATTATCACTTCCACATACGGACACAAACTTCGGATAGACAGAAATATTGAGAACTAAATATACCTGATTCCAAATACGTACAAACATACAAGAATAAGTACATGACAGAATAGTTATATTCAAGTAGTTGTGTACGACAATGGGGGAGGTAATCACAGAAGCGAGAGCTATGGGTTTTGTTTGATTTTTGTTTTATTTTCATCCAAAACAGATAAACGAACATATTGCCGAACGGGTGAATCGCACCGTTTGGTTTGGCTTGTCGACATCTCTTGTCAACCATTGCTAAAAGAGAGCAGCTTATCATGCTATATTCGTCTATCAGAATGAAATGCACATTTTTCATAGCTAGCTGGAACGTTCTACCTCCTGTTTACCCCGCAACTCAATGAACTTGGAAGAATTGGTACCAATATGTAGCGCCGAATGGAGTGTGGCACCATGTATGTTAAAGGCGGCTACTCCAGTAGGTGTTAGAAGCATGAAGCTGTCACCTCCCAATTCCTCTTCCATTCGAGTTGTTGATTCGAGCCTCGATGATTGTACTTTTTCCCGTGCCAGCTGTGCTTTGCACTATCAGCCTTCGCACCGGTTCTGTCCCTCTTGCAGTGCCATCGAGTGAACCTATTTGAGAGTCGAGAACCGTTAACACCCTCTGTTGTTCTGCACTGAATGTGAGCGGCTGATGTCTTCTTCGATCAACTCAACACTCTGTACGTCTTCATGAAAGTTGTTGACGGTGTCAATGCAGGGATAAGTTGAATAAGAATCAGTCCAGGGAAACATCGTATCGAATTCTCTGGTACCAAGCTCTGCTCTAACTACTTGATTATTTGAGCCCATGGCAGCTACTTGCATCCATTCATTCTGCTGTCTATCGGGCTCAACTGCATCGTCCTGCTCGTATTCATCATCGCTACCAAGATCTGGCACGAGCTCCTCAACACACGCTAAACCGAGCCGCCTGTGAACATCACTCCATGTCTCGTTAACGAGTGGATTGTGTTCATCAATATTACGCCAGGCAGTTTTCAGCAGAATTTGCTGCCTGAAAAACAGCTCATTATTGACAGGATCTTCAGTCAAATGTAGTCTTGGAAAAACTCTTACTACAGCAGCTTTCCTCCTACGAATCCATATTTTTTTCCAGTAGTACTGAGAAGCAGATGCATATAAAGTTGGATCACTCATATTTTCTGGACGACCGGGATACCTTGCTACAAAACTTGTGTCTGAATCAGCCTCTTCGACCGGAGGCCCAGAAAGCGAAGGCACCCACTTCTCACCTCCAATATTCAAGGTTACAAACGTCCTTGTCGAGTAATACAACGGATAGCCCATAAGAATGTCACAGCATTCTTGGGCAGATGAATCACGCTCGGCGAGTGACCGAATGATGAGTTTCTGGACAGCAAGTTTGGCAGGCTCGTGCTCTCTCACGTCCTTGGCGAGAATATTTGACAGCAGGTCCTTGAATGACTGAGGAGATGGTTCACTTTTAGACGCGTATTTAGCGATGTAATTCAGTACTGCGTCTTTTGAGACAACTGCCTGCACGTCAATATTCGCCCTCCATGACTGGATAATGAATCGATTGTAACGGTTGAGAAGTGGATCGTTTCTCTCCGTTTCGATACTAACGGCACCGTCATTTTCATTTCTCACAAATTTTGTATGTTCACACAAATTGAATGGAAACTTGAATCGGCAAGTCATGACTCTCGAATTCTTTTTCCTCTTCAGACAATATCCTTCAGAGCAACGAGTACCCTGTACGAGTACTCTGTACCTTATTCAACAAATCGGTCAGGTCTTGATGTTGATCGAGTACGTCACTCATTCGTTTTTGGCACGGGTGAATCAGAGGTGGTGGTTCGTTCAGACCCGGATTAACTGTTGATACCAGATTGTCAAAAAACGAAATACAATTCTCCACGTCTTCGGGAATTCCAAAGTCCAGAGTCTCCACATCGGGTGTGCCATCAAGCCACAGAAATCCGTGAATATGACTACTTCCTCGATGCTGCCACTCGAATCGATACCAGAAGTCATTGACTCTGAACTTTGCTTTGAAAATGTTCTTTATGTAGAAAGACGCTCTCTCTTGGGAGAACCAAGCAACGATCAATGGGTTTTGACAGAGGAGTTGGCGACGCCGTGATGCAGCTACAGTAGGGATCATATCCTCAAAGACTTCTCCAGGAGCTAGGATGTCATATAGCTCAGGCCAATGTGGGTCCGCCGCACTGAGAGTGAAGAAGAGTGTCGGTGTTCCTAGGAACTGTACCATGTCTTTCAGCTCGCCTGAACGCTTAAACCAATACGATTTTGTGATTCTCAAAGCCGAAGCAAAAAACATAACTTTGTTCGCCAAATTCGGTCTTATTCATAGCAGTTCTGTTAACTGACCAGCTGTTTTACCATTCAGATCTGTTTTTTTGATCAGAATGTTCCCCTGGCTTATTGCGTTCCATCGCAGTATAGAATTCAATGCGAAAAAACGAAATCTCTTATCTTCGGCGAATCTCTCATCCCTATATTTCATGAGAAATTGTAAGTACTGAGTGGGTGTCATCACGTTCAATCCACCACAGTCTCTCAAATCACAATAGCCAGTAGGAAAAAGGGTGGAAAAGCTTGACAAATGTAGCCTTCTGTTGTGAACTCGTTGATAGGGTTGGAAGTTATCGCGGGCCACGGTAGCGGTTCGAGTTGTAAGGAAGCGGCAATACGCTCCCGTTGATCCGAAGAAAACACCTGGGGCACGCTGTTGTGTTCGAGGATTCCATCATTTTCCTCATTGCTGGTCCCGGTTATCTCCATGTACTCCAAGGTACCGTACACATTTCCGTCAGCCGGCAGGTTCAGAAGGACATCTTCAGCAATATCAATGTCTCGGTAATAGCGGTTATTATTTTGAAGCCAGAGGAGAGCTTTGCGCAATCGGCGAGAAGAAACGTTAAAGTCAGCAATATTGTCATTGTTGGCGGAGATACGTCGAATGACTATCACAGAAGATAAGTTGTCCAACGCGTGCGGCAGCTGATTGGCGGAGGAATTGACATTTTGTGGGAAGTTTATCACATTTCCACTGTAAGCATATTGCTGGCCTTGGACCCTATACACAGACACAATAGGATGTTTGCGAGCTATCAACAATGATTCGATCATAAATAGGCAGGAGAGTTCGTCTGGAACGACTCCTGGGTCCATGTTATTAGCGGCAGTGTACATGCCGGGAAACTTTTTACAGTCATAACAGATTCCGTGTGTCAATTTCAAGCCAGGAAATCGAATCTCACAACTTGAGCAGAATACGTAGTTTAGTCCCGCATGTATTTCTCAAATTTTTCACGCATTATATTGTCCGATGGAGAACGATCACGATTGCGTCTATGTGTTCGTGTGTCAAGTTCCTGATGTTCTAGACAAACATTTGCGGCCTCTGAACGTCGTCTTCCTGCTGTCCCAGAAGCATGTGCACATCGTATATCCGCTGCACCTGATAGCGATTGAGTTCTGCGAGACTCTGCAACTCGTTGTCGACTGAGTACACGTCTGTCGTGACTTTCTTGTAGTGTTTTCTCCCTTAGGCTACGAGTTACACGCTCCAAGCTTATTTGGTGCCTCGCCTGACTCTGTTCTGGTGTTTCTGCTCCTAGGCGTCCAGTTACACACTCTAGAATTAGTTGGCGCCTCGCCTGACTCTGTTATTTCTGCTATTTCTGCTCCTCGGCGTCCAGTTACACGCTCTAGACTTAGTTGACGCCTCGCCTGACTCTGTTCTGATGTTTCTGCTCCTCGGCGTCCAGTTACACACTCTAGACTTAGTTGGCGCCTCGCCTGACTCTGTTCTGGTATTTCTGCTCCTCGGCGTTCAGTTACACGCTCTGGACTTAGTTGGCGCCTCGCCTGACTCTGTTCTAGTGTTTCTGCTCCTCGGCGTCCAGTTACACACTCTAGACTTAGTTGGCACCTCGCCTGACTCTGTTCTGGTGTTTCTGCTCCTCGGCGTCCGGTTACACGCTCTAGACTTAGTTGGCGCCTCGCCTGACTCTGTTCTGATGTTTCTGCTCCTCGGCGTCCAGTTACATGCTCTAGACCTAGTTGGCGCCTCGCCCGACTCTGTTCTGGTGTTTCTGCTCCTCGGCGTCCAGTTTTGAGTTTCCTTTTTTTATATATCCATCATGAGGGTGATGAACTCTGCATCTGGAGTCATTGGAAGAAGTGAACATTGCCTAAGACACTTAGTTCAGAGTGGAAGATATCAACATCCGAGTGGTTGGATTATTCCTAATACCAATGTTGGTATTTTCCAGATATACCGCAAAAACAGTCTATACGTATGTGTTCCGGAATTTCGGCAACTGAAGACCTTTATCTGCGGTGAAGAAGTGTGGTCACAGACAGCGTACACCTGTTGATGAAGTTCAATGCTTTCAATTTAAAATAATGATCAAATGGGGTGGTAAGATCGCCCTTGTGGTGCCTCGTCCAAACGATCCTACTCTCATTCTTAGCCTCAATAGAGGAACAATGATTTTTCAATGAGTTTCGATGTTATTAAAACAAACGAAAATCGTGTACGAGACGTTGATTCAACAACCAAACCAAAGTAATAATTCATAACAAACATTGTATATATGTGATTGGTACTAAGAGGAGAATGGAATGGGGCCAATTCATATTATAAGAAATGAGTCATGAATTATATAACAAATCACACCAAGTTAGCCAAATCAATAGCCCAATTAAATCGATTGTTACACAGTCGCTATCATAGTAGATAGCAAAAACATGATAATATATCATGAATATTAGGCCCACATAACGTACCAAAAAGACGTGACAATATACGAATCTCACAAAAGTTGATATTGTATGCCTCCACGCTGAATCAATTTGTCTAAGTATGAAGCCAAATCGAAGATTCTAGCAGGTAGTCATGTCATAAGTTTTTATTTTTATTTTTTTGTACTCGGCTCACAAGTCGGGAAAAGGAACCATACCTTGAAACTTTTTCTATACATTGGTGTTGCACCAGAATGGTTTGAAATTGATTATCAGAGAAATCGGTTGAATGGGTCACTTGGAAAAAAATCAGAAAGTTCGGAAAATTCACCATAACCTGAGGGAAAATACTTGGATAACTAAAATTCTCCGTGAGGTCGAATATTTACACGAATATGAGACAAACCACCGCACATATATTCACATATGTTTATTGATTTTCACCATAATCGGATGAGAAACAACCAAGTAAACGTCATAAGAAGGATGCTAATACATTTTATTGAATGTTGAGATCAAAGGTGTTGCAAGTGGTCATGCACCATGTTGTACTATATAAATATCAACAGGCAACAGTTAGGGTTCTTGAACGTTTGGAGGAATCCAAGATCTGTGGGTATAGAGTAAGCTTACTCCCAAACTTCTCAAGCTCATCTCACAACGCATATTCTGCGTTTTCATAGTTGTTGACAATTTCTTCTGGAAATAATCATTGGTATTCACCATTGAACATTCATCGAAATTTCAACAGTAATTTCTATCGAAAATTTTGGATTTTAATATTTGTCGAAAATTTTCCATATAAATTTCTGTCGAGAATTCTCAAAGAAAATTCTCAATCATCATTTTCAATAGAAATTTCAATTTCAAAAATACGAATTTTCAATTCGCAATGAACATTCTCGTCCAAGAATCTCGATGAAGATTCTGGTCGAAATTTTTGGTGAAAAATATAAAATACAACTTTTCAGATGAGCGTTTCATTGAACACTTCCATGGGAAACTTTGATTGAACATGATTGAAAATTTCTGATTGAATATTTGTCGAAAATTTTCGATGAAAAGTTTCTGTTGAAAATGCTATGGAGAATTTGTATTGAAATTTCCATTAAAAATCATCATTGCATATTTCCATGGAATTTTATGGAGGGTCACGAACCATGTGGGAGTAGCGCTAGTCCACTATGTACCTCTGCCCAACCCTAATATAAGACCAACAGTGTATTTTCACTCTATCGCATATGAATCCAGGGTAACGCCATGCAACATATATTTCAAACTATTTCTTTTCATATCTAAGACGTGCTTCTATCTATCACTTCTAAATCTATCTAATTATCAATGAACCTAGTGAGGATACCCATGGAATAGCCTAGTGAGGATAACATCCTAGGGATCAGAATCGGGAAGCACCGTGTCGAGGAAATTGCGCCCGATGGCGCGACATCTATTTGGCCATGCTATTTGATGCCAGGCTAGCGAAGATATCGTGACTGGCATAGCAGAGGACGTGCTGTGAGCGACACACCAAGTGACCCACTTGGGATGCGCGTGACTTTTCGTGCGTGACTATTCGCCGTTTTCGCCATGTTTTGCCCTTTCGCCGTTTCTCCGCACTTTCACGCACGCAGCCGACCGAAGGGCAGAGTATCTGATCGAAATTAGACTTTGTGTGGCTAGATCGACGTCGTTGTCTTGATGTGTAACAAGCGTCGAGACGTCACTCAGCAAATTCCTGATATGGACTGGGTTGAGGTTAGGTAGGTCAGGTTGGTGTCGACCGGTATACTGACCCGAAACCGAGGTTTTAACCACATTCACGAGCGGAGAGGCTACCCTAAACACCGATACCCAAAAAATTGAAATAAGCAATTCAACAGAAGTTGAGTATTGCCGCGCGAACAGCCCAGACGAGCTGCGATTGGCTAATAGAAAACAACCGGTAGCTGAAAAAAAAACCTTCGCCCCGGTCTCCCTAGCTTCGGTCTCCTGACCCCGGTCTCCTGAGCTCCGGTCTCATGAACTCCAGTATCCAGTACATCAGTCTCCTGAGCCCCGGTCTCCTGAGTCCCGGTCTTTGGTCACCAGACTTTAGGGACCATCACTGGAGCTGATGGTCAGTTGCTTCGCGAGTGCTGAATGATACCTTGACGTAGAAGATCATCGAAGAGACCAATCAGGGCTTCAAGCTTCTTCTTGTTGGCGGGACACAATTCACAATTTGTACAATTCACATTTACAATCTAAAATCTACATTCCTGATTAGACCATCGTGAGACAGGTTAGTTTTTTACTGATGACACAGTTAAAATTCGTTGACTATCTTTATTGAGAATTTTCATTAAAAATTTCCATTCTCATTTAAATTTCCCGGGGATTTTTTTTTTTGAAAATTTTCAATGAGAATTCATTGTCAAGAATTATCAAAGAAAATTCTTGTCGAGATTTTCCAATGAAAATTCTTGTCGAAAATCATTAATATAAATTCCTGTTAAAAATTTGCATAAAATTTATTGTTGAGAAATTCAATGAAAATTCTCATTGAAAACTTTCGCATTGAAAAAATCCAGTTCACAATGATTGATGGAAATTATTGTGGTTGGTCAATTATAGTCAAGTTTTGTCAAGTATGGTCAAGTTTAGTCTAGTCCTGTAATGTGTAATCAAGATTAGTCAAGCTTATTCATTTTCAGTCATGTTTAGCTATGTCATTAAAATCATAAATCATAAAAATCATAAAAATTGTATGCGAAAATTTTCATCGAAAATTCTCATGGATGTGCAGTGAGAGTTTCCGTTGAACTGTTGATCAAAAAATTTGAATACAACTTAATGTAAAAAAAAAATCAACCCCAGTATCCTGAACCCCGGTTTCCTGTACTCCGGTCTCCTGAGCCCCGTTCTCCTGATCCCCAGTATCCTGAGCCTCGGTCTCCTTGATCCCTGTATCCTGAGCCACAGTCTCCTTGTCTCCGGTCTCTTGGACCTCGGTAATCTGAGCCCCGGTCTCCTGAACCCTGGTCTCCTGAGCCCTGGTCTCCTGAGCCCCGGTCTCCTGGACTGCAGTATCCTACAGGTATACAACTTTGAACACAACGTTTTGTGAAATGAATTCATCCCAGTTTCTTGAGCCCCGGTCTCCTGAGCCCCGGTCTCCTGAACCCCTGTATCCTGAGCCCCGGTCTTCTGGACCCCAGTATCCTGAGCCCCGGTCTCCTGAGCCCCAGTCTCCTGAGTTCCGGTCTCCTGAGCCTTAGTCTCCTGAGACCTGGTCTATGGTCACCAGACTTTGAGGACCATAACTAAAACTGATGGTCGACCGCTTCGCGAGAGCTGAATGATACCTTGACGGAGAAGATCATCAAAGTGACCAATCAGGCCTTTATTTTTCTTCTCGTTGACTGGACGCAATTTACAATTTGAACAATTCACATTTACAATCCAAAATCTACATTTTCCTGTCGAAAATACTTGTTGACTATTTTTATTGGGAATTTTCATTGAATGTTTCCATTTTCATTTTAATTTCCCGGGGAATTTTTCTGTCGAAAATTTTCAATGAGAACTCTTCGCCAGGATTATCAAAGAGAATACTTGTCTAGAATTTCCAATGAAATTTCTTGTCGAAAATTATCAATGAAAATTCCTGTTGATAATTCGCGAAAGGAATTTTTGACAGAAACTTTCATTCAAAATTTTTGACAAAAATTTGAATCAAGTCCAGTTTTAGTCCAGTTCAGTCATGTGTGATCAAGATTAGTCAAGCTTATTAATTTTCAGTCATTTTAAGCCTTGTCAAATTTAGTCGAGTGGAGTCAAATTTCAATCATACAAATTTTATACCAAAATTTCCATCAAAAATTCTAGTACATATACTATGGTCCACGACTATGCTCTCTACTTGTATCGTCATGGCAGACTGGATGTAACGGCTAACGATGACCTAGAGCTGGGAACATTCGATTCGTTGGCTCTTGTCTCCCGATGATCTTGATAAGTGTGCTATTGGAACAATAATGAGATTCCTTGCGGAGAATGTGTGCAGACGTTCGTCAGGGAGACTGGCAGAAAAATCACGATACGGAAATCAGAGCACGAACGAGATGTTAAGTGGGCAAAAGTCACATTGTCATTGGCCCAAAACAGAGGAGAATATGGCAACGCTATAGATTTTGAAGTGACGAGAGTACTTAATTTGCCTAGGAAGGAAAAGGAAGTATCAATCTGCAGAAGCAAAACTTCGTGCTCGTTTCCCAGTTCCAAGGAGAGATAAGAGGGAGAAGGTGAACAAATGTCAGCTCCCCTGACAAGAAGTGAAACTGCGGGGAAGGGAGCTTCGTCAAAATGCTGATCATTGCCAGCAACTAAATCACACTGAATTTCCCTTTTTATTCAATTCATGCAATATTTTTTTCCTCTTTTTCTTTTTCTTCTCAGGAATATGTAGATTTTTTTTCGATATTCATGCCAAAATCAGTAAAGTTCTATATATATCTATATGATGAAAGCTATATATTCATAGATATAGATATATTTTCATATATATATATATATATATATATATATATATATATATATATATATATATATATATATATATATATATATATATATATATTTTTATGAAGTTTTCGATAATTCATACGTTGAAGGCTCTGGTTTTTCATCGGCATATTCGACCGGATTTTCCAACGACTTGTTGGTTCAGTATTTTTATCATAAATTTTTTTTTCACCTTCTCTATCCTAAGTATTGTTTTGGCATGAGTATCGAATTTTTTCAGAAGTTCATTTAATGCCCGTGACCAGGATATGTGAGAACATATCGAAACGTTAGGTATTTTCATTTATCAATCTCTGAAAAAAATAAAACCTTTATTTGATCAACAACGCGGAATGTGTGTTGTGAGATGAGCGAAACTTGACACACCTTGATCATAACACATGAACTTCATCAGATGCCAATGGATCTAGGAATCCGTGATTTCAACAATGCAATATTTTCCTACTAATATAGCTATCTTTTCTATTAATAGAAAACATGAATCAAATTATTTTCTTCGAAACGGCTGGTCCGAATAACACGGCAATTTTCATCAATGTGTATCACTTCCGTGTCCATATCTGAGGAAAATATTAATTAAATTGGAGAGATTTTATTTTTCAATTTTTTTCGCTCAGTCTAATCTTATGGGGTTTTTAGAAATTTTGAAATGATTTTCCTCAAAAATGGTCAAACCGATTTGACCCCAAAACTATACAGTTCCAAGTTGGATGAGTTTGCGAGTATAAAAAAGTTTCATGTCGATCGGTCAAACCCTTGCGACCTGTGCAGTGCCCACAAACAAAGAATAGAAAAAAAACACACACAGACAGAGCTCGGTAAGAGTTGCATGGAAATCCCCATTAACGCTCATCTAAATGTTTTATTTTACATTTTCCACCAAAATTTTTGACCAGACTCTTCATCGAGATTCTTGGACAACATGTCCATTGATAATTTCCAACAGGAGAATTTATTGAACATTTCCGTTGAGAATTTCCTTTGAGAATTCTCGACAGAAATTACTATGGAAAATTTCCGACAAATATTCCTATCCAAAATTTTCCGCAAGAATTACTGTTGAAAATTTCCAATGTGAATGTTTAATGGTGATTTACAATGATTATGTTTAATGGAAATTGTCAACAATAATATACAACAAATATTAACAATAGAAATTTCCAACAAAAATTTTCATTGAATATTTTCGACAGGAATTTCCATTGATAATTTCAGACAAAAAATTCACTGGGAATTTTCGGGAAGAATATACATTGAAAATGTAGGACAAAAATTTTCATACAATTTTTGACGAAAATTATACTTGAATATCATCTATGTTCTCAATTGGACTTTGAATTTTCAATGCATTTTTTTCATGAAAATCTTCAATTTTGACTATCAAAATGAGGTTCAACAAAAATTTTCAATGATAATTTTGACAGGAAATCTTATTTAAAATTCTCGACAAAAATTATGACCGGAAATTTACGACAGGAATTTTCATTAGGAATCTCCAACAGAAAGATACATCGGAAATTCTCATTGATGATGTTCAATGTTAATCTCCATTGAAAATTTTCAATAAAAATCCTTAACAAAAATGTCCTTTGAATATTTTCCGCAGGAACAGTCATCAAAACTTTTTGACTAGTATTATTATTGAATTTTTGACAAGAATTTCCATCGAAAATCATCGTTAGAAAATGTTCACAATAATTTTTGTTGAAACAAATCTTTGGTCAGAAATTTTCATCAAATACTCCCAATGATGAAGTTCAATACGGAAAAAAAATGTGAAAATTGGAAATGTTCGACAAGAATTTTTATTGAATATTTTCGGCGGTAATTTTCACCAGAAATTTTCAACGAAAATATTCATTGGATATTTTCATCAAAAATTTTCAATCATGATGTCACATGAAACTTTTCAATAAAATTTCCATTGAAAATTTTCATCAAAAATTAACATTCAAAATGTTCGACAGGAACTTTTATTGAAAATTGTTGACAATATTTCCTAATGAGAATTTTCTACCCTCATTGGAATTCCAATTGAATTCCATTGGAATTCTCAATGAGAATTTTCGACAAAAATATTCTAAGAAAATTTGCGTCAAAAATTTCCAATGGAAATTTGCGACAAGAATTATCGTTGGAAATTTTCTAAAGGAATGTCCATCGAATAGATTCGACAGAAAATTTCCTCGATATTTTCGGAAAAAAAAAAATCGAAAAATATTTCAATCAGAACTTTTCGACAAAAACTTTCAACGCAAATTTTCGACAGGAATTTTCATTGAAGATTTTCAACAAAAAATATTGTCAAAAGTTCTCAATGTGGATCTTCAATGAAAATGTGCAATGATAATTTTCGATATAAATTGTGGGCAAACATTCTTATTGAAAATTTCCAACAAAAGTTTTCATTGAAAATTTTAGACAGGATTTTACATTGAAAATTTTCAATTAAAGTATTCATCAAGAATTTTCAATGGTGATGTTCAATTCGATTATGATATTAATGTTCTATGTGAAGTTCCATCAATTTCAAATCACCTTTAAGAATTTTCTATGAAAATTTTTTTCGAAAGATTCCAATAAAATTCCGCGTAGAAAATTTTCAATGAACATTTTTCTCGGAAATTATCGAGGAATATTTTTGTTAGTAATTTTCATCAAAAATCGTATTTGAAAATTCTCTTTGAAAATTCCCAAAGAGGATTTGCGTTGAAAATATTTCCTGACAATTCCTGCTGACAAAAATTTGCATTGAATATTTTCGACAGGAATTTCCATTGAAAATTTTTGACAAACAATTTACTGGAAATTCTCGAGAAGAATGTTCATTGGAAATGTTCGACAAGAATTTTCATGAAATTTTTGAAAAAATTATACTCAAATATTTTCTATGTTCTCAATTGAAAAATTTCAATTTTGGATAAATATTCTCAATGGAAATTTCCAATTCTAATTATCAACAATAATTATCAACAAAAATGTTCAATGATATTTTTGACAGGAAATCTTATTCACAATTTTCTTCTAAAATTATCACCGGAAATTTACGACAGAAATTCTCATTGAGAATTTCCAACAGAAAGTTTCATCGGGAATTTTCATTGATGATGTTCAATGGTTATCTGAATGAAAATTCCAGATAAAAATCCTTGACAAACATTTTCATGGAAATTTTTCAACAAAAATGTCCCGTAAATATTTTCCACAGTAACAGTCATCAAACTTTTTGACTAGTTTTATCATTGAATTTTCAACAAGAATTTCCATCGAAAATTATCGACCGAAAATGTTCACAAAAGTTTTTGACTAGTATTATCATTGAATTTTTGACAAGAATTTTCATCGAAAATTATCGACCGAAAATGTTCACAAAAGTTTTTGTTCAAGCGAATTTTTCTTATGAACTTTCATCAAAAACTTCCAATGATGAAAATCAATACAAAAAAAATGCGGAAATTGGAAATGTTCGACAAGAATTTTTATTGAAAATTTTCGACGGTAATTTTCACCAGGAATTTTCAACGAAAATTTTCATCAAAACTCTTCATTGAAAATTTGGTAAATATATATTATAGAGAACTCGCCTATTTTTGGATTTTTTTCGACGAAAATGCCTGAATATTGTTATTTCGTTGCGGTAATCATTTAAACGAGGGCACATTTTGTCATTTTCACATGGTACCATTTTTTTACTCACTCCAAGTGCGACGACAGCGAAAAAAGTGTATGGAGTCCGCCATGTTGGAATGCGGTGTTGCCAACTAATCTTCACTTAACTCGCCCCCCCCCCCCCCCCCCCCCCCCCCCCCCCTCCACTGGATTATATAGTTCGGCAATCATACGAAAGAAGGCATGTATTCTCTCCTTGTGCACTGGTATAGTCCATTTCCACAAAAATTCACATAAACGCGGTTCGATTCGCACCACTTAATAGACATTTCTCGAACGCGCATATTTTCGAAACAGACATTTTCGACCTTTCGAACCACGAATTCTTCCGCAGGGTAACTGTGAAATCACAGCCTTTTCGCTTCTTGTTTACAATCTTGACCGCAATAAAACTTCCACCCCCCAGTTATTCTACACGGGATGTTACAGGACGGGCAGTTGACACCGCGACGTAAAACTTCATGATCTTGCAACCATTCACGCAAACACTGATCATTAGCGGTGATCCTACTAAAACTCAATACCCCTTGAACACATTAATAACAAACCATCTCGAAGCTGGACCAAACACTAACTGGCGTCATAGAAAAGGCCACAAAATCAAGAATATCAACCACCACCTGGGTGGCATCCAGCAATGAGGTAGTGACAGATCCTAACCACATGGCCCATCCACATAGCCCATCCACATGGTTGTTGAGCGTCAAGAACGGGGTTGGGACGGGGAAATAAATACATGGCAACACCGTCAATGAACGCCACAATCAACCGGTGATGGCGCTAGTGTATGTACGTGATATGGCTGTCAAAACGAAAAGATGTTCTTAAATTCGTATTTTCAAAATACGATAAAATCATGAAAACGCCATTCAAATGGAAATGTGCCACCATTTCTTGATAATATAGTGACGGTATTATTATAAAATATCAACATCAGAAATGTGTTCCTTCAAATAGGCGAGTTCCCTATAATACATAATTACCGAAAATTTTTATCAAAAATCTCCGATTATGATGTCACATGAAAATATTCGATGAAATTTCTATTGAAAATTTTCATCAAAAATTTCATTGAAAATGTTCGACAGGATTTTTTATTGAAATTTTTCGACAAGAATCCTATTGAGAATTTTCGAAAATAACTCTAATTGGCAATTTTTCGACAGAAATTCTCGTTGAGAATTCTAAACAAAAATATTCTAAGAAAATTTACGAAATAATTCCCAACGGAAATTTGCGACAAGAATTTTCGTTAGAATTCTCCAAAGGACTGTCCATCGAATGAATTCGACAAAAATTTTCCACGATATTTTTCGAAAAAAAATTTCATCCAAAAATAGTTTGATCAAAACTTTTCGACAAAAACTTTCAACGTGAATTTTCGACAGGAATTTTCCTTGAAGATGCGCAACAAAAATTTTCGTCAAAAGTTATCAATGTGGATCTTCAATGAAAATGTTCAATGAAAATATTCAATATAAATTGTTGACAAACATTCTCATTGAAAATTCCCAACAAAAGTTTTCATTGAAAATTTTAGACAGGATTCTCATTGAAAATTTTCAACCAAAGTTTTCATCGAGAATTTTCAATGGCGATGTTCAATTTGATGATGATATTATTGATGTTCTGTGTGAATTTCCATCAATATCAAATTATCATTTAGAATTTTCTATGAAAATTTTTGTCGAAAGATTTCAATGAAAATCCGCGTAGAAAATGTTCAATGAACATTTTTCTCGGAAATTATCGAGGAATATTTATGTTAGTAATTTTCATCAGAAATTGTAATTGAAAATCTCTTTGAAAATACCAAAAAAGATTTGGGTTGAAAATTTTTCCCCACAATTTCTGTCGAACATTCTCAGTAAAAATTCCCATCAAAATTTCACTATGAACATATTTGTCGGAAATTCTTGATGAAAATTTTTTGTTTTAATTTTTGTTGAAAATTTATATTTAAATTTCTATTACATCAATACCATCAATACATCAATACCACTCCGATACTCACTCCACTGTCATCGGTCTCGCCACCAGAAGAGTTTGTGAGATCTGAGAGAGCTAATGGCCCTGACATTCGTTGAGCCCTGGTGACCGCTCGGAAAGTCGACTCTTCAGCAGCGGTTCAGTGCACTGTCTTTCACGTCATACGCTTCAGCGACACAGTGGGGTTTGCAATACCCGGCAAAAACTTCTTGTAATAGATGACTCAACAAAGAAAACCTGGGAGTTTCATAATTTTTGACGAGAAAGAGACTAACGATACGGCCCTCACTTTCTCTGGATCGAGGAAAACATTCGTTGAGACGTATAATGTGCCCAGAAATTCGAAAGAAATCTGAGACAGCTGTACTGTATTGTGTGTCCCGCAGCCCAAAATGAGAGAGCACCGCCTGGAAGCCTCGAACATGCTTCACTGCTATATTCGAGAACACGAAGACGTCCAAAAACATCATCGCGAATCATATATCAGGTCTTGAAATATATCATCCATCAGACACTCGAAAGTTGTCGATCTGGCTGTGGGCACGAGAGGCAGCCGTTAGTCTTCGAAGAGGTCGCGGTGGCGAATGGAAGCCGTCTTCTGGCGATCTTTTGATGTCACTGGGATTTGGTGGAAGCCTAGCGATGATTCGAAAACCGAAAACCACGCCGCTCGCCCTAGTAAGCAAACACCATCATCCTGTCGATGGCATGGGGTGGCTTGTTGGCTTGTTAGTCGACCGCCAATCAAAGGCAACAGGCCTTTGCAGAGACCATCACTGGGAGCTGATGCCCGGTTGCTGCGGAAGTGCTGAATGATACCCTGACGAAGAAGATTATCAATGAGGCCTGTTAAAGCTCCAAGCTTCTTCGCGTAGGCGGAACGCAATTCACATTCGTAGGGGGAGTGGCCACTCGTCCTGCTGCTTTGCCTAGCCTTCGATGTTTACAAGGCATTGTTCGAATAGCGCGAAATACGTCATCATCGAGTCCTATATTGTGCCTACACAAACAGTGAGCAAAGTGATACTGTTGGAGGAGTGACATTTTCGAAAATCTGATGGGGCGCGAAGGATCCGGAAAAGCAGAAACCACTTCTGGCAATGTAGTTGGAGTCAATATACGCATGTTATACGCATGTTCAGCTGGTGTTCATGCACCACAGAAGTTCACAGAATTACGTGGGCGACGGTTCCTGGTGATAGCGTTTTCGGGGATAGATTCGGCAATGGAGTGTTGAAAGTGGAGTGATCTGGAAAGGTTGTTGAACGTCGGTGTAAAAATGCTTCAACCCTTTTTCCTCGAATTCTCCGAACCAATGTAATCGAGTGGAGTTTTTGATGAACGGACAGCTATGAAATGAGAACTTTCAATGAAAAGTTTCCATACAAATTTTTAACTAAAACTTCTATTGAAAATTTTTGACGGGAATTTTCAATGATGATTTTGGTAGAAAATTTTGATCGAAAATTCTCAAAGATATTCAATGAGAATTTTCAACAGAAATATTTCTTGAAAATGTTGAACAAAAATTTATATTGTAAATTTTTGACAAGTATTTTTGAAGAGAATTCTCGACAAGAATTTGGATTTAAACTTTTTGATGTGTAATCTCATTGAAAATTTTTGACATTTTTGACAAATTTTCAATGATGATCGATGCTTATTTTCGATGAGAATTGAAAGTTGGATTTTATTTCAATGGGAATTCCCAATAGAAATTATTCATCAACAATTTTCGAATGGAATATTCATACAAAAATTCCGACAAAAATGGACATCGGAAAATTTCAATGATGTTCAATGAAAGTTTCCGATGAGAGTGTTCGATGAAATTTAGGAAGAGAAAGTCATCTGAAAATAGAAGTAACTGACCGATATCAACAAAACCATGTCGATTAATAATATTCATTGGCCATTTTCGTCAAAAATTTCCATTGAAAATTTCGACAATAATTTCCCGACCAAACTGTCCAATGGTCAGCCAATATTCTCATCAATGAAAGTTTTCAGGAACAATTTCCAATAGAAATTAGTAATATAGATTTTCAACAAAAAGTATCAACAAAAAATTTTCATCGAGAATTTACGACAAATATGTTCATCGTGAAATTTTGATAGGAATCTTCATTGAAGATGATTGACAGGAATTGTCAGGAAAAATTCTCAACGCAAATCTTTTTGGATTTTTTTTTTTTTTTTTGGAAACAAAAATATTCCTAGATAATTTCCGAGAAAAATGTTCATTGAGAATTTTCTATTGGTAACTTTATTCACACAGAACATCAATATCATCATAAATTGATTGATATTTTCAATGAAAATACTTTATAAAATTTTTGGTCGAGAACACTCGATCAATTTTAATTGAAAATATTCAATGATAATTTCCATTGAATATTCACATTGAAAATTATGGACGAAAAATTTGTCGAAAATTTTCAATGTCATTTCCTAGCGGAAATTTTCATTGAAAAACAAATTTTGATGAAAATTCCTACTGAGAACTTTCAATGTAACATCTCGTCGAAAATTTACGAAGAAATTTCTTGGCCATGAAGTTCAATGAACATTTTTATCGATTATTTTCGATGGTTATTTTTACTGAGAATTTTTGAAAAAAATCATCAATGACATTTCGTTCTAAAAAATTTATATTCTCAATTTTCATTGAACAGTGTCATCGAAATTCATCATCATTGACATTTTTTTTTATCAAAATTGATGTCGAAGAATTTTCAATGAAAATTCTCGTCACAAATTCCAGATTAAAATTCCTGTCGACAATTTTCAATCAAAATTTTTGTTGAAAATTTCGAATGAAAATTTTCGATAAGAATGTCTATGGGATATTCCCATTAAAAATTCATGAATACATGAAAAATTCATGGAAAATTCATGAAAATTCATAAAAATCATAGAACATCACCAATGAATATGTCGATTTGATTTTTGTTGATAATTTTCAATTCCTGACATGAATTTACTATGAAAATTTCTATCAATAATACCACCTCATTGATCACAAAAATTTTCTCATAAGATTTTATGGAAATATCCAATGAAGGATTTTAATGGATATTTTCAATACAAATATTCCATACAGATTTTCAACAGAAACTTTCCATCGAAAGTTTTTGACAGGAATTTTCATTTAGAATTTTCGACAAAAATTGAATTCAGAAATTTTCAATGATGTTCAATTGAAGTTCTCCATGGAACTGTTCATTGAAAATTGAGATCAAAATCATCCACGGAAAATGTCATTGTTGATAATCAACAAATATCTTCATTGAAATTTTTCATTTTAAATTTCCGACAATAATATTCATTGAAAGTTTCAACAAAAATTTCCATGAAATGTAAATTCTGTACGGAAATATTCAATGAAGATTCTGGTCGAGAAAATTCAATGGATATTCGTGTCGTAAATTTTCAATGCAAATTATTGTTGAAGATTTTCAATGAAAATTGTTGAATATTTTTATGATGAACTCTCATTTGAAATTTTCATTGAACATAAATCTTAATCGAAAATTTTCGACCAATAATTTGATTGAAATTTTTGTCGAAAATTTTCGATCAAATTAATGGTCGAATATTTTCGATTAAGATTTTTATTGATAATTTTCTATTGACATATATTTCTGTTGAAAATATTCGTACATTTTTTTTTGGAAAATTTTCGACATTAATCTTCATCGACAAATTTCGACAAACATTTTCATAGAAAATGTTCAACAAAAATTTTCATCGTGAAATTTCAATGATGATGTCCAATTGAAATTCTAAACAACAATTCTTTTAAGATTTGCAACACGAATTTTCATTGATAATGTTCGACCTGAATATTCATTGGGAATTTTTGACAAGAATTTCTATTGTACATTCTTCGATAGGAAATTTAATCCAGAATATTCAACAAAATTCTCCATTGAAATATTTCTACAGGAATTTTCATCGATAATTCTCGCCAGGATTATTCATTGAAAATTCTCGAGAATACTTTTCATCGTAAGGCCTATTTTCAATGATGATGTTCAATGAAAAATGAAAAAACAAATTTAAATGAAAATTCTCAATAAACATGTCATGATAAATTTTCCATGATGTCCAACAAAAGTTTCCGATGAAACGGTTCAATGGAAATTAGGGATGGGAATTAGTGGAAAAAAAATGATATTGATGTCTTTCAACAAAAATTTGAATGAAAAATTTGCATTAAAAATTCCGACAAGAATTTTCTTCAAAATTTTGACAAGAATTTTCATTGAAAGTTTTCTACAGGAATTTTTATTGAATATTTTCTTATAAGTTCTCATTGTTATCTTTCGACCAATATTTACAAGTGAGAATTTTCGATTGTCAGCAAAAATTTTCGCAACAAATCTACAATGGAATTTTTCTTCAAGAATTACCTGATCAAATGTTTTTTGAAACCGAAATTTTCAAAAAGTTTCATTGAAAATTCACTAAGAAAATTTCCATTCTCCATTTTCCATGTTTTTTGTTCCGTGAAATTTTACAGTGAAAATTTATCGAAAATTTAACATCGAAAATTTTCAATGATAACTTCCAGGTACTGACGAATCTTGTTCAGTGCGCACACACCTGAAGTTCACTGTATCCCCACAGGGATACAGGGACTTTACAGGGATTGTTGAGGTTTTAGAGTGAATCCTTGACATCCGGTGAGTTTTGGATGCCTGCTTGGAGAGCCTGATTGTCCATCAAAGCCTGCAACGTTGCAGGACCGCAAGCTACAACTTTCGCCACTTTTTACTTGCTTCCGCAACTACTAAGAGAGGCCTCGATGGAAGATAAAAACCGGTTCGAGGAATCTATTTTTGCCACGGAAATTTGGTTGGGGCTTGGGGTGTTGAAGGCCCGATAGTCGACCGCCATTTATGGTCACCAGACTCTAGGGACCATTACTGCATGAAGCTGATGGTCAGTTGCTTCGCGAGTGCTGAGTGATACCTTGACGGAGAGGATCATCAAAGAGACCAATCAGGGCTTCAAGCTTCTTCTCGATGACGGGACGCAAATTACAATTCGTACAATTCACATTTACAATCAAAAATCTACATTTTCCTGTCGAAAATATTTTTTGACTATTTTCATTGAGAATTTCCATCGAAAGTTTCCATTTCCAATCAAATTTCCCGTAATTTTTTTTGTCGAAAACATTCAATGTAAATTCTTTGTCAAGAATTATCAAAGAAAATTCTTGTTAAGAATTTTCAGTGAAAATTCTTGTCGAAAATTTTCAATAAAAATTCCTGTCAAAATCAGCGATAAAACTATTCTACATAAATTTTCAAAGCAAATTCTCAATGATGATATTCAATGAAATTTGCAATCAAAATTTCTCATGTAAATATCCACCATAAATTTTCAACAAATATTTCCATTGAAAATATTTGATAGGAATTTTCGTTGAAAAGTTGAGACAATTTTTTTTCTCGAAATATCCTATGATGAACGATGATTGATGTTGAACGAATTTAAATGAAAATTGTCTTGAAAATTCTTCATGAAAATTTTCAACAAGAATTGTTCATGAGAATTTTCATTAAGAATTGTTCATGAAAATTTTGAACAAAATTTGACATTTGGAATTTTCAACAAAAATTTACAATGAAAAAATTCGTAAGAAATTTTCTAGAAAAAATGTCATACAATATATTCGACAGAAAATTGTTATCGAAAATTGGAAATCATGAAATTTCTATGGATTTGAATACGGTGAACGAATAAACAAGAATTAACAATAAATGGAACACTTTTCAATTTCTCATATCTCAATTGACTCAGTACACAGTTACTCAGTACACAGTACTCAGTACACACATACACAGTTCATTCAATGAAAATATACAATGATAACTCCCAATGAAATTTTTCAATAAAAATTTCTGATGTTCTTTATTGCTGAAAATCATCAACCAAAATTTTCATTGAAAATATTCAACAGAAATTTCATCGAAAATTTCTGTCGGTTTCTACAATGGGGAATCCGAATGGCAATTTGCGGAGAATGTTGATGTTAAAATATTACATGAAGAATTTTTATTAAAAATTTGGATTGAAAATTTCTCATGATGATGTTCAATGAAAATTTGCGAAAGATATTAATCATGAAAATTTTCAATAAAAGTTGCACTGAAAATTTTCAGTCAAAATTTGCATGGAAATTTTTAATGAAAATATCCGACAAAAATAACCAGTGGAAAATTTTGAAGGAAATCCCATTGAAAATATTTGACATGAATTTTAATTGTGAACTTTTGTAAAAAATTTCATCTCCAGGTTTCAATGATTGATGATCAGTGAAAATTGAAGATGGAAATTCTCCATTAAATATTTAACGATGATTTCAAACCAGAATTTACATTGAAAATTTCGTACAATCTAGAAAAAAAAATTATTCAACTTTCCAATGATGTTCAATAGAAAATCAATAGGAAGTCAAAAAGCCCTCTTGCCTCCACCAACAAACAGTATGGAATCACATCTTGCACACCCAGTGCGTCAATTTACAAGTCAATCAACATAAAGGGGACACCAAGATGAAGAAGACCACACACAAGCACAAACGTAGCACAAACGGTCCAAGAGATCGGGGCACAGAAGACCGGGGCTCGGGAGACCGGGGCTCAGGATACCGGGGTTCAAGATAACGGGGTTCAAGTTACCGAGGTCCAGGAGATCTGGGTTCAGGATACTGAGGTCCGGGAGACCGGGGCTCAGGAGACCAGACCTCAGGATACCGATGCTTAGAGGACCGGGGCCTAGAGGACCGGGGCCAGGGAGAACGGTCCTCAGGAGAACGCGGCATAGGAAACTGGGGAAGAGGGGATCGGGTTCAGGAAACGGAGGTTCAGGAGACCGGGGCTCAGGAGACCGTGGCTCTGAATACCGGGGTTCAGGAAACTGTGGTCCAGGAGACCGGAGCTCAAGAGACCAGGGCTCGGAAGACCGGGGCTAAGGAAACCTTGATGGGATCGCTTCTCGCCGAGTCTTTGAAATCGCACCTCCAGGGGTTGAATGGTTTCAGATTTGACGGATGGACGGACGCCGAACGTCATAGGAGAATAGAGTCCTGTGTCAGGCAGTGGGTGTAAGCGAGCATAAGAGACTTTGTTGACTGACTTGTGGCAATTCTCGCACTGAGAATCACAGGTTGACAATTTGGGGGAACAGCACTTCCCGTGTGAGCTATTCTCGAACAGGAGCACGCAGTCGGGTCATCTCAAGACACACAGGTTGATATACTGGGGAGAACAGCCCTTTTGATTTAAGCTATGCTCGTACAGGTGCAAGCAGTCGGGTCATCTGAGGACATACAGGTTGATATACCCGGGAGAACAACATTTCCCGTCTGAGCTTCGCTCGTACAGGTGCACGCAGCCGGGTCATCTCAGGACATACAGGTTGATTCTATCGGGAGAACAGCCTTTACCGTGTGAGCTAGGCCCGTACAAGTGCAGTCATTCGGGTCATCTGAAGACACACGGGTTGTTTTACTCGGGGGAGAGCCACAGGTTGATATACTCGAGAGAACAGTCCTTTTGGTATGAGCGATGCTCTTACAGGTGCACGCAGTCGAGTCATCTGAGGACATACGGGTTATTATACTCCAGAGAACAGCCCTTTCTGTGTGAGCTATGCACGTTCGAGTGCACGCAGTCGAGTTATCGAGACACACAGGTTGGTATAATCGGGAGAACAGCTCTTCCCGTGTGTGCTATTTTCGTACAGGTGCACGCAATCAAGTCATTTCGAGCCACACATGTTGATATACTCGAGAGAACAGCCCTTTTGATTCTGAGCTATACTCGTTCGAGTGTACGCAGTCGGGTCATATAAGGCAGACAGGTTGATTCACTCGGTTAACAGCCATTACGATTCAAACCCATGCCCGTACAAGTGCACGCCCGTACAATAGCCCTTCTAGCGTGAGCTACGCAAAGCCAGTACGGATGCACGCAGTCAAGTGATCTCAAGGCGAAGAGGTTGATATATTCGAAAGAACAGCTCTTCTGGTGTGAGCTATGCTCGTACAGGAGTACGCAATCGGGTCATCTCAAGACACACAGGTTGATATACTCAAGAAAACAGCCCTTCTGGTGTGAGCTATGCTCGTGCCGATGCGTGCTGTCGAATCATCTCAATACACACAGGTACATAACCTTGGGAGAATAGCCCTTCTGGTGTGAGCTATGCTCGTACAGGTGCACGAAGTCGGGTCATCTCTGGACACACAGGTTGATATACTGGGGAGAACAGCTCTTCCAGTTTGAGTTATGCTCGTACATGTGCATGCAGTTAAGTCATCTCAAGACACACAGGTTGCTTCACTCGTGAGATCAGCTTTGGCTGTGTGAGCTATACTCGTACAGCTGCACGCAGTCGTGTCATCTTAAGACACAAAAGTTGATTCACTCTGAGGAAATGCCCTCCTGGTGGGAGCTATGCTAGTACAGATGCACGCAGTCGGGTCAACTAAGAACACACTGGTTGATATACTCGGGAGAACAGCCCTTCTGGTGTGTGCTATGAACGTACAGCTTCACGCAGTCGGGTTATCTCGAGACGCACTGGTCCAGATACTCGGGAGAACAGTCCTCCCGGTGTAATACAGGTGCACGCAGTTGGATCATCTCTAGACACACAGGTTGATATACTCGGAAGAACAGCTCTTCCCGTTTGAGCAATGCTCGTAAATATGCACGCTGTCGGGTCATCTCAAGCACACAGGTTGATCCACTCGAGAGAACAGCCCTCCCCGTGTGAGCTATGCTCGTAAAGGTGCGAGCAGTCGGGTCATTTCAAGACAAACAGGTTGATATACACGAGAGAACAGCTCTTCTGGTGTGAGCTATGCTCGTACATGTGCATGCAGTTGGGTCATCTCAAGACACACAGGTTAATATACTCGGGTGAATCGAGACAAACAGGTTGATATACTCGAGAGAACAGCTCTTCTGTTGTGAGCTATGCTCGTACAGGTCGGTTCATCTCAAGAGTCACAGTTTGATAAACCCGCGAGATCAGCCCTACTGGTGAGAGCTATGCTCATACAGGTGCACACAGTCGGGTCATCTCAAGACACACAGTTCAATCCACTCGGGAGAACAGCCCTCCCCGTGAGAGCTATGCTCGTACAGGTGCACGCAATCGAGTCATCTCAAGACACAGAATGATTCACTCGTGAGAACAGTCCTCCCCGTGTGAGCTTTGCTCGTACGGGAGTACGCAGTCGGGTCATCTCTCCGTCCACTTGTGGTCCGAGGAGATCGCCACATGCCGGAAAGCCTGCCTAGGGGCAAGAAGGGGTGTATCAGAGAGAGAGGAAAAAGGGAGCTGGATCGGTACATGGTGCGTCCAGTTAGTGCCAGGTACGAGGTGGCCAAAAGAGCACTGAGGAGAGCTATACAGGTCTCGCAGAAAAAGAAGTGGGGAGAGCTCCTGACGACAGTCAACAACGATCCCAGGGGAAAGGCGTATAAGATTGTCACATGGAAGATCCGAGGATAAACCAACGAACTTTGCGAGCCGGAGAGACTGCGCGTCGCACGATCACTCTTCTTGACACACCCGAACAGCGTGTGGCAAAGGGAAGAGGAAGTGGGAGAGACAGCGCCATTCTTAGAAGCGGAAATCCTGGCTGCAGCCGAATCAAGATCGGGAAAGCCCCCGGGCCGGATGGAATTCCCCTGGCTGTAGCCAGAATATTTCTGCGGGTCCAGACCAGAGCGGCGACCGATCCGATGAATGACCTCTCCTGGAAGGGGGTCAATTCGGAACAATGGAAGAAAGCCTCCTTGGTTCCAATCCCGAAACCAAAGAAAGTCGACACGGACGCGGTGTCGTACAGGTCACTTTGCCTCCCAGATGTCATGGGGAAGGTCTATTAGAGACTAGTTCTCAATAGACTTGAGCGTGACATGGGGGAGGGGACGGGCCTGTCCGACGACCAATTTGGTTTTTGTAAGAGATGATCTACGGTGGACGCGGTCCGCCGAGTCGTACACTTGGCCACGGAAGAGGAGGCACGGAAGTTAACCTACCGGGAAAAACCAGTCAATGCTCTGATCGCCATAGGGTTTCAGAATGCTTCCAATTCTGCACTATGGCCAGGCCTCGTGTCAGCCCTAGTCAGGTGACGATGAGCTCACGGATAACGAACATCGTGAAGAGCTACCTCTCAGACAGGAAGCTGGAAGTGAGCACGGGTCAGCGGTTAGAAGTGACCTGTGGAGTGCCACGAGGCTCTATTCTAGGGCCGATGCTGTGGAACTGATTTCACGATGAAATGCTAGGGTCCAATATCCCACATACCAACCCGGTGATATATGAGGATGACTTGATGGCGATCGTGACAGCGAAGAACAAGTCGGTTTTAGAGGAGCAAGGGGGTCCTGGTCCTGTAGAGAATACTCGAGATGGTGGCACAATTGGGAATAACCATCGCGGCTCATGAGACAGAAGCAATCGTGGCGCGAAAAAGAGGAAGGTTCTGACCGCTTCATCACGGGCAGGGGGCACGACAGTCACGACGAAGAATTGGAGGAAAACTCCTTTGGGAAAAGGAGGAAAAGTCGAAGAAAAAGTCAAAAAAAAAAAAAAGGTAAAGTCACCGAAGAAATCCCACCGTGACGCCGAAAGAGCGAGAGAGTGGTGGGAGAAGAAGAACAAACGTTAGAAATAGGAGCAGGAGGCTGGCCAGTCCTCAGAGAACACGAGTACCTGGACAAGAAAGCTGTGGATCGGAGGATCCATACTTTTCAGGAATGAGGTGAAAGAGGCGGCCGAGGAACAAGCCACTCCCCGAGAGGAGGAGACAAAACCTGCGAACGATCCGGCGGCGACCTATAGGGCCCTCGAGAAGAACCACAAGATGTCTCGCATCGAGGATTAAGGAATTTGAGGACCGCTTTGCGGCACATCACAAGGCTCCAGCACCCGCTAGGAAATGAGATGAGCTTCCTGGTACCGGAGGCGGTGGAAAGGCTACAGCTGAGATGCGCAAACCTGCCCACTGTTATTCGAGTGAGCAACCCTAAAGGTCGACCGAAAGGACCTTCCCGTCTTTGAAGTAATGCCCCCGGGCGGTTACGAGTGGGTATACGGCATTCGTTGAGTCCCACACTACTTGATTTTCACGTCTTAGTGCGCGTAAATGAGTTCTTCACCTGTAAGAGAGTGAAAAAAAAAAAAAAAATCAGGTCATCTCAAGACAAAAAGGATGATATACTCGAGAGAACAGCCCTTCCCGTGTGAGCTATGCTCGTACGGGTGCACGCAATCGGGTCATCCCAAGACACACAGGTTGATATACTCGGGAGAACAGCCCTTCACGTGGGAGCTATGCTCGTACAGCTGCACTCAATCGGGTCATCCTAAGACCTACAGGTTGATATACCCGGGAGATTAGCTCTTCTGGTGTGAGCTATGCTCGTTCAGGTGCACGCAGTCGGGTCATCTCAAGACACACAGATTAATATATTCGGGAGAGCAGCCCTTTCCGTGTGTGCTATGCTCGTATGGATGCACGCAGTCGAATCATCTCAGGACACAGAGGTTGATATACTCGGGAGAACAGCCCTTCTGGTGTGAAGTGCATGCAGTCGGGTCATCTCATGACACACAGTTCGATTCACTCGGGAGAACAGCCCTTCTGATGTGAGCTATGATCGTACAGGAGCACGCATTCGGGTCATCTCGAAACACACAGGTTGATATACTCGGAAGAACAGCCCTTCAGGTGTGAGCTATGCTCGTATAGGTGCACGCAGTCGGGTCATCTCAATACACAAAGGTTGATATACTCGGGAGAACACCCCTTTTCCGTTTTTAAGTCATATCCACCTGAGTATTCGTTAGTACTGGTTAGTGCCACGAAAATCATTGTTAGTGCCAGCTTACTTTGGCCACAATTGGTTTCTAAAATCGTTACATAAAATATAGCCACGGTGCTATCTATTTGCGTGGCCAACTTCACCCTGGTTGGGAAATTGAAATTTTCGACGTCATCATCTCAGGTTTCGTTTGTTTTAGCTCAGTTTAGTCATGAATTAGTTTCGAAAATCGATATTCAAGCACTTCATGCTGCTTCAACTTCATGCTGGCTCCGCATATGATAGGAATAACAATAATTTTCGTGGCACTAACCAGTACTAACGGAAACTCAGGTGTATATGTCATAAAAGCGCCATTATTGCTCGTCTTCGGGGATGCCGCGAACATAGCACCATCGCCAAATCAAATATCGATTTTGTGAATTGAATTGTTGATAAACTAAGCCAGCACCAACGATAATTCTTGTGGCACTAAACAGCATCAACATATACCTTATTCCGTGTGACAGAAAAACGCCATAATCGCTCATGTTCGCATGTGTATGATTGCTTTTGCCATGCACATAGATAACACCGTCGCTGAATTATTAATCGATTTTTGTGAATTATTTGTGACCAAACTGAGCTAGCACTATGGATAATTTTCATGGCACTTAGTGGCACTAACAAAGACCTAATTTATATGCCATAAAACGTTGTAATTGCTTATGTGCGGGGCTGCCCCGCTCATGACTAAGGTCGATTTTGCTTCGAACCAATGCAGCACTAACGTTAAAATGAGCGGCACTAACGAGCACTAACACAATCCAAGGTGATGACGTCGAAAAATTTCATTGCCCGATCATGTTGCGGGGCCAGAGTGAAGTTGGCCCCGCACATGTGATTGGAAAATTAGTGCAAGCACTATAATAGCACAAACGATTTCATTTGCGGCACTGACCTGCACTAACGAAGCACTAACGAATGACGTTTGTCAAAATTTGATTTCGCACATGTGCGTGGCCAACTTCACGGGGGTCAAAAATTTTCAATTCTGGTAATATCCGTACATTTTCTTCGGAAATTTTTCGACATCAATCTCCATTGAAAATTTCCGTTAAACATTTTCATAGAAAATGTTCAACAAAAACTCTCATCGTGAAATAAAAATGATGATGTTCAATTGAAATTTTCAATGAGAATTACCCATACAAATTCTCAAAAGCAAGTTTCATTAGAAATTTTCGACATGAATTTTCATTCAGAATTTGCGACAAGAATTTTTTTTGTACATTCTTCGAAAGGAAATTTCATCCAGATTTATCGACAAAATTTTCCATTGAAATAATTCCACAAAAATTGTCATCGAAAATTCTCGTCAGGATTTTTCATTGGAAATTTTCGAGATTCTCGAGACCGCCATTCTGTGGTTCTGAGGCTTCAGGGACCATTAATGGAGCTGATGGTCAGTTGCTCCGCGAGTGCTGAATGATACCTTGACGGAGAAGATCATCAAAGAGACCAATCAGGGCTTCAAGCATCTTCTCGCTGACGAGACGCAATTTACAATTTGTACAATTCACATTTACAATCTAAAATCTACATTTTCCTGTCGAAAACATCCGATGACTTTTTTTATTGAGATATTTCATTGGAAGTTTATATTTTCATTTGAATTCGAAAACTTTCAATGAAAATTCTTCGTCAAGAATTATCAAAGAAAATTCTTGTCAAGAATTATCAAAGAAAATTCTTGTCAAGAATATCCAATGAGAATTCTTGTCGAAAATTGTCAATGAAAATTCTTACTAAAAATTCGCATTATGAACTTTTGTTGAGAATTTCAATGAAAAATGTTATTGAGAACTTGCGACATGGAAATATTCCAGTCAACAATGATTGATGAAAATTTCTGTGGTTGGTCAAGTTTGGTCAAGTTAGGTCGGGTTTGGTCAAGTTGAGTCTAGTTCAGTCATGTGTAATCATTCAATCAAGCTTATCCATTTTCAGTCATGTTTAGTCTCGTCAAATTCAGTCAAGTTTCGTCAAATTTCAATAACAATTTTAAACAATAGTTTACATCGAAAATTGTTATGGATGTTCGATGAAAGTTTCCGATGCAGCAGCTGAATGAAAATTCTGACTACAAATTTCTGTGAAAAAAAAAATTGACCCCAGTATCCTGAACCCCGGTCTCCTGAGCCCCGGTATCCTGAGCCCCAGTCTCCTGAGCTCCATACTCCTGGACCCCAGTATCAACATTTACAATCTAAAATCTACATTCCTGATTAGACCATCGTGAGACAGGTTAGTTTTTCACTGATGGCACAGTTAAAATTCGTTGACTATCTTTATTGAGAATTTTCATTAAAAATTCCCATTTTCATTTAAATTTCCCGGGGATTTTTTTTTTTGAAAATTTTCAATGAGAATTCATTGTCAAGAATTATCAAAGAAAATTCTTGTCAAGATTTTCCAATGAAAATTCTTGTCGAAAATCATTAATATAAATTCCTGTTGAAAATTTGCATAAAATTTATTGTTGAGAAATTCAATGAAAATTCTCATTGAAAACTTTCGCATGGAAAAAATCCAGTTCACAATGATTGATGGAAATTATTGTGGTTGGTCAATTATAGTCAAGTTTTGTCAAGTATGGTCAAGTTTAGTCTAGTCCTGTAATGTGTAATCAAGATTGGTCAAGCTTATTCATTTTCAGTCATGTTTGGCTATGTCATTAAAATCATAAATCATAAAAATCATAAAAATTGTATGCGAAAATTTTCATCGAAAATTCTCATGGATGTTCAGTGAGAGTTTCCGTTGAACTGTTGATCAAAAAATTTGAATACAACTTTATGTAAAAAAAAAATCAACCCCAGTATCCTGAACCCCGGTTTCCTGTACTCCATACTCCTGGACCCCAGTATCCTCAGCCCTGGTCTCGTAGGCCCCGGTCTCCTGGACTTCAGTATCCTACATACCGATCTCCTGAGCCCCGGTCTCCTGGGGCTTGATCTCCTGAGCCCCGGTCTCCAGAGCCCCGGTCTCCAGAGCCCCGGTCTCCTTAGCCTCGGACTCCTGAGCCTCAGTCTCCTGGACCCCATTATCCTTAGCCTCAGTCTCCTGACCCCCGGTCCCCTGAGCCCGGTCTTCTGAGCTTCGGTTCCCTGGATCCCTGGATCCCTGGATCCCAGTAACCTCAGCCCCGGTGGAAAAATTGAAATATCGAAAATTTCGGTCTAGATATTTCTAAGAAAAAAAAAATGAAAAAAAGAAAATAATTATAATAGCATGAATAGAATGAAAATGAAAATTGAGTGTGATCATCGAGATTATCGAGTGATATATGTGTATTTTCAGAGAACTGAAACATATTTTCAACTGTGCCTAACGTCACCATCAACTGATGGGTTATATATGAGGTACTTTCATGAGTTCTGTCATCATCACTTTGTGAGATGATATTTTGATGAAAAAGAACGACGAGACTTTCAGGTCACGTGCTGAACCTGAATTGTTTCTCTGCTCGGGAGACCGTGGCTCAGGAGACCGGAGCTCAGGAGACTATGGCTCAGGATTCTGGGGTGCATGAAACCGGGGCTCAGGAGACCTGGGCTTAGGATACTGGGGTCCAGGAGACCGGGGCTCAGGAGACCGGGGCTCAGGAGACGGGGCTCAGAAGACGGGGCTCAGAAGACTGAGGCTCAGGATACTGGGTCTCATGATACCGTGACTCAGGAGACCTGGGCTCGGGATACTGTGGTCCAGGAGTCCGGGACTCGATTCTCGCCGTTGTCCACCGTTCCAAGCAGGAAGGATCGCAGTAGCAAACTCCGATGTACTGCGAAAAACTGCGCAGTAGAAAGGATCGCAGGCTCAGGAGACCGGGGCTCAGGAGACTGGGGCTCAGGATACTGGAGCTCAGGATCCTGGGGCTCAAGAGACCAGGGCTCAGGAGACCGGGGCTCAGAAGATCAGGGCTCAGGATACTGGGGCCCATGAGACCGGGGCTCAGGAGACCGGGGCTCAGGACACTGGGGCTCAGGAGATCGGGGCTCAAGAGACCGGGATTCGATTCCCGCCATGGTCCGCCGTTCCAAGCAGAAGAGATCGCAGCCTGATGTCGCCTATATCCGCCGTTCCGTAAGTCTGCAGGGAGTGTCCTGGTCCACAACTATTCTCCCTACTTGTATTGTCATGGGAGACTGGATGTAACGGCTAACGATGACCGAGAGCTGGGAATATTTCATTCGTTGGCTCTATCTCTGAATTTTCAGAGGGAATTTTCAATAGAAATTTGGAACATAAATTTTGAACAAAAATTATCAACAAAAAATTTTCATCAATAATTTCCGACAAAAATGTTCATCGTAAATTAATGATGGGAATTCTCATTGAAGATGTTCGACAGGAATTGTCAGAGAAAATTTTCAACCCAAATCTACTTTGGAAATTTTTGAAGAGAATTTTCAATTACATTTTTCGAGAATTTCCGAGAAAAATGTTCATTGAACATTTTCTAAGCGGATTTTCATTAAAATCTTCCGACATAAATTTTCATAGAAAATTCTCAATGATAATTTGATATTGATGGAAATTCACACAGAACATCCGTATCATCATCAGATTGAACATCACCATTGAAAATTCTCGATGAATATTTTGGTTGAAAAATGTCAATGATCAATCCAATCTAAAATTCTCAAGGAAAACTTTTTTCGAAAATTTTCAATGAGAATGTTTGTTCGCAATTTATATTGAAAATTTTCATCGAACATTTTCATTGGACATCCACATTTAGAACTTTTAACGAACATTTTTGTTATAAAACTTCAATGGAAATTCCTATCGAAAATTCAAGTTGGAAGATTTTGTCGGTAAGCTTTGATTAAAACTTTTTCCGATGAAATAATTTTTTTTTCGAAAAATATCGAGGAATATTTTGGTCCAAATTTTAAGATGGACATTCCTCTGTAAAATTTTCGTTGGAAATTTTTGATTTTCGTCGAGAAATTCCCAATGAGATTTTCTTGTCGAAAATCAAGAATTCTTGTCGAAACTTTTCAATAAAAGTTCCTGTCGAACATTTTCAATGAATATTTTTGATGACAATTTTCAATGGAAATTAAATCGAAAATTTTTATGTGACATAATTGAAAATGTTCGATTTTCAATGAAAATGTTCGTAGCAAATTTTTGGCGAGAATTTCCGATGACAATTCATGTCGTTGAATTTCAATGAGAATTATTGATGATTTTTTTTTTATTATCAATGACTTTTTTTCAGATTGTCATTCTTCATTTTTTTGTTGAACCGTTTCAACGGAAATTTTCATTGAACATCATGGAACATTTTCATTGAACATCATTCATATTTTCATATCATCATATTTTCATTCATATCATCATATATTTCAATGATAATACCTGTCATTGATTCAAAATGAAATTTTTTGTTGAAAATCCCTTTGGATGATTCCCATGAGGAATTTCTATCGCAAATTTGCATTGCACATTATCAATGAGAATTTTCTTCGAAAATTCCTGGTGAAAATTATTGTCGAAAATTTATATATAAATTCTTGTTGAATATTTTCAATTCACAATTTTTTTTTTCTGTATTGAACATCATCATTGGGAGTTTTTTATGAGAATTTCTGACAAAAACGTCACATGAACAAAAAAATTTGTGAAGATTTTCTGTCGATAATTTTCGATGAGAATTCTTGTCAAGAATCCAAAAAAAATTCTTGTCAAAAATTTTCGATGAAATGATTTGAGAATGGATTGTTGACAACTTTGAAAATGATTCGTGGAAAATATTTTTGTTGAAAATTTTCCATGAAAATTCTTGTCGAGGATTTTTATTGAAAATTTCCATTGGAGATTGACATTGAACATCATCAATGAAAATTTTCGATGAAACTTACTTTTGGAAATTCTCAATGAAAATTCCTGTCGTAAATTTGCGATGATAAATTTTTTCGAAAATTTTAAATAAGATTTCATCATAAGAATTATCATTGAATTATTATGTTTGTTGATCATTATCATTGATAATCAAAATTGTGAATTTTCATTGAAAATATTCATTGAAAGTTGAATATCTAAATTGAGAACATAGAAAATATTTGAGTAGGTATAATTTTTGTCAAAACTTCATGGAAATTCTTGTCGAACATTCCTGGTGAATATTTATCTAGAGAATTTTCAGTGAAGTGTTTGTCAAATATTTTCAATGGAAATTCCTGTCGAAAATATCCAATGAATATTTATGTGGGAAATTTCTATTGATAATTTTTGTTGTATATTATTGTTGACAATTTCTCCTGGAAACAATCATTGTTATTCACCATTGAACATTCATCGAAATTTCAACAGTAATTTCGGTCGAAAATTTTGGATTATAATATTTGTCGGAAATTTTAGATAAAAATTTCTGTCGAGAATTCTCAAAGAAAATTCTCAACGATAATTTTCAATAAATTCTCCTGTTGGAGATTCGCAATGAAAATTCTCGTCCAAGAATCTCGATGAAGATTTTTGTCGAAATTTCTGGTGAAAAATATAAAATAAAACTTTTTGGATGAGCGTTAGCGGAGATTTCCATGCAACTCTCTAGCTTTGTCTGTGTGTGTGTTTTTCTTTTTTCTGTTTGTTTGTGGGCATCATTCCTGAATTCATTTCATCATTTCTCAATTTATAAAAACCTCAAAAGATCAGGCTGGGCGGAAAAAATTGAAAAATACTAGGAAAACGCCTTACATGCGTTGTGAGATGAGCTTAGAAGTATGGAAATGTAGTTCAATGTACATATACAGGCCATGAATCACTTCCATGGTTTGAGAACCGCGGCTGTCTGTTGGTATATAAACCTTGGTTTCCAAACAATTATACCAGTGCCTTCTTCATATCCATCACTGATTATAAACGTTTTAATTTATTGGTGACACTTGTTGCTCAAATTTGATAGTTTATTAATTGCTTTCTTAATTGATTTATTGATATGTAAAAAAGTACATTAAAAATGCGTTTTCCTCGTTATTTCACATCCGATTGTTCCATGAATCGCTTAAAATAGGAATGATAGATCTTTCCATACTCAGTATGAATTTGAGAGCTTTTGGAAAAAAAAATTCCCAAGTATTCCTCTCCTGTCCTATTCTTATGGGAATTTCCATACTTTCCAATTTTTTTCCGGAAAAACCGTCCGACCGATTTTTCTGAAAAACAATCCCAGCCTATTCTGGTATAACATCAATTTGTGAAAAAAGTTTCGAGTTGATTGAAATTTTTTCCTGACCCGTATGCCGCGTACAATATTACAAAAAAAAAAAAAAAAAAAAAAAAAAAAAAAAACAAGAACCAAGCCCAAAATTTTCCGGTATATGGAATGAAAATCTTCGCTACGCTCATCTAAAAATCCTTCCAATTTAATTAAAATTTTCTTCGAATATGAACACTAAAGTGATACACATTTTTGAATTGACCTTCAATACGGACCAGCCGTTACGAAGGAAATAATCTAATACATGTTCTTTGATTTTTTTCAAATTTTTTCTGGTTTTTCCAATTTTCATTGAACACTCTCATGAGAAACTTTGATTGAATATAATTGAAAATTTCTGAATAAATATTTGTCGAAAAGATTCGATGAAAAGTTTCTGTTGAAAATTGTATGGAAAATTGTAATGGAAATTTCCATTAAAAATCATCATTGGATATTTCCATGGAATTTTATGAAGGATCACGAGTCATGTGGGAGAAGCGCTAGTCCACTATGTACCTCTGCCTAACCCTAACATATGACCAACAGTGTATTTACACTCTATTGCATATGAATCCAGGGTAACGCCATGCAACATATTTTCCAAACTATCTCGTTTCATATCTAAGACGTGCTTCTATCTATCACAATTCTCAATGAGTGATGAGTGAGGCTCAGTGAGGATAGCCCAACATTCTAGTGATCAGAATCGGGAACCACCGTGTCGAGGAAATTGCGCCTGATGGCGCGACATCTATTTGACCATGCTATATGGTGCCAGGCTAGCGGAGATATTGTGACTGGCATAGCAGAGGACGTGCTGTGAGCGACACACCAAGTGACTCACTTGGGATGCGCGTGACTTTTCGTGCGTGACTATTCACCGTTTTCGCCATGTTTTGCCCTTTCGCCGTTTTTCCGCTTTTTCACGCACGCAGCCGACCGGAGGGCAAAGTATCTAATCGAAACTTTGTTTGGCTAGATCGACGTCGTTGTCTTGATGTGTAACAAGCGTCGAGACGTCACTCAGAAAATTCCTGATATGGACTGAATATGCCATTTCTACCCATTCAATCACCAAAAGAGCCCTCGCCACAGAGTGTGCAGGGTCTCCGATGCTAGCCGTACCATAGCGCGACTCAAGGTGACTTCCGGTAGGTACGATGCTGAATTGCGTTGATGCGTTTGCTGAATCGTATGCTGAGATTGTACCTTGGAGTCGCATTAGCTGTTGAAGTTTACTGCTCGATGTCAATTCTGTTTCAAATATCCAAGACAGTATTTTATGGAAAACTCCCAGGTGCGAACGGAACTCTTCCCCAGCCCACACGACTATCGGACACTCGGGTTCTTGAACGGTGTTGTTCCTCTCGTGCTGTGTCAAATGTCAGCAGATGAACTCCACTGAACGAGGTAGACCTTTGGCATCGTCTCGCATCAATACTACTCCAATAGTCACTCCACCATCATCGGTCTCGCCCCCAGAAGAGCTTTTGAGATCTGAGAGAGACAATGCCGTGATTTTCATTCAGCCCTGGTGACCGCTCGGAAAGTCGACTCTTCAACCGCGGTTCAGTGCACAGTCTTCCTCGTTGGGCTTTTCAGCGACACTTCACCATACCCGGCAAGAATTTCCGGTAATAGCTGTCTCGACCGAGAAAACCTGAGAGTTCCATATTTTTGACTAGAAAAAGACTGAGGATACTGCCCTCACTTTCTCTGGATCGAGGGAAACATTCTTCGAGACATATGGGACGTATAAGATGTTGAGACTTATATCCGGCCGTAAGCACGAAAGGTAGCTGTAAGTACTCGAAAAGGCCTAGGTGGCGAATGAAAGCCGTTTTCCGGCGATCTTTTGATGTCACGGGGATTTGGAGAGAGTCTAGCGGTAATGCGAACACCAAAAACCACGCCGCTCGCCCCAGTTAAGCAAACCCTCATCCTGTCGATTGCATAGGGAATACTTGCACCTTCGTACGAATGTCAGCGGCCTGTTGGTTGATCGTCATTCGAAGGAAACTAGCCTTTTGGAGACCATTACTGGAGCAAGTGCCCAGTTGCTGCGCAGTTGCTGGATGATACCCTGACGGAGGAGATAGTCAATGAGACAAAAGGCTTCTTCGCGTTGACGGAACGCAATTTACATTCGTTGCGGGAGTGGTCACTCGTTTTGCTGCTCTGGCTAGCTTTCGATGTAATACAAGGCGTTGTTGTGAATAGCGCAAAATACCTCATCATTAGGTCCTATATTGAGACTACACACTCAGTGACCAATGCGCTTCCGTCGGCGGAGTGACATAGCCGATGGAGCGCGTAGGATCCAAAGAAGCAGAAACCACCTCTGGCAATGTGGTTGGAGTCGATATGCGAATGTTCGGCTAGTGTTCACCCTTCACAGAATTTCACAGAAGTACGTGGGCGACGGTTTCACTGAGAGTAGCGTCGACATCTCCATGTGACCGGATGATGTTTGAGGTGCGTGCCCAACTACTTGCAGAGCTTCTCGCGCGCAACACCGTGTCATAGCAGTGCTCCGACAATGGCGTGGATCCTGGTGATAGCGTTTTCAGGGATAGCTTTGGCAATGGGGTGTTAAAAGTGGAGGGATCTGGCTTGGTTATTGAACGTCGGGGAACAAACGCTCCAACCCTTTTTCATCGGATTCTCCTAACTGGAGTAATCGAGTGGAGTTCTTAATGAACGGACAGCTATGACATGAGTACTTTCGATAAGAGCTTCCAATACATATTTTTCAATTAAACTTCTATTTGAAATTTTCGACGTGAATTTTCGATGAAAAGTTTGGATGAAAATTTTGATCGCAAATTCACAATGATGCTCCATGATGATTTTCAAAAAAAATATCTCTTGAAAAGGTTGAACAAGAATTCATATTCAAAATTTTTGACTAGTATTAGAGAAGAGAATTCTCGACAAGAATTTTCATTGAAACTTTTTGATGTCTGTTCTTATTGAAATTTCTGACATAGATTTTAATCAAAAATTTTCAATGATGATTGATGCGAATTGACAATTTCAATGATGTTCACTGTCGGAAATTCTCAACAAGAATTCTTGTAGAAATTTTTCAATAAAATTTCCTGTCGAACATTTTCCATGAAATTTTTTGATGAAAATTTTCAATGGAAATTTTATCGAAAATTTTCATGTGACATCATAATTGAAAGTTTTTGATGAAAATTTACAATGAAAATTTTTGTTGAAAATTCATGTCAGAAATTTTCAATGACAATCTATGTCGGTGGAAATTTTCAATGAGAATTATTAATGATTTTTTATTGAATTATCAATGACTTCATTTTCAGATTTTAAAACTTCTTATTTTTGAACCGTTTCATCGGAAATATTCACTAATTCAACATCATAGAACAGTTTCATCGAACATCATTCATATCATCATATTTATTCGATAAAAATACATGTCATTAATTTACAATGAGAATTTGTTGTTGAATATTTCGACAAATATTCCTATCCGAAATTTTGGACAGAAAATACTGTTGAAAATTTCCAATGTGAAGGTTCGATGAATATTTTCAATAGAAATTGTCAACAATAATATGCAACAAAAATTACCGATGAAAATTTCCAACAAAATTTCATTGAATAATTACGACAGGAATTTCCTTGAATTTGAACACAAAAAAAACACAGGAATTTACTGGAAATTCTCGAAAAGAATATCCATTGGAAATGTTCGACGAAAATTCTCATAACATTTTTGACAAAATTCATCAAACATTTTTCAATGTTTTCAATTGAAATTTTCAATTTACAATGAATATTTCCGAACAAAATTTTCAATCAAAATTATCAACAATAATGTTCAAAAGAAAATTTCGATGGTAATTTTGACAGAAAATCTTATTTAAAATTTTCGACGAAAATTATCACCGGAAATTTACGACAGGAATTTTCATTGAGAATTTCCAATAAAAAGATCCATCGAAAATTTTCATTGATGATGTTCAATGTTGATCTTGAATGAAAATTTTCAATGCAAATCCTGAACAAAAATTTTCATGGGAAATTTTCAAAAATGTCCTTTAAATATTTTCCACAGAAACTCAGAATTTTTCGACTAGTATTATTATTGTATTTTTGACAATAATCTTCATCGAAAATTATCGACCGAAAATTTACGACAGGAATTTTCATTCAGAATTTCCAACAGAAAGTTTCATCGAAAAGTTTCATTGATGTTGTTCAATGTTGATCACCAATGTTGCTCTCAGTAAAAATCCCTAACAAAAATTTTCATGGAAAATTGTCTACAAAAATGTCCTTTGAATATTTTCCACTGAAACATTAATTGAAAATTATTATTCTAGTACTTATTACTGGAGTATTAATTCTGGTAATTGTATAATTAGTATAATCACTGAAGCTGATGGTCAGTTGCTTCGCGAGTGCTGAATGATACCTCGACGTAGAAGATCATCAAAGAGACCAATCAGGGCTCCAAGCTTCTTCTTGTTGGCGGGACACAATGCACAATTCGTACAATTAACATTTACAATCTAAAATCTACATTCCTAATTAGACCATCGTGAGGTTAGTTTTACCCTACTGATAACTACAGTTAAAATTCGTTGACTATTTTTATTGAGAATTTTCATTGAAAATTTCCATTTACATTCAAATTTCCCGGGAATCTCTTTTTTGAAAATATTCAATGAGAATTCATTGTCAAGAATTATCAAAGTAAATTCTTGTCAATATTTTCCAATGAAAATTCTTGTCGAAAATCATTAATAAAAATTCCTGTTAAAAATTTGCAATAAAATTTATTGTTGAGAAATTCAATGAAAATTCTCATTGAAAATTTCGACATGGAAAAAATCCAGTTCACAATGATTGATGAAAATTATTGTGGTTGGTCAATTATAGTCGAGTTTTGTCAAGTATGGTCAACTTAAGTCTAGTTCTGTAATGTGTAATCAAGATTAGTCAAGCTCATTCATTTTGAGTCATGTTTAGCTATGTCAAATTTAGTCAAGTGTCATCAAATTTCAATCATAAAAATTGTATGCTAAAATTTTCATCAAAAATTCTCATGGATGTTCAGTGAAAGTTTCCGTTGCAACTGTTGATCAAAAAATTTGTATACAACTTTATGTAAAAAAAAATTCAACCCCAGTATCCTGAACCCCGGTTTCCTGTACTCCGGTCTCCTGAGCCCCGTTCTCCTGATCCCCAGTATCCTGAGCCCCGGTCTCCTTGATCCCTGTATCCTGAGCCACGGTCTCCTGAGCTCCGGTCTCTTGGACCTCAGTAATCTGAGCCTTGGTCTCCTGAACCCTGGTCTCCTGAGCCCTGGTCTCCTGAGCCCCGGTCTCCTGGACTGCAGTATCCTACAGGTATACAACTTTGAACACAACGTTTTGTGAAATGAATTCATCCCAGTTTCTTGAGCCCCGGTCTCCTGAGCCCCGGTCTCCTGAACCCCTGTATCCTGAGCCCCGGTCTCCTGAGCCCCAGTCTCCTGAGTTCCAGTCTCCTGAGCCTTAGTCTCCTGAGACCCGGTCTATGGTCACCAGACTTTGGGGACCATAACTAAAACTGATGGTCGGCTGCTTCGCGAGTGCTGAATGACCTTGACAAAAAAGATCATCAAAGTGACCAATCAGGCCTTTATTTTTCTTCTCGTTGACTGGACGCAATTTACAATTTGAACAATTCACATTTACAATCCAAAATCTACATTTCCCTGTCGAAAATACTTGTTGACTATTTTTATTGGGAATTTTCATTGAATGTTTCCATTTTCATTTTAATTTCCCGGGGAATTTTTCTGTCGTAAATTTTCAATGAAAACTCTTTGACAAGGATTATCAGAGAAAATACTTGTCTAGAATTTCCAATGAAATTTCTTGTCAAAAATTTTTAATGAAAATTCCATGTGTGATCAAGATTAGTCAAGCTTATTAGTTTTTAGTCATTTTAAGCCTTGTCAAATTCAGTCGAGTGGAGTCAAATTTCAATCATACAAATTTTATACCAAAATTTCCATCAAAAATTTTCATGGATGTTCAGTGAAAGTTTCCGATGCATCTGTTGATCGAAAATTTTGAATACAACTTTTTGTAAAAAAAAATTAACCCCAGAATCCTGAACCCCGGTCTCCTGAACCCCGGTCTTCTGAGCCCCGTTCTCATGAACCCCAGTATCCTGAGCCCCGGTCTCGTGTGCCCCGGTCTCGTGAGCCCCGGTCACCTGGACCCCAGTATCCTGAGCCCAGGTTTTCTGATCTCTGGTCTCCTGGACCCCGGTATCCCGAGCCCCGGTCTCCTGAGCCCCGGTCTCCTGAGCCCCGGTCTCTTGAGCCCCGGTCTTCTGAGCCCCAATCTCCTGGCTCCAGTATCCTGTACACCAGCCTCCTGAGCCCTGGTCTCCCAAGCTCTGGTCCCCCAAGCCCCGGTCTCGATCCTGAGCCCCGGTCTTCTGAGCTCCAGTCTTCTGAGCTCCGGTCTTCTGAGCCTCGGTCTCCTGGACCCCAGTATCCTGAGCCTTGTTCGAAAATCTAAATATCGAAAAATCGAAATTAGGAGAATTCTGGTCTAGATATTCCTAAGAAGAGGAAGAAGAAGAAGAAGAAGAAGAGTAAAAGAGAAAGAAAAAAAAAGAAGGAAATAATAGAAGCATGAATAGGTATGAATAAAAAAATTGAGTGTGATTATCGAGATTATCGAGTAATGTGTATTTTTAGAGAACTGAAACATGTTTTCAATTGTGGCACTTTGTGAGATGATATTTTGATGAAAAAAATGATGAGACTTCCATGTCACGTGCTGAACCTGTATTTCCTGGCTTTACCAACTAAACTTGGAACTTTAGTACGGAGAAAGATTGTTTGAGTCACTTTTGAGAAAAACCAGTTCGAAATTAGAAAGAACATAATAATCAAAAACATAAGGGCTCAGGAGACCGGTGCTCACTAGGCCAGTGCTCAGGGGACCGGGGCTCAGGAGACCGGGGTACAGGTTACTGGGTCTCATGAAACCGGGTCTCGGGAGACCTGGGCTCAGGATACTGGAGTCCAGGAGACCGGGGCTCAGGACACTGGGGCTTCGGAGACCGGGCTCAGGTGACCGGTGTTCAGGAGACCGTGGCTCAGGATACTGGGGCTCATGAGACCGGGGCTCATGAGACCGGGGCTCAGGAGACCGGGGCTCAGGAGACCGGGACTCGATTCCCGCCATGGTCCGCCGTTCCAAGCAGAAGGGATCGCAGCCTGATGTCGCCTATATCCGCCGTTCCGTGTGTCTGCAAGGAGTACGTTCTAGAACATATACTATGGTCCACGACTATGCTCTCTACTTGTATCGTCATGGCAGACTGGATGTAACGGCTAACGATGACCTAGAGCTAGGAACATTCGATTCGTTGGCTCTTGTCTCCCGATGATCTTGATAAGTGTGCTATTGGAACAATTATGAGATTCCTTGCGGAGAATGTGTGCAGACGTTCGTCAGGGAGACTGGCAGAAAAATCACGATACGGAAATCAGAGCACGAACGAGATGTTAAGTGGGCAAAAGTCACATTGTCATTGGCCCAAAACAAAATAGAATATGGCAACGCTATAGATTTCGAAGTGACGAGAGTACTTAATATGCCTAGAAAGGAAAAGGAAGTATCAATCTGCAGAAGCAAAACTTCGTGCTCGTTTCCCAGTTCCAAGGAGAGATAAGAGGGAGAAGTTGAACAAATGTCAGCTCCCCTGACAAGAAGTGAAACTGCGGTAAAGGAAGCTTCGTCAAAATGCTGATCATTGCCAGCAACTAAATCACACTGAATTTTTATTTTCATTCAATTCATGCATTATTTTTTTCCTCTTTTTCTTTTTCTTCTCAGGAATATCTAGATCTTTTTTCGATATTCATGCCAAAAACAGTACGGTTCTATATATATCTATATGATGAAGGCTATATATTTATAGATATGGATATATTTTCATATATATATATATATATATTTTTTTTTTTTTCATGAAGTTTTCGATTATTCATACGTTGAAGGCTCTGGTTTTTCATTGGCATATTGGACCGGATTTTCCAACGACTTGTTGGTTCAGTATTTTCATCATAAATTATTTTTGTTCACCTTCTCTATTCTAAGTATTGTTTTGGCATGAGTATCGAATTTTTTTAGAAGTTCATTTTATGCCTGTGACCAGGATATGTGAGAACATATCGAAACGTTAGGTATTTTCATTTATTAATCTCTGAAAAAAATAAAACCTTTATTTGATCAACAACGCGGAATGTGTGTTGTGAGATGAGCGAAACTTGACACACCATGATCATATGACATGAACTTCATCCGATGCCAATGGATCTAGGAATCCGTGATTTCAACCATGCAATATTTTCCTACTAATATAGCTATCTTTTCTATTGATAGGAAACATGATTCAAATTATTTTCTTCGAAACGGCTGGTCCGAATAACACGGCAATTTTCATCAATGTGTATCACTTCCGTGTCCATATTTGAGGAAAATTTGAATTAAATTGGAGAGATTTTATTTTCCAATTTTTTTCGCTCAGTCTAATCTTATGGGGTTTTTAGAAATTTTGAAATGATTTTCCTCAAAAATGGTCAAACCGATTTGACCCCAAAACTATACAGTTCCAAGTTGGATGAGTTTGCGAGTATAAAAAAGTTTCATGTCGATCGGTCAAACCCTTGCGACCTGTGCAGTGCCCACAAACAAAGAATAGAAAAAACACACACATAGACAGAGCTCGGTGAGAGTTGCATGGAAATCCCCATTAACGCTCATCTAAATGTTTTATTTTACATTTTCCACCAAATTTTTGACCAGACTCTTCATCGAGATTCTTGGACAACATGTCCATTGATAATTTCCAACAGGAGAATTTATTGATTTATTGAACATTTCGGTTGAGAATTTCCTTTGAGAATTCTCGACAGAAATCACTATGGAAAATTTCCGACAAATATTCCTATCCAAAATTTTCCGCAAGAATTACTGTTGAAAATTTCCAATGTGAATGTTTAATGGTGATTTACAATGATTATGTTTAATGGAAATTGTCAACAATAATATACAACAAATATTAACAATAGAAATTTCCAACAAAAATTTTCATTGAATATTTCCGACAGGAATTTCCATTGATAATTTCAGACAAAATATTCACTGGGAATTCTCGGGAAGAATATACATTGAAAATGTAGGACAAAAATTTTCATACAATTTTTGACGAAAATTATACTTGAATATCATCTATGTTCTCAATTGGACTTTGAATTTTCAATGCATTTTTTTCATGAAAATCTTCAATTTTGACTATCAAAATGAGGTTCAACAAAAATTTTCAATGATAATTTTGACAGGAAATCTTATTTAAAATTCTCGACAAAAATTATGACCGGAAATTTACGACAGGAATTTTCATTAGGAATCTCCAACAGAAAGATACATCGGAAATTCTCATTGATGATGTTCAATGTTAATCACCATTGAAAATTTTCAATAAAAATCCTTAACAAAAATGTCCTTTGAATATTTTCCGCAGGAACAGTCATCAAAACTTTTTGACTAGTATTATTATTGAATTTTTGACAAGAATTTCCATCGAAAATCATCGTTAGAAAATGTTCACAATAATTTTTGTTCAAACAAATCTTTGGTCAGAAATTTTCATCAAATACTCCCAATGATGAAGTTCAATACGGAAAAAAAATGTGAAAATTGGAAATGTTCGACAAGAATTTTTATTGAAAATTTTCGGCGGTAATTTTCACCAGAAATTCTCAACGAAAATATTCATTGGATATTTTCATCAAAAATTTTCAATCATGATGTCACATGAAACTTTTCAATAAAATTCCCATTGAAAATTTTCATCAAAAATTAACATTCAAAATGTTCGACAGGAACTTTCATTGAAAATTGTTGACAATAATTCCTAATGAGAATTTTCTACCCTCATTGGAATTCCAATTGAATTCCATTGGGATTCTCAATGAGAATTTTCGACAAAAATATTCTAAGAAAATTTGCGTCAAAAATTTCCAATGGAAATTTGCGACAAGAATTATCGTTGGAAATTTTCTAAAGGAATGTCCATCGAAGAGATTCGACAAAAAATTTCCTCGATATTTTTGGGAAACAAAAAATCGAAAAATATTTCAATCAGAACTTTTCGACAAAAACTTTCAACGCAAATTTTCGACAGGAATTTTCATTGAAGATTTTCAACAAAAAAAATTGTCAAAAGTTCTCAATGTGGATCTTCAATGAAAATGTTCAATGATAATTTTCGATATAAATTGTGGGCAAACATTCTTATTGAAAATTTTCAACAAAAGTTCTCATTGAAAATTTTAGACAGGATTTTACATTGAAAATTCTCAACAAAAGTATTCATCGAGAATTTTCAATGGTGATGTTCAATTCGATGATGATATTGATGTTCTATGTGAAGTCCCATCAATTTCAAATTACCTTCAAGAATTTTCTATGAAAATTTTTTCCGAAAGATTTCAATAAAATTCCGCGTAGAAAATTTTTAATGACATTTTTCTCGGAAATTATCGAGGAATATTTTTGTTAGTAATTTTCATCAAAAATGGTAATTGAAAATTCTCTTTGAAAATTCCCAAAGAGGATTTGCGTTGAAAATATTTCCTGACAATTCCTGCTGACGAAAATTTGCATTGAATATTTTCGACAGGAATTTCCATTGAAGATTCTTGACAAACAATTTACTGGAAATTCTCGAGAAGAATGTTCATTGGAAATGTTCGACAAGAATTTTCATGAAATTTTTGAAAAAATTATACTCAAATATTTTCCATGTTCTCAATTGAAAAATTTTAATTTTGGATAAATATCCTCAATGGAAATTTCCAATTCTAATCATCAACAATGATGATCAACAAAAATGTTCAATGATATTTTTGACAGGAATTCTTAATCACAATTTTCTTCTAAAATTATCACCGGAAATTTACGACAGAAATTCTCAATGAGAATTTCCAACAGACAGTTTCATCGGGAATTTTCATTGATGATGTTCAATGGTTATCTGAATGAAAATTTCAAACAAAAATCCTTGACAAACATTTTCATGGAAATTTTTCAACAAAAATGTCCCGTAAATATTTTCCACAGTAACAGTCATCAAACTTTTTGACTAGTATTATCATTGAATTTTTGACAAGAATTTTCATCGAAAATTATCGACCGAAAATGTTCACAAAAGTTTTTGTTCAAGCGAATTTTTCTTCGTGAATTTTCATCAAAAACTTCCAATGATGAAAATCAATACAAAAAAAATGCGGAAATTGGAAATGTTCGACAAGAATTTTTATTGAAAATTTTCGACGGTAATTTTCACCAGGAATTTTCAACGAAAATTTTCATCAAAACTCTTCATTGAAAATTTGGTAAATATATATTATAGAGAACTCGCCTATTTTTGGATTTTTTTCGACGAAAATGCCTGAATATTGTTATTTCGTTGCGGTAATCATTTAAACGAGGGCACATTTTGTCATTTTCACATGGTACCATTTTTTTACTCACTCCAAGTGCGACGACAGCGAAAAAAGTGTATGGAGTCCGCCATGTTGGAATGCGGTGTTGCCAACTAATCTTCACTTAACTCGCCCCCACTCCCGCCCCCCCCCCCTCCACTGGATTATATAGTTCGGCAATCATACGAAAGAAGGCATGTATTCTCTCCTTGTGCACTGGTATAGTCCATTTCCACAAAAATTCACATAAACGCGGTTCGATTCGCACCACTTAATAGACATTTCTCGAACGCGCATATTTTCGAAACAGACATTTTCGACCTTTCGAACCACGAATTCTTCCGCAGGGTAACTGTGAAATTACAGCGTTTTCGCTTCTTGTTTACAATCTTGACCGCAATAAAACTTCCACCCCCCAGTTATTCTACACGGGATGTTACAGGACGGGCAGTTGACACCGCGACGTAAAACTCCATGATCTTGCAACCATTCACGCTAATAGTATAATTAGAATAATTATTGAATTTTTGGCAAGAATTTTCATCGAAAATTATCGACAGAAAATGTTCACAAAAATGTTCTTGCAGAATTTTTAGTCAGAAATTTTCATCAGAAAATTATATAATGTAATAATAATGATGATGTTGAATATAAAAAATAATAATGATGTTGAATAATAATAATAATATAATGATGTTGAATATAAAAAATATTGTGAAAAAGAAAATGTTCGACAAGAATTCTTATTGAAAATTTTCGACAGTCATTTTCGTAGAAAATTCTCATTATTAATGTGCAATGAAAATTTGCATCGAAATTTCCGACAAGGATCATCTTCAAAATTTTGACAAGAATTCTCATCGAAAATTATCGACAGAAAATGTTCACAAAAATATTTGTTCATGCGAATTTTCTGTCATAAATTTCCATCATAAACTTCCAATGATGATGTTCAGAATGAAAAAAAAAATGAGAATTCAAAATGTTCGACAAGAATGGTCATTGAAAATTTCCGACGGTAATTTTCACCAGAAATATTCAACGAAAATTTTCAATCATGATGTCACATGAAAATTTTCGATAGAATTCCTGTTGGAAATTTTCATAAAACATTTTCATCGAAAATGTTCGACAGGAACTTTTATTGGAATTTTTGACAAGAATTCTTATTGAGAATTTCCGACAAGTCTCATTGGAAATATCTCGACAAAATTCTCATTGAGAATTTTCGACAAATATACTCTATGAAAATTTGCGACAAAAATTCCCAACGGAAATTTGCGACAAAAATTTTCATTGGAAATTTTCAAAAGGAATGTCCATCGAATAAGTTCGACAAAAATTTTCCTCGATATTTTTAGAAAAAAAATTTCATCGAAAAATATTTCAATCCAAACTTTACAACAAAGACTTTCAACGTGAATTTGCGACAGGAATTTTCATTGAAGATTTTTTGAGAATATTTGATCAATTTTTTTCTCCAAAATTATCATTGAAAATTTTCAATAGAAGTTTTAGTTCAAAATTTGTATGGAAACTTTTTATTGAAGTTCTCATTTCATAGCTGTCTGTTCATCAAAAACTCCACTCGATTACACCAGTTCGGAATTTTTTGTCGAAAATTTTCTCTGAAAATAATGGTAGAAAATTTTCGATCAAGATTTTTATTGTAAATTTCCAATGGACACTCATTTCTGTCGAAAATATTTGTACATTTTTCTGGGGAAATTTTTGACATTAATCTTCATTGAAAATTTTCGACGAACATTTACATAGAAAATGTTTAACAGAAATTTTCATCGTGAAATTTCCAATGGACATTCATTTCTGTCGAAAATATTTGTACATTTACGGTTCAATGACAATGAGGGATGGAAATTGGTATAAAAAAATGACATTCAATGAAAATTTGCATAAAAAATTTGCATTGAAAATTCTGACAAGAATTTTCTTCAAAATGTTGAAAAAAATTTTCATTCAATATTTTCTACACATTTCATTGTTTCTTTTGAAAAATATTCATCAATGAGAATTTTCGATTGTGATCAAAAATTTTCGCAACAAATCTTCAATGGAAATTCTCTCCAAGAATTACGAAGAAAAATGTTTTTTGGAACGGAAATTTTCAAAAAGTTTCACTGAAAATTCTCTACGAAAATTTCCATTCGCAATTTTCCATGTTGTTCCATGGAATTTTTCATCGAAAATTCCCCAAAAAAGTTTTCATTAAACATTTTAATCTGAATTTCATCGCAAATTTTCAACAATGACTTTCAGGTACTGACGAATCTTGTCCAGTGCGCACACACCTGCAGTTCCTCTTGTGCTGTGTTATCTGTCGACCTGAGAATCCCCACACTAAACACTGTATCCCCACACTACAGGGATACAGGGACTCTACAGGGATTGTTGAGGTCTTGGAGAGCATCCTGGGCATCCGGTGAGTTTTGGATGCCTGCTTGGAGAGCCCCGGTCTCCCTAGCTTCGGTCTCCTGACCCCGGTCTCCTGAGCTCCGGTCTCATGAACTCCAGTATCCCGTACATCAGTCTCCTGAGCCCCGGTCTCCTGAGCCCCGGTCTATGGTCACCAGACTTTAGGGACCATCACTGAAGCTGATGGTCAGTTGTTCGCGAGTGCTGAATGATACCTTGACGTAGAAGATCATCAAAGAGACCAATCAGGGCTTCAAGCTTCTTCTTGTTGGCGGGACACAATTCACAATTCGTACAATTAACATTTACAATCTAAAATCTACATTCCTAATTAGACCATCGTGAGACAGGTCAGTTTTACCCTACTGATAACTACAGTTAGAATTCGTTGACTATTTTTATTGAGAATTTTCATTGAAAATTTCCATTTTCATTCAAATTTCCCGGGGAATCTCTTTTTTGAAAATATTCAATGAGAATTCATTGTCAAGAATTATCAAAGTAAATTCTTGTCAATATTTTCCAATGAAAATTCTTGTCGAAAATCATTAATAAAAATTCCTGTTAAAAATTTGCAATAAAATTTATTGTTGAGAAATTCAATGAAAATTCTCATTGAAAACTTTCGACATGGAAAAAATCCAGTTCACAATGATTGATGAAAATTATTGTGGTTGGTCAATTATAGTCAAGTTTTGTCAAGTATGGTCAAGTAAGTCTAGTTCTGTAATGTGTAATGAAGATTAGTCAAGCTCATTCATTTTGAGTCATGTTTAGCTATGTCGAATGTAGTCAAGTGTCATCAAATTTCAATCATAAAAATTGTATGCTAAAATTTTCATCAAAAATTCTCATGGATGTTCAGTGAAAGTTTCCGTTGCAACTGTTGATCAAAAAATTTGAATACAACTTTATGTGAAAAAAAATTCAACCCCAGTATTCTGAACCCCGGTTTCCTGTACCCCCGTTCTCCTGATCCCCAGTATCTTGAGCCCCGGTCTCCTTGATCCCTGTATCCTGAGCCACAGTCTCCTGAGCTCCGGTCTCTTGGACCTCAGTAATCTGAGCCCCGGTCTCCTGAACCCTGATCTCCTGAGCTCTGGTCTCCTGAGCACTGATCTCCTAAGCCCCGGTCTCCTGAACTGCAGTATCCTACAGGAATACAACTTTGAACACAACGTTTTGTGAAAAAAATTCATCCCAGTTTCCTGAACCCTGGTCTCCTGAGCTCCAGTCTCCTGAGTTCTGGTCTCCTGAGCCTTAGTCTCCTGAGACCCGGTCTATAGTCACCAGACTTTAGGGACCATTACTGAAGCTGATGGTCGGCTTCTTCGCGAGTGCTGAATGACCTTGACAAAGAAGATCATCAAAGTGACCAATCAGGCCTTTATTTTTCTTCTCGTTGACTGGACGCAATTTACAATTTGAACAATTCACATTTACAATCCAAAATCTACATTTTCTCGTCGAAAATACTTGTTGACTATTTTTATTGGGAATTTTCATTGAATGTTTCCATTTTCATTTTAATTTCCCGGGGAATTTTTCTGTCGTAAATTTTCAATGAAAACTCTTTGACAAGGATTATCAGAGAAAATACTTGTCTAGAATTTCCAATGAAATTTCTTGTCAAAAATTTTTAATGGAAATTCCATGTGTGATCAAGATTAGTCAAGCTTATTAGTTTTTAGTCATTTTAAGCCTTGTCAAATTTAGTCGAGTGGAGTCAAATTTCAATCATACAAATTTTATACCAAAATTTCCATCAAAAATTTTCATGGATGTTCAGTGAAAGTTTCCGATGCATCTGTTGATCGAAAATTTTGAATACAACTTTTTGTAAAAAAAAATTAACCCCAGAATCCTGAACCCCGGTCTCCTGAACCCCGGTCTTCTGAGCCCCGTTCTCCTGAACCCCAGTATCCTGAGCTCCGGTCTCGTGAGCCCCGGTCTCGTGAGCCCCGGTCACCTGGACCCCAGTATCCTGAGCCCAGGTTTTCTGATCTCTGGTCTCCTGGACCCCGGTATCCCGAGCCCCGGTCTCCTGAGCCCCGGTCTCTTGAGCCCCGGTCTTCTGAGCCCCAATCTCCTGGCTCCAGTATCCTGTACACCAGCCTCCTGAGCCCTGGTCTCCCAAGCTCTGGTCCCCCAAGCCCCGGTCTCGATCCTGAGCCCCGGTCTCCTGAGCTCCAGTCTTCTGCGCTCCGGTCTTCTGAGCCTCGGTCTCCTGGACCCCAGTATCCTGAGCCTTGTTCGAAAATCTAAATATCGAAAAATCGAAATCAGGAAAATTCTGGTCTAGATATTCCTAAGAAGAGGGAGGAGAAGAAGAAGAAGAAGAGTAAAAGAGAAAGAAATAAAAAGAAGAAAATAATAGAAGCATGAATAGGTATGATTAAAAAAATTGAGTGTGATTATCGAGATTATCGAGTAATGTGTATTTTTAGAGAACTGAAACATGTTTTCAATTGTGGCACTTTGTGAGATGATATTTTGATGAAAAAAATGTTGAGACTTCCATGTCACGTGCTGAACCTGTATTTCCTGGCTTTACCAACTAAACTTGGAACTTTAGTACGGAGAAAGATTGTTTGAGTCACTTTTGAGAAAAACCAGTTCGAAATTAGAAAGAACATAATAATCAAAAACATAAGGGCTCAGGAGACCGGTGCTCACTAGGCCAGTGCTCAGGGGACCGGGGCTCAGGAGACCGGGGACAGGTTACTGGGTCTCATGAAACCGGGTCTCGGGAGACCTGGGCTCAGGATACTGGAGTCCAGGAGACCGGGGCTCAGGACACTGGGGCTTCGGAGACCGGGCTCAGGTGACCGGTGTTCAGGAGACCGTGGCTCAGGATACTGGGGCTCATGAGACCGGGGCTTATGAGACCGGGGCCCAGGAGACCGGGGCTCAGGAGACCGAAAATTGGAAATGTTCGACAAGAATTTTCATTGAAAATTTTCGACGGTAATTTTCACCAGAAATTTTCAACGAAAATATTCATTGGATATTTTCATCAAAAATTTTCAATCATGATGTCACATGAAACGTTTCAATGAAATTTCCAATGAAAATTTTCATCAAAAATTACCATTCAAAATGTTCGACAGGAACTTTTATTGAAAATGGTTGACAATAATTCCTGATGAGAATTTTCTACCCTCATTGGAATTCTCAATGAGAATTTTCGACAAAAATATTCTAAGAAAATTTGCGACAAAGATTTCCAAGATAAATTTGCGAAAAGAATTATCGTTGGAAAGTTTCTAAAGGAATGTCCATCGAATAGATTCGACAAAAAATTTCGTCGATATTTAAAAAAAAATCATCGAAAAATATTCTAATCAGAACTTCCGACAAAAACTATCAACGCAAATTTTAGACAGGAATTTTCATTGAAGATTTTAACAAAAAAAATTGTCAAAAGTTCTCAATGTGGATCTTCAATGAAAATGTTCAATGATAATTTTCGATATAAATTGTGGGCAAACATTCTTATTGAAAATTTCCAACAAAAGTTTTCATTGAAAATTTTAGACAGGATTTTACATTGAAAATTTTCAACTAAAGTATTCATCAAGAATTTTCGATGGTGATGTTCAATTCGATGATGATATTGATGTTCTATGTGAAGTTCCATAAATTTCAAATTACCTTCAAGAATTTTCGTAGTCGATATTATACGCATGTTATACGCATGTTTATCTGGTGTTCATGCACCACAGAAGTTCACAGAAGTACGTGGGCGACGGTTCCTGGTGATAGCGTTTTCAGGGATAGATTCGGCAATGGGGTGTTGAAAGTGGAGAGATCTGGAAAGGTTGTTGAATTCTGGTCTAGATATTCCTAAGAAGAGGAAGAAGAAGAAGAAGAAGAAGAAGAGTGAAAGAGAAAGAAAAAAAAAGAAGAAAATAATAGAAGCATGAATAGGTATGATTAAAAAAATTGAGTGTGATTATCGAGATTATCGAGTAATGTGTATTTTTACAGAACTGAAACATGTTTTCAATTGTGGCACTTTGTGAGATGATATTTTGATGAAAAAAATGATGAGACCTCCATGTCACGTGCTGAACCTGTATTTCCTGGCTTTACCAACTAAACTTGGAACTTTAGTACGGAGAAAGATTGTTTGAGTCACTTTTGAGAAAAACCAGTTCGAAATTAGAAAGAACATAATAATCAAAAACATAAGGGCTCAGGAGACCGGTGCTCACTAGGCCAGTGCTCAGGGGACCGGGGCTCAGGAGACCTGGGTACAGGTTACTGGGTCTCATGAAACCGGGTCTCGGGAGACCTGGGCTCAGGATACTGGAGTCCAGGAGACCGGGGCTCAGGACACTGGGGCTTCGGAGACCGGGCTCAGGTGACCGGTGTTCAGGAGACCGTGGCTCAGGATACTGAGGCTCATGAGACCGGGGCTTATGAGACCGGGGCCCAGGAGACCAGGGCTCAGGAGACCGAAAATTGGAAATGTTCGACAAGAATTTTCATTGAAAATTTTCGACGGTAATTTTCACCAGAAATTTTCAACGAAAATATTCATTGGATATTTTCATCAAAAATTTTCAATCATGATGCCACATGAAACGTTTCAATGAAATTTCCAATGAAAATTTTCATCAAAAATTACCATTCAAAATGTTCGACAGGAACTTTTATTGAAAATGGTTGACAATAATTCCTGATGAGAATTTTCTACCCTCATTGGAATTCTCAATGAGAATTTTCGACAAAAATGTTCTAAGAAAATTTGCGACAAAAATTTCCAAGATAAATTTGCGAAAAGAATTATCGTTGGAAATTTTCTAAAGGAATGTCCATCGAATAGATTCGACAAAAAATTTCGTCGATATTTAAAAAAAAATCATCGAAAAATATTCTAATCAGAACTTCCGACAAAAACTATCAACGCAAATTTTAGACAGGAATTTTCATTGAAGATTTTAACAAAAAAAATTGTCAAAAGTTCTCAATGTGGATCTTCAATGAAAATGTTCAATGATAATTTTCGATATAAATTGTGGGCAAACAATCTTATTGAAAATTTTCAACAAAAGTTTTCATTGAAAATTTTAGACAGGATTTTACATTGAAAATTTTCAACTAAAGTATTCATCAAGAATTTTCGATGGTGATGTTCAATTCGATGATGATATTGATGTTCTATGTGAAGTTCCATAAATTTCAAATTACCTTCAAGAATTTTTGTAGTCGATATTATACGCATGTTATACGCATGTTCAGCTGGTGTTCATGCACCACAGAAGTTCACAGAAGTACGTGGGCGACGGTTCCTGGTGATAGCGTTTTCAGGGATAGATTCGGCAATGGGGTGTTGAAAGTGGAGAGATCTGGAAAGGTTGTTGAATTCTGGTCTAGATATTCCTAAGAAGAGGAAGAAGAAGAAGAAGAAGAAGAAGAGTGAAAGAGAAAGAAAAAAAAAGAAGAAAATAATAGAAGCATGAATAGGTATGATTAAAAAAATTGAGTGTGATTATCGAGATTATCGAGTAATGTGTATTTTTAGAGAACTGAAACATGTTTTCAATTGTGGCACTTTGTGAGATGATATTTTGATGAAAAAAATGTTGAGACTTCCATGTCACGTGCTGAACCTGTATTTCCTGGCTTTACCAACTAAACTTGGAACTTTAGTACGGAGAAAGATTGTTTGAGTCACTTTTGAGAAAAACGGGTTCGAAATTAGAAAGAACATAATAATCAAAAACATAAGGGCTCAGGAGACCGGTGCTCACTAGGCCAGTGCTCAGGGGACCGGGGCTCAGGAGACCGGGGACAGGTTACTGGGTCTCATGAAACCGGGTCTCGGGAGACCTGGGCTCAGGATCCTGGAGTCCAGGAGACCGGGGCTCAGGACACTGGGGCTTCGGAGACCGGGCTCAGGTGACCGGTGTTCAGGAGACCGTGGCTCAGGATACTGGGGCTCATGAGACCGGGGCTTATGAGACCGGGGCCCAGGAGACCGGGGCTCAGGAGACCGAAAATTGGAAATGTTCGACAAGAATTTTCATTGAAAATTTTCGACGGTAATTTTCACCAGAAATTTTCAACGAAAATATTCATTGGATATTTTCATCAAAAATTTTCAATCATGATGTCACATGAAACGTTTCAATGAAATTTCCAATGAAAATTTTCATCAAAAATTACCATTCAAAATGTTCGACAGGAACTTTTATTGAAAATGGTTGACAATAATTCCTGATGAGAATTTTCTACCCTCATTGGAATTCTCAATGAGAATTTTCGACAAAAATATTCTAAGAAAATTTGCGACAAAAATTTCCAAGATAAATTTGCGAAAAGAATTATCGTTGGAAATTTTCTAAAGGAATGTCCATCGAATAGATTCGACAAAAAATTTCGTCGATATTTTCGAAAAAAAAACCATCGAAAAATATTCTAATCAGAACTTTTCGACAAAAACTATCAACGCAAATTTTAGACAGGAATTTTCATTGAAGATTTTCAACAAAAAAAATTGTCAAAAGTTCTCAATGTGGATCTTCAATGAAAATGTTCAATGATAATTTTCGATATAAATTGTGGGCAAACATTCTTATTGAAAATTTTCAACAAAAGGTTTCATTGAAAATTTTAGACAGGATTTTACATTGAAAATTTTCAACTAAAGTATTCATCAAGAATTTTCGATGGTGATGTTCAATTCGATGATGATATTGATGTTCTATGTGAAGTTCCATAAATTTCAAATTACCTTTAAGAATTTTCGTAGTCGATATACGCATGTTCAGCTGGTGTTCATGCACCACAGAAGTTCACAGAAGTACGAGAGCGACGGTTCCTGGTGATAGCGTTTTCAGGGATAGATTCGGCAATGGGGTGTTGAAAGTGGAGAGATCTGGAAAGGTTGTTGAACGTCGGTGTAAAAATGCTTCAACCCTTTTTCCCCGAACTCTCCGAACCAATGTAATCGAGTGGAGTTTTTGATGAACGGACAGCTATGAAATGAGAACTTTCAATGAAAAGTTTCCATACAAATTTTCAACTAAAACTTCTATTGAAAATTTTTGACTGGAATTTTCAATGATAATTTTGGTAGAAAATCTTGATTTGAAATTATCAAAGATGTTCAATGAGAATTTTCAACAAAAATATTTCTTGAAAATGTTGAACAAAAATTCATGGAACACTTTTATGGAACAATTTATGGAACAAATAATAGAACACTTTTCAATTTCTCATTTCTCAATTGACTCAGTACACAGTTACTCAGTACACAGTACTCAGTACACACATACACAGTTCATTCAATGAAAATATACAATGATAACTCCCAATGAAATTTTTCATTAAAAATTTCTGATGTTCTTTATTGATGAAAATCATCAACCAAAATTTTCATTGAAAATATTCAACAGAAATTTCATCGAAAATTTCTGTCGGTTTCTACAATGGGGAATCCTAGTGGCAATTTGCGGAGAATGTTGATGTTAAAATATTACATGAAGATTTTCATCGAAAATTTGGATTGAAAATTTCTCATGATGATGTTCAATGAAAATTTGCGAAAGATATTAATCATGAAAATTTTCAATAAAAGTTTCACTGAAAACTTTCAGTCAAAATTTGCATGGAAATTTTTAATGAAAATATCCGACAAAAATAACCAGTGGAAAATTTTGAAGGGAATTCCATTGTTATTTCGTTGCGGTAATCATTTAAACGAGGGCACATTTTGTCATTCTCACATGGTACCATTTTTTTACTCACTCCAAGTGCGACGACAGCGAAAAAAGTGTATGGAGTCCGCCATGTTGGAATGCGGTGTTGCCAACTAATCTTCACTTAACTCGCCCCCACTCCCGCCCCCCCCCACCCCCCCCCCTCCACTGGATTAAATAGTTCGGCAATCATACGAAAGAAGGCATGTATTCTCTCCTTGTGCACTGGTATAGTCCTTTTCCACAAAAATTCACATAAACGCGGTTCGATTCGCACCACTTAATAGACACTTCTCGAACGCGCATATTATTTTCGAAACAGACATTTTCGACCTTTCGAACCACGAATTCTTCCGCAGGGTAACTGTGAAATTACAGCGTTTTCGCTTCTTGTTTACAATCTTGACCGCAATAAAACTTCCACCCCCCAGTTATTCTACACGGGATGTTACAGGACGGGCAGTTGACACCGCGACGTAAAACTCCATGATCTTGCAACCATTCACGCTAATAGTATAATTAGAATAATTATTGAATTTTTGACAAGAATTTTCATCGAAAATTATCGACAGAAAATGTTCACAAAAATGTTCTTGCAGAATTTTTAGTCAGAAATTTTCATCAGAAACTCCCAATAATGATGTTGAATATGGAAAATATTGTGAAAAAGAAAATGTTCGACAAGAATTCTTATTGAACATTTTCGACAGTAATTTTCGTAGAAAATTCTCATTATCAATGTGCAATGAAAATTTGCATCGAAATTTCCGACAAGAATTATCTTCAAAATTTTGACAAGAATTCTCATCGAAAATTATCGACAGAAAATGTTCACAAAAATATTTGTTCATGCGAATTTTCTGTCATAAATTTCCATCATAAACTTCCAATGATGATGTTCAGAATGAAAAAAAAAATGAGAATTCAAAATGTTCGACAAGAATGGTCATTGAAAATTTCCGACGGTAATTTTCACCAGAAATATTTAACGAAAATTTTCAATCATGATGTCACATGAAAATTTTCGATAGAATTCCTGTTGGAAATTTTCATAAAACATTTTCATCGAAAATGTTCGACAGGAACTTTTATTGGAATTTTTGACAAGAATTCTTATTGAGAATTTCCGACAAGTCTCATTGGAAATATCTCGACAAAATTCTCATTGAGAATTTTCGACAAATATACTCTATGAAAATTTGCGACAAAAATTCCCAACGGAAATTTGCGACAAAAATTTTCATTGGAAATTTTCAAAAGGAATGTCCATCGAATAAGTTCGACAAAAATTTTCCTCGATATTTTTAGAAAAAAAATTTCATCGAAAAATATTTCAATCCAAACTTTACAACAAAGACTTTCAACGTGAATTTGCGACAGGAATTTTCATTGAAGATTTTTTGAGAATATTTGATCAATTTTTTTCTCCAAAATTATCATTGAAAATTTTCAATAGAAGTTTTAGTTCAAAATTTGTATGGAAACTTTTTATTGAAGTTCTCATTTCATAGCTGTCTGTTCATCAAAAACTCCACTCGATTACACCAGTTCGGAATTTTTTGTCGAAAATTTTCTCTGAAAATAATGGTAGAAAATTTTCGATCAAGATTTTTATTGAAAATTTCCAATGGACACTCATTTCTGTCGAAAATATTTGTACATTTTTCTGGGGAAATTTTTGACATTAATCTTCATTGAAAATTTTCTATGAACATTTTCATAGAAAATGTTTAACAGAAATTTTCATCGTGAAATTTCCAATGGACATTCATTTCTGTCGAAAATATTTGTACATTTACGGTTCAATGACAATGAGGGATGGGAATTGGTATAAAAAAATGACATTCAATAAAAATTTGCATAAAAAATTTGCATTGAAAATTCTGACAAGAATTTTCTTCAAAATGTTGAAAAAAATTTTCATTCAATATTTACTACACATTTCATTGTTATCTTTTGGAAAATATTCATCAATGAGAATTTTCGATTGTGAGCAAAAATTTTCGCAACAAATCTTCAATGAAAATTCTCTTCAAGAATTACGAAGAAAAATGTTTTTTGGAACGGAAATTTTCAAAAAGTTTCACTGAAAATTCTCTACGAAAATTTCCATTCGCAATTTTCCATGTTGTTCCATGGAATTTTTCATCGAAAATTCCCCAAAAAAGTTTTCATTAAACATTTTAATCTGAATTTCATCGCAAATTTTCAACAATGACTTTCAGGTATTGACGAATCTTGTTCAGTGCGCACACACCTGCAGTTCCTCTTGTGCTGTGTTATCTGTCGACCTGAGAATCCCCACACTAAACACTGTATCCCCACACTACAGGGATACAGGGACTCTACAGGGATTGTTGAGGTCTTGGAGAGCATCCTGGGCATCCGGTGAGTTTTGGATGCCTGCTTGGAGAGCCCCGGTCTCCCTAGCTTCGGTCTCCTGACCCCGGTCTTCTGAGCTCCGGTCTCATGAACTCCAGTATCCCGTACATCAGTCTCCTGAGCCCCGGTCTCCTGAGCCCCGGTCTATGGTCACCAGACTTTAGGGACCATCACTGAAGCTGATGGTCAGTTGCTTCGCGAGTGCTGAATGATACCTTGACGTAGAAGATCATCAAAGAGACCAATCAGGGCTTCAAGCTTCTTCTTGTTGGCGGGACACAATTCACAATTCGTACAATTAACATTTACAATCTAAAATCTACATTCCTAATTAGACCATCGTGAGACAGGTTAGTTTTACCCTACTGATAACTACAGTTAAAATTCGTTGACTATTTTTATTAAGAATTTTCATTGAAAATTTCCATTTTCATTCAAATTTCCCGGGGAATCTCTTTTTTGAAAATATTCAATGAGAATTCATTGTCAAGAATTATCAAAGTAAATTCTTGTCAATATTTTCCAATGAAAATTCTTGTCGAAAATCATTAATAAAAATTCCTGTTAAAAATTTGCAATAAAATTTATTGTTGAGAAATTCAATGAAAATTCTCATTGAAAACTTTCGACATGGAAAAAATCCAGTTCACAATGATTGATGAGAATTATTGTGGTTGGTCAATTATAGTCAAGTTTTGTCAAGTATGGTCAAGTTAAGTCTAGTTCTGTAATGTGTAATCAAGATTAGTCAAGCTCATTCATTTTGAGTCATGTTTAGCTATGTCAAATTTAGTCAAGTGTCATCAAATTTCAATCATAAAAATTGTATGCTAAAATTTTCATCAAAAATTCTCATGGATGTTCAGTGAAAGTTTCCGTTGCAACTGTTTATCAAAAAATTTGAATACAACTTTATGTGAAAAAAAAATCAACCCCAGTATTCTGAACCCCGGTTTCCTGTACTCCGGTCTCCTGAGCCCCGTTCTCCTGATCCCCAGTATCCTGAGCCCCGGTCTCCTTGATCACTGTATCCTGAGCCACAGTCTCCTGAGCTCCGGTCTCTTGGACCTCAGTAATCTGAGCCCCGGTCTCCTGAACCCTGGTCTCCTGAGCTCTGGTCTCCTGAGCACTGGTCTCCTGAGCCCCGGTCTCCTGAACTGCAGTATCCTACAGGAATACAACTTTGAACACAACGTTTTGTGAAAAAAATTCATCCCAGTTTCCTGAACCCTGGTCTCCTGAGCTCCAGTCTCCTGAGTTCTGGTCTCCTGAGCCTTAGTCTCCTGAGACCCGGTCTATAGTCACCAGACTTTAGGGACCATTACTGAAGCTGATGGTCGGCTTCTTCGCGAGTGCTGGATGACCTTGACGGAGAAGATCATCAAAGTGACCAATCAGGCCTTTATTTTTCTTCTCGTTGACTGGACGCAATTTACAATTTGAACAATTCACATTTACAATCCAAAATCTACATTTCCCTGTCGAAAATACTTGTTGACTATTTTTATTGGGAATTTTCATTGAATGTTTCCATTTTCATTTTAATTTCCCGGGGAATTTTTCTGTCGTAAATGTTCAATGAAAACTCTTTGACAAGGATTATCAGAGAAAATACTTGTCTAGAATTTCCAATGAAATTTCTTGTCAAAAATTTTTAATGAAAATTCCATGTGTTATCAAGATTAGTCAAGCTTATTAGTTTTTAGTCATTTTAAGCCTTGTCAAATTTAGTCGAGTGGAGTCAAATTTCAATCATACAAATTTTATACCAAAATTTCCATCAAAAATTTTCATGGATGTTCAGTGAAAGTTTCCGATGCATCTGTTGATCGAAAATTTTGAATACAACTTTTTGTAAAAAAAAATTAACCCCAGAATCCTGAACCCCGGTCTCCTGAACCCCGGTCTTCTGAGCCCCGTTCTCCTGAACCCCAGTATCCTGAGCTCCGGTCTCGTGTGCCCCGGTCTCGTGAGCCCCGGTCACCTGGACCCCAGTATCCTGAGCCCAGGTTTTCTGATCTCTGGTCTCCTGGACCCCGGTATCCCGAGCCCCGGTCTCCTGAGCCCCGGTCTCTTGAGCCCCGGTCTTCTGAGCCCCAATCTCCTGGCTCCAGTATCCTGTACACCAGCCTCCTGAGCCCTGGTCTCCCAAGCTCTGGTCCCCCAAGCCCCGGTCTCGATCCTGAGCCCCGGTCTCCTGAGCTCCAGTCTTCTGAGCTCCGGTCTTCTGAGCCTCGGTCTCCTGGACCCCAGTATCCTGAGCCTTGTTCGAAAATCTAAATATCGAAAAATCGAAATTAGGAGAATTCTGGTCTAGATATTCCTAAGAAGAGGAAGAAGAAGAAGAAGAAGAAGAAGAGTAAAAGAGAAAGAAAAAAAAAGAAGGAAATAATAGAAGCATGAATAGGTATGAATAAAAAAATTGAGTGTGATTATCGAGATTATCGAGTAATGTGTATTTTTAGAGAACTGAAACATGTTTTCAATTGTGGCACTTTGTGAGATGATATTTTGATGAAAAAAATGATGAGACTTCCATGTCACGTGCTGAACCTGTATTTCCTGGCTTTACCAACTAAACTTGGAACTTTAGTACGGAGAAAGATTGTTTGAGTCACTTTTGAGAAAAACCAGTTCGAAATTAGAAAGAACATAATAATCAAAAACATAAGGGCTCAGGAGACCGGTGCTCACTAGGCCAGTGCTCAGGGGACCGGGGCTCAGGAGACCGGGGTACAGGTTACTGGGTCTCATGAAACCGGGTCTCGGGAGACCTGGGCTCAGGATACTGGAGTCCAGGAGACCGGGGCTCAGGACACTGGGGCTTCGGAGACCGGGCTCAGGTGACCGGTGTTCAGGAGACCGTGGCTCAGGATACTGGGGCTCATGAGACCGGGGCTTATGAGACCGGGGCCCAGGAGACCGGGGCTCAGGAGACCGAAAATTGGAAATGTTCGACAAGAATTTTTATTGAAAATTTTCGACGGTAATTTTCACCAGAAATTTTCAACGAAAATATTCATTGGATATTTTCATCAAAAATTTTCAATCATGATGTCACATGAAACGTTTCAATAAAATTTCCAATGAAAATTTTCATCAAAAATTAACATTCAAAATGTTCGACAGGAACTTTTATTGAAAATGGTTGACAATAATTCCTGATGAGAATTTTCTACTCTCATTGGAATTCTCAATGAGAATTTTCGACAAAAATATTCTAAGAAAATTTGCGACAAAAATTTCCAAGATAAATTTGCGAAAAGAATTATCGTTGGAAATTTTAAAGGAATGTCCATCGAATAGATTCGACAGAAAATTTCGTCGAAAAATCATCGAAAAATATTCTAATCAGAACTTTTCGAACTTCAACATAGGATTGTTAAGGGGAAGAATTTATATATATTTATTCATTTTTCAATCTCATATCATTTTTTCTTATTCTTCACTGTTCAATAATATGTAAACATGTTTTATCATCATAATGTAAAAAGTGCTTCGAAAAAAATATTCAGTTAGAAATAGTATTCTGATTAACCTAATATAGTTGATTACATTCCATTTACTATTCATGAACTTAAAAGCCCGTTTACTGGGTTCATCGATTTTTGATATTTAGGAACATTTATCTTGGAATCCATCTCACCGATTTACTTGAAATTTTCAGTTATTTACCAGCTATATACTCTATAGCCTGAGCATAAAAAAATACTTCGTGTCAATGGTTTCGTATTTATTAATTGTTAGTTACGAAAAAAGGTAAAACATTTAGTTTTCAGTAACCGGGTTTGAATGAAATATTTATTGAGGGTCATTTTATTTAATAAACTGTGGGAGTTTCGGACGAGGTAATAAATGAACTCAGTGAATATAAGTAAAGTTGATGTATTTTATATACTTCTGGTTACAGTTAAAACATGCTTCTCAGAAATCTCGAGAAGAAGAACTTATTGAATAACACAACTGGTTGACAAGACAACTAGCCACAACAATACCTTTAAATGCACAGAACACAGTATGCAGTGATTCAACATCACTGCATACTGGTATTGCATACTGCATATTGCAGTCCCCTACAGTACCCCCTCCCCAGTGTCCCGAAAATATGGAGGAACACGATAGTCTTGCATTCACGCTGGAATAATGACTGTGTCTGGGTCTGCGAGTATGTATGCAGGTTTCAGCCTGTCTATGGATACCACCACTTGTTTACCGTTGCGCACGATAGTGTAGAACTTGTCGTGACGAGCTGTGATAACATACGGTCCATCATATGGCTGCTGCAGAGGAGTACGGACTGCGTCGTGGCGCACAAAGACGTGCGAACATGACGCTAAGTCCTTGGAAAGGAAAACTGCGTGTTTCCCATGGTGAGAAGGTTGAGCTGGCCTTAGCTGCCTGAGGTGACGTCTGAGTCGATCGACATAATCGGATGTTGACTCTAGGGTAACCGTTGTCGGTGCAAGGTATTCGCCTGGAAGGCGAAGTGTCGTCCCATAAACAAGTTCGGCCGGCGTTGCTTTCAGGTCTTCTTTCCAGGCCGAACGGATGCCGAGCATGACCCACGGCAAAACCTCAGTCCATCTCTCGCCGTCGTGGCACATTATGGCAGCCTTGAGTTGTCGGTGAAAATGCTCGACCATTCCATTTGCTTGTGGGTGGTGGGCAGTTGTCCGGAGATGAGTCGTACCTGTCATGTTATTGAGTGACCGGAAAAGACACGACTCGAACTGGCGTCCTTGGTCGCTAGTGATTCTGAGTGGAGCTCCAAACCGTGATATCCATCCTGTGACGAGGGCGGCAGCCACGGTTTCTGCCGTGATGTCTGATATTGGAATTGCCTCTGGCCACCGTGTAAAGCGATCCACACATGTCAGTAGGTAGCGAAATCCGTCTGCTATTGGTAGAGGTCCGACTAGGTCAATGTGTACGTGCTCGAATCTAGCACCCGGTACGTCAAAGTGACCGACAGGCGATGTTACGTAACGTGTAATCTTGGAGCGTTGACATTTTATGCACGTTCTGGTCCATGCCTTGCAGTCCTTATTTATAGACGGCCATACGTAGCGCTTCGTGATTAGTTTGGTGGTTGCCTTAATGCCAGGGTGTGACATATCGTGCAAACTGTCGAACACTTGATGCCTCAAAGGAAATGGCACAAAAGGACGAAGTGTAGACTGAGATGTGTCACAGTAAATTATGAGGTTGGAGTCGACCAACTTTTCACATTCTATTTGAAGAGACGTGTTTGATTGTCTGAACGTCCGTATTTCGATGTCATCTTGCTGTGCCCTTGCGATGTCGGCAAAGTTGACAGGAGCTGTTACTGCCTCGACCCTGGACAAGGCGTCGGCGACGACGTTGTCTTTGCCTGGAATATGACGTATATCGGTAGTATATTGCCCGATAAAGTCAAGGTGTCGAAACTGTCGTGGTGAGCATTTGTCTGGTCGTTGTCTGAAGGCAAATGTGAGTGGTTTATGATCGGTGTGGACGGTAAAGGTTCTAGCTTCTACCATGTGCCGGAAGAAGTGAATGGCGTCGTATATGGCTAACAGTTCACGGTCGTACGCGCCGTAATTTCGTTGTGGTGTGTTAAGCTTTCGAGAGAAGAAAGCGAGTGGTTGCCATCCGCGGCATGTCCGCTGCTGTAGAGCGGCACCGACGCTGGTGTCCGAGGCGTCGGCAACAACTGCTAGCTCGGCGTCGATGTCTGGATGCGCGAGAAGGGTGGCGTTCGCAAGACTCTTTTTGCATGTGTCAAACGTAGACCGGAGTTCCGGCGTCCAACCGACAGGAGTTTTACCTGAGGTGTCGGTACCGGCGAGGAGGTCGTTGAGAGGAGCCTGAAGTTGGGCAGCGGATGGAAGAAAACGACGGTAAAAGTTAATCATTCCGAGAAACTGCCGTCGTTGCTTGATATTGCCGGGTGGCGGAAAGGAAAGTATGGCGTTGACTTTCTCCTGAAGAGGTCGGGTACCAGATGCGTTGACTGTGTATCCAAGAAAATTCACTTCGGAGGCGCCGACTACGCACTTGGAGGAGTTGACGACGACGCCGTACTCCGAAAGCTTCGTAAAAAGGAGTCGGAGGTGTTCCTCGTGCTGTTGCGGATCACAGGAAGCTACTAAGATGTCATCGATATATGCATAGCAGAAATCTAGGTCCCGAAGTACTTCGTCAATGAACCTCTGAAACGTCTGCGCCGCGTTCCGTAGTCCGAAACTCATAAAGGGAAACTCGAATAGTCCAAAAGGTGTAGTAATTGCTGTCTCATGGATGTTTCGGAAGCGACGGGAATTTGATTGTAGGCGCGTACTAAATCGATAGTGGGAAAGATAGACTTGCCTGAAAGGTTCTGTGCAAAATCCTGGATGTGCGGAACAGGATAGCGATCCGGAATAGTCCGAGCGTTCAGAGGACGGTAATCTCCACATGGCCGCCATTGGCCGTTCTTTTTCGGGACTAGGTGGAGAGCGGAGGACCAGCTGCTAGATGATCGTCGAGCAACGCCTGCCTCCAGCATAGTGTTAAAGTCTCGTTTAGCAATATCGAGACGATCGGGTGCTAAACGCCTGGGCTTGCACGACGCTGGTTGTCCCGGCGTCGTGTTGATGTGATGAGCTGTCACAAATTTTGTATGTTCACACAAATTGAATGGAAACTTGAATCGGCAAGTCATGACTCTCGAATTCTTTTTCCTCTTCAGACAATATCCTTCAGAGCAACGAGTATGTCTCTGTACCTTATTCAACAAATCGGTCAGGTCTTGATGTTGATCGAGTACGTCACTCTTTCGTTTTTGGCACGGGTGAATCAGAGGAGGTGGTTCGTTCAGACCCGGATTAACTGTTGATACCAGATTGTCAAAAAACGAAATACAATGCACCACGTCTTCGAGAATTCCAAAGTCCAGAGTCTCCACATCGGATGTGCCATCAAGCCACAGGAATCCGTGAATATGACTACTTCCTCGATGCTGCCACTCGAATCGATACCAGAAGTCATTGCATTGCAGTCATTGAAGAACTTTGCTTTGAAAATGTTCTTTATGTAGAAAGACGCTCTCTCTTGAGAGAACCAAGCAACGATCAATGGGTTTTGACAGAGGAGTTGGCGACGCCGTGATGCAGCTACAGTAGGGATCATATCCTCAAAGACGTATCCAGGAGCTAGGATGTCATAGAGCTCAGGCCAATGTAGGTCCGCCGCACTGAGAGTGAAGAAGAGTGTCGGTGTCCCTAGGAACTGCACCATGTCTTTCAGCTCGCCTGAACGCTTAAACCAATACGATTTTGTGATTCTCAAAGCCGAAGCAAAAAACATAACTTTGTTCGCCAAATTCGGTCTTATTCTCAGCAGTTCTGTTAACTGACCAGCTGTTTTACCATTCAGATCTGTTTTTTTGATCAGAATGTTCCCCTGGCTTATTGCGTTCCATCGCAGTATAGAATTCAATGCGAAAAAACGGAATCTTTTACCTTCGGCGAATCTCTCATCCTTATATTTCATGAGAAATTGTAAGTACTGAGTGGGTGTCATCACGTTCAATCTACCACAGTCTCTCAAATCACAATAGCCAGTAGGAAAAAGGGTGGAAAAGCTTGACAAATGTAGCCTTCTGTTGTGAACTCGTTGATAGGGTTGGAAGTTATCGCGGGCCACGGTAGCGGTTCGAGTTGTAGGGCAGCGGCAATACGCTCCCGTTGATTCAAAGGAAACACCTGGGGCACGCTGTTGTGTTCGAGGATTCCATCATTTTCCTCATTGCTGTTCCCGGTGTTCTCCATGTACTCCAAGGTACCGTACACATTTCCGTCAGCCGTCAGGTTCAGAAGGACATCTTCAGCAATATCAATGTCTCGGTAATAGCGGTTATTATTTTGAAGCCAGAGGAGAGCTTTGCGCAATCGGCGAGAAGAAACGTTAAAGTCAGCAATATTGTCATTGTTGGCGGAGATACGTCGAACAACTATCACAGAAGATAAGTTGTCCAACGCGTGTGGCAGCTGTTCGGCGAAGGAATTGATATTTTGTGGGAAGTTTATCACATTTCCACTGTAAGCATATTGCTGGCCTTGGACCCTATACACAGACACAACAGGATGTTTGCGAGCTATCAACAATGATTCGATCATAAATAGGCAAGAGAGTTCGTCTAGAACGACTCCTGGGTCCATGTTATTAGCGGCAGTGTACATGCCGGGAAACTTTTTACAGTTATAACAGATTCCGTGTGTCAATTTCAAGCCAGGAAATCGAATCTCACAACTTGAGCAGGATACGTATTTCAGTCCCGCATGTATTTCTCAAATTTTTCACGCATTATATTGTCCGATGGTGAACGATCACGATCGCGTCTATGTGTTCGTGTGTCAAGTTCCTGACGTTCTAGACAAACATTTGCGGCCTCTGAACGTCGTCTTCCTGCTGTCCCAGAAGCATGTGCACATCGTATATCCGCTGCACCTGATAGCGATTGAGTTCTGCGAGACTCTGCAACTCGTTGTCGACTGAGTACACGTCTGTCGTGACTTTCTTGTAGTGTTTTCTCCCTTAGGCTACGAGTTACACGCTCCAAGCTTAGTTGGTGCCTCGCCTGACTCTGTTCTGGTGTTTCTGCTCCTCGGCGTTCAGTTACACGCTCTAGACTTAGTTGGCGCCTCGCCTGACTCTGTTCTGGTGTTTCTGCTCCTCGGCGTCCAGTTACACACTCTAGACTTAGTTGACTTAATTGTGCAAACCATAACGCCGGTTTCTCAGGCCAAAAGGGTGGAGCGCGTATGCTCACTCGGTCGACACCAGGCCTATTAGTATCATCGTTGGACATGACTGATGATGAAGACACAAGTTACGTTTGATATTAAAATAGTTGAAATGTCACTGTATGACTTGATAAGCTTGATACTTCACTCACCTTCACACAAGAGAGGAACCTCAAATAAACTGAGAATACGCAGTTTACGCTGAATTTGAATATTAATAAATGTGATCGTAAGATGATCACGTCGGGGTCACCACTGTGGGAGTTTCGGACGAGGTAATAAATGGACTCAGTGAATATAGGTAAAGTTGATGTATTTTATATACTTCTGGTTACAGTTAAAACATGCTTCTCAGAAATCTCGAGAAGAAGAACTTATTGAATAACACAACTGGTTGTCAAAACAAACAGCCACAACAATACCTCTAAATGTACAGAACACAGTATGCAGTGATTCAACATCACTGCATACTGGTATTGCATACTGCATATTGCAGTCCCCCACAAAACTATAGGCTACAATGTGCAACAAAAAAAAGAATTATATTGAATAGTTCCCAAGATATGTGTTCCTGAAGTAGATACAAAAACACATGTTAATCCTTCATGTACAGGTCCACTTGAGGTATTAGTGAGTTACTAAATGAGCAACAGAAAAGTAAAAAAATTACACATACCCCTCCCCCTCTTTTTTTGACGCCACTGCATATTTCAGCCCTCAGGAGCAAAATATCGCTTGATATCATAGCCAAATACTATTTGAATATTAGAAGGTACATCTCTACCAAATTTCAAGCTTCAATCACTTGATGCGCGATTGTTAAGATATTTTAATCTTAGCCGCTCCACAACAGGTTCGAGTTGTATGTTTCAGTCTGAGTTCCACAGAAAATTACAGTTGGATAAAATTCACCATTCAGCTCTATTAAGTACATTTTACAGGTGAATAGATTTGTGGTCTTGTTTTGTATACATATAAGACAGTGTATGATGAATATGATTAGCTTCCTCAAATTCTTTCCCATAGTCCTACAACTTCTAACACAGCTTTTTTCGAAACTACTAATTGTATTTGATCGTACAAGTTTGAAATATCATTTCTTATGATTGAAATTGTCTTTTTGACAATGTTCGATTTATCACAATTTGAGATTTGTTGATAAAATATACATATATTAGAAAATGTAATAAGCGAAAGATTAGAATCTTGATGAACATGTCATTTTCTATACTGTTGTCTCCTCTATACATAAACTCAATAATCAATAGCATAACTCAAAAACAAAAATTAATTATCATCGGCACATCATAGGCAAACTATAATATAATGCCGTGTATATTTGTAGGGTCAAACATACTACCAGTGACCAATCAGAGAGACGAAACCACACACAGCCAGTGCTGTTGTGTTTTGAAGTTAATCAGAGATAACTATTCATAAGTAGTATCAAATTACACATCGGGGCATTTAGCGTTCATGTTGAAAAACTTACCTTCTGGTTTCTTCATCAAAGATCTCCCGAAATGGCCGGTACGTTGTCCGTGCCAATCGCTTCAGATTATCCTCAACTTCTCTTCTCTCTTGATAAAAAAAAATCGGGGTCGTGTGTGTGCATAACAGTAATCCGGAAAACACCAGAGACGATTAACCTTCCAATACACCTGGAACGCGAGCACTTGAACCACTCTCTCGCGTTGGTTGCACCGGTTCCTCTTTTGTTATAAACGGAACCTTGAAATAAATATACTCTCGTATTGGGCCTCCGTCCCGGTATCTCGATTGGCACCTCCATGTGAATTAAACGTGTGAAAAAAAATTGATAAATGGAATCTAATTGGAAAAACTGAGATGAATACTCCCAAGACGAACGACAACCATCGACTAGCTACTTAGTTCGACTGGGTATATTGTTGCCACTTTCCAGGTCTACGCTCATTTGAAAATCCACTGTATACCCTTACCAATTGCCATTGTTCCAATAAAAAGCCTCCAAATTTCTCTTTTTGAGTAAAACATTTCACTGCAGGGGCGCTGACTCCGTGGGTACTCACGCCACGAAAATTTGGCTCAACCAGTATGTATAATTACGAATTTTTATGTTTCAATTGATTTCCGGCATTTTCAACGTTTCATTTTCACTTCCATTATATCAATAATATGTCAATCTTGTTTGAAGAACCATTCATTTAGCAAGAAATGAGAAGCATATATAGAGCCTTTTCTGATCTCACTCGATTGCCAATGATGGGTGGGAGGGGGGGGGAGGTAGTCATGAAATATACATTTTTAAAGAGAACCGATAGACTAGTCATTGTTACAATGAACATATGGTAACCTTGTTGCTGGAACTTTTTATGGGCACTCTTTAAGGGTAATAAACCCTTACGTGACCATCTATGCGTTTTGTTCAACTATACTGTAATTCACATATTTCTTGTAACTCAAAGCTTTGAACACACGGTATATTGTCCATGTCATTTCGCGTGAATTTCAGTATAGCATGAAACTTGAGTTTTCATTATGACTTTTTCGTCCCTACCGACTCTTGGTCTTTTTGGGATATAAAATTTGTCGAATGATGTTCATATTGAGAAGTCACGGAGAAGGATGGAGTGCGCGTTATACTAAATCGGGATAACAGCCCTTTCCGTTTGAGCCATGCTCGTTCGAGTGTACGCAGTCGGGTTATATCAAAACGGGAAGGTTGATTCACTCGGTTAACAGCCATTCCGATTCAAACCTATGCTTGTACAGGTGCACGCAGTCGGGATCTCAAGACACACAGAATGATATACTCGAGAAATCAGCCCTTCTGGTGTGAGCTACGCTCGTACAACTGCACGCAGTCGGGTATTCTCAAACACACTGGTTAAAATACTCGAGTGAACAGCCCATCCCGTGTGAGCTCTCCACGTACGGGTGCTCGCTGTCGAATCATCTCAAAACACACAGGTTCATATACTCGGGAGAACAGCCCTTCTGGTGTGAGCTATGCTCGTACATGTGCATACAACCGAGTCATCTCAAGACACACAGGTTGATATACTCGTGAGAATAGCCCCTCTCGTGTGGGCTCAGCTCGTACAGGTGCACGCATCCGGGTCATCTCAAGACACACAGGTTGATATACTCGGGAGAACAGTCCTAATGGTGTGAGCTCAGCTCGTACAGAGGCACGCAGTCGGGTCATTTCGAGACACACAGGTTGATCCACTCGGGACTCACGCAGTCGGGTCATATCAAGACAGACAAGTTGTTTCATTCGGAAGAACAGCCCTCCTTCTGTGAGCTATGCACGCACAGGTGCATGCATTCGTGTCATCTCAACACACTGGTTGATTCATTCGAGAGAATTGCCTTCTGGTGTAAGCTTTTCTCGTACGGGTGCACGCAGTCAGGACATCTCCAGAAACGCAGGTTGATTTACTCGAGAGAACAGCCCTTACCGTGTGGGCCAGCTCGTACATGTGCACGCAGTCGGGTCATCTCAATTCACAGAGGTTGATATACTCAGGAGATCAGCCCTACTGGAGTGAGCTATGCTTGGACGGGTGCACGCATTCTGGTCATCTCTCGACACTCAGGTTGATATACTCCGAAAAATCGAGACAAAAAGTATACTCGGGAAAACAGCCTTTTTGTTGTGAGAAATGCTCGTACAGGAGTACGCAGTACTCCTGTACTGTACGATCTCGAACTGTACGATCTCGAAACACGTAGGATGATTCACTCGGGAGAACAGATCTTCCCGTTTGAGCTATACTCGTAAAGGTGCACGCGTACGCAGTAAAGACATCTCAAGACACACAGGTTGATTCACTTCGGTGAACAGTCCTTCTGGTGTGAGCTATACTCGTACAGGTCGACGCAATCCTGTCATCTCGAGACACACAGGTTGATTCATTTGAGAGAACAGCCCTTCTGGTGTGAGTTGTGCTCGTACCGAGGGGTTAACAACTAAAAAAATCAGGTGTACACTTGAAAAAAAATCGAAAAAAATCACGGAAAATCAAAAAAATCAAGAAAAATCAAAAAAATCGAGAGAAATAAAAAAAATCACGGGAAATCAGAAAAATCAAGAAAAATCAAGAAAAATCGAGAAAAATCAAGAAAAATCATGAAAATCACGGAAAATCAAAAAAAAACAAAAAAATCGAGAGAAATCATAAAAATCACGAAAAATCAAGAAAAATAAAAGAAATCGAGAAAAATCAGAAAAAATCAAGAAAAATCATAAAAATCAAGAAAATAAAAAAAATCAAGAAAAATCGAAAAAATCAAGAAAAATCACGAAAAATCAGAAAAAATTGAGGGAAAACAAAAAAATCTAGAGAAATCAAAAATTCAAAAGATCAAGAAATCAAGAAAAAACCGAAAGATTCAAAAAAATCACGTAAAATCAAAAAAATCACAGAAAATCCGAAAAATCAACAAAAATCACGAAAAATCAAAAAATCAAATGGAATCAAAAAAATCACGAAAAATCGAAGAAAATAAAAAAATCAAGAAAATCAGGAAGAATTGCAGAAAAATGAAAAAATAACGAAAAAACGAAAAAATCACGAAAAATAAAAAAAATCAAAAAAATCAAGAAAAATCAAGAAAAATCAGGAAGAAACACAAAAATCACAAAACGATCTCAAAAAATCCCAAAAATCATAAAAAATCAAAAAAATCAAAAAAATCGAGAAAAAATGAAAAAATCAAAAAAGTCGAGAAAAATCAAAAGAATCAAAAAAATCAAAAATCAGGTGTACACTGAAATGTCAAGTTGGTAACCCCTCGGCTCGTACAGGTGCTCGCAGTCAGGTCATCTTGAGACCCAAAGGTTAATATACTCGAGAGAACAGCCCTTCCCGTGTGAGCTATGCTTGTACAGGTGCAGACATTTGAGTCATCTCGAGACACACATGTTGATTTACTCGAGAGAACAGCCTTTCTGGCGTGAGCTTTGCAAGAACAGATGCACGAAGTCGGGTCATCTCGAGACGCAAAGGTTGATATACTCGGGAGAACAGCCCTTCCCGTGTGAGCTATGCTCGTAAAGGTGCACGCGGTCGGGTCATCTCAAGACACACAGGTTGATCCACTCGAGAGAACAGCCCTTTCGGTGTGAGCTATATTAGTAAAGGTGCAGGCAGTCGAGTCATCTCAAGACGAACAGGTTCATTCACTACGGAGAACAGACCTTACGGTGCTAGCTATGCTCGTACAGGTGCACGCAGTCGAGTCTTCTCAAGACACAAAGTATGATTCATTCGGGAGAACAGTCCTTCCCGTGTGAGCTATACTCGTATTGGTGCACGTGGTTGACCCATGTCATCACTATATTATAGTGAACACTTGTCCTCTTATAGTGATCACATATGTCCCATGACTGGTGTGTGCCTAATCCTCTCTACACTGATGTGTGACACTGTCCTCGGATTCTCTGGAATGACACCTGTTCAGCAGTGAGTTGAGTTAGCCCATGTCCTCACTATGATTCTGTATACCCAAGTACTTTAGAAGTGTACACATATGTACCATGGCTTTTGTGTGCCTGATTCTCTCTACACTGATGTGTGACACTGTCCTCGAATGCTCTGGAATGACACGTGTTCAGCAGTGAATTGAGTCGGCCCATGTCTTCACTTTGATATAGTATAACCAAGTCCTCTCATAGTGTACACATATGTCCCATGTCTGGTGTGTGCCTGGTCCTCTTTACACTGATGTGTTTACTGTGCTCGAATGCTTTGGAATGACACGTGATCAGCGGTGAGTTGGTTAGCCCATGACCACACAATGATATAGTATAACCTTGTCCTCTGATATTGAACACAAATGTACCATAGCTGGTGTGTGCCCGGTTCTCTCTTCACTGGTGTGTTAACTGACCTCGAATGCACCCTAATTACACGTGTCCAGCAGTGAGGTGAGTTAACCCATGTCCTCACTATGATATAGTATACCCTTGTCCTCTCATAGTGTACACATGTGTACCATGTTTTTTGTGTGCCTGATCCTTGCTTCACTGATGTGTTCCACTGACCTCGAATGCTCTGGAATGACACGTGTTCAGCAGTGAGTTGAGTAAGCTCATGTCCTCACCATGATTCAGTATACTCAAGTCCTTTCGAAGTATACACATATGTACCATGGCTGGTGTGTGCCTGTTCCTCTCCACACAGATGTGTCACACTGGCCTCGAATGCTCTGGAATGAAACGTGTTTAGCAGTGAGTTGAGATGACCCATGTTCTCACTATGATATGGTATACCCTTGTCCACTTATAGTGTACACATATGTATCATGGCTGGTGTGTGCCCGGTCCTCTCCACACTGATGTGTTCACTGTACTCGAATGCTCCGGAATGCTCTGGGATGACACGTGCAAAGCAGTTAGTTATGTTGACCAATGTCCTCACTATGATAGAGTTTATTCTTGTCCTCTCATAGAGTACACATATGTACCATGGCTGGTGTGTGCCCGGTCCTCTCTCCACTGACGTGTTACACTGTCCTCGAATGCTCTGAAATGACACGTGTTCAGCAGTGAGTTGAGTTGACCCATGTTCTCACCATGATTGAGTATACCCTTGTCCTCTTATAGTGTCCACATATGTACCGGAGCTGGTGTGTGCCTGATCCTCTCTTCACTGATCTGTTACACTGTCCTCGAATGCTCTGGAATGACACGTGTTCAGAAGTGAGTTGACTCGACCCAGGTTCTCACTATGATATAGTATACCCTTGTCCTCTTATAGTGTACACATATGTAGAGGAGCTTTTGTGTGTCTGGTCCTCTCTAAACTGATGTGTAACACTGTCCTCGAATGTTCTGGAATGCCACGTGTTCTGCAGTGAGTTGGGTTGACCCATGTCCTCACTATGATATAGTATACACTTGTCCTATTATAGTTTACACATATGTACCATGGCTGGTGTGTGCCTGGTCCTCTCTTCACTGATGTGTTACACTCTCCTCGAATGCTCTGGAATGACACGTGTTCAGCAGTGAGTTGAGTTAGCTCATGTCCTCACTATGATGAAGTTTACGCTCGTCCTCTTATGGTGTACACATATGTACCATGACAGGTGTATGCCTGGTCCTCTCTACACTGATTTGTCAACTGTAATCGAAAGCTCTGGAATGACACGTGTTCAGCAGTGGGTTGAGATGACCCATTTCCTCACTATGATATAGTTAACCCTCGTCCTCTCATAGTGTACACATATGTTTCATGGCTGATGTGTGCCTGGTCCTCTCTACACTGATGTGTTACACTGTTCCAGAATGCTCTGAAATGACACGTGTTTAGCAGTGAGTAGAATAAGTTCCTGTTCTCACTATGATAATGTATACTTTTGTCCAATCATAGTGTACACATATGTAGCATGGCTTTTGTGTGCCTGGTCCTCTTTACACTGATGTGTTACACTGGCTTCGAATGCTCCGGAATGACACGGGTTTAGCAGTGAGTTGAGTCAGTCCATGTCGTCACCATGATATAGGATACCCTCGTCCTCGTATAGTGTACACATATTCACCATGGCTGGTGTGTGCCCGGTCCGCTCTCCACTGACGTGTTACACTGTCCTCGAATGCTCTGAAATGACACGTGTTCAGCAGTGAGTTGAGTTGACCCATGTTCTCACCATGATTGAGTATACCCTTGTCCTCTTATAGTGTCCACATATGTACCGGAGCTGGTGTGTGCCTGATCCTCTCTTCACTGATCTGTTACACTGTCCTCGAAAGCTCTGGAATGACACGTGTTCAGCAGTGAGTTGACTCGACCCAGGTTCTCACTATGATATAGTATACCCTTGTCCTCTTATAGTGTACACATATGTAGAGGAGCTTTTGTGTGTCTGGTCCTCTCTAAACTGATGTGTAACACTGTCCTCGAATGTTCTGGAATGCCACGTGTTCTGCAGTGAGTTGGGTTGACCCATGTCCTCACTATGATATAGTATACACTTGTCCTATTATAGTTTACACATATGTACCATGGCTGGTGTGTGCCTGGTCCTCTCTTCACTGATGTGTTACACTCTCCTCGAATGCTCTGGAATGACACGTGTTCAGCAGTGAGTTGAGTTAGCTCATGTCCTCACTATGATGAAGTTTACGCTCGTCCTCTTATGGTGTACACATATGTACCATGACAGGTGTATGCCTGGTCCTCTCTACACTGATTTGTCAACTGTAATCGAAAGCTCTGGAATGACACGTGTTCAGCAGTGGGTTGAGATGACCCATTTCCTCACTATGATATAGTTAACCCTCGTCCTCTCATAGTGTACACATATGTTTCATGGCTGGTGTGTGCCTGGTCCTCTCTACACTGATGTGTTAAACTGTTCCAGAATGCTCTGAAATGACACGTGTTTAGCAGTGAGTAGAATAAGTTCTTGTTCTCACTATGATAATGTATACTTTTGTCCAATCATAGTGTACACATATGTAGCATGGCTTTTGTGTGCCTGGTCCTCTTTACACTGATGTGTTACACTGGCTTCGAATGCTCCGGAATGACACGGGTTTAGCAGTGAGTTGAGTCAGCTCATGTCCTCACCATGATATAGGATACCCTCGTCATCGTATAGTGTACACATATTTACCATGGCTGGTGTGTGCCCGGTCCGCTCTCCACTGACGTGTTACACTGTCCTCGAATGCTCCGGAATGACACGTGTTCAGCAGTGAGGTGAGTTAACCCATGTCCTCACTATGATATAGTATACCCTTGTCCTCTCATAGTGTACACATGTGTACCATGTTTTTTGTGTGCCTGATCCTTGCTTCACTGATGTGTTCCACTGACCTCGAATGCTCTGGAATGACACGTGTTCAGCAGTGAGTTGAGTAAGCTCATGTCCTCACCATGATTCAGTATACTCAAGTCCTTTCGAAGTATACACATATGTACCATGGCTGGTGTGTGCCTGTTCCTCTCCACACAGATGTGTCACACTGGCCTCGAATGCTCTGGAATGAAACGTGTTTAGCAGTGAGTTGAGATGACCCATGTTCTCACTATGATATGGTATACCCTTGTCCACTTATAGTGTACACATATGTATCATGGCTGGTGTGTGCCCGGTCCTCTCCACACTGATGTGTTCACTGTACTCGAATGCTCCGGAATGCTCTGGGATGACACGTGCAAAGCAGTTAGTTATGTTGACCAATGTCCTCTCTATGATAGAGTTTATTCTTGTCCTCTTATAGAGTACACATATGTACCATGGCTGGTGTGTGCCCGGTCCTCTCTCCACTGACGTGTTACACTGTCCTCGAATGCTCTGAAATGACACGTGTTCAGCAGTGAGTTGAGTTGACCCATGTTCTCACCATGATTGAGTATACCCTTGTCCTCTTATAGTGTCCACATATGTACCGGAGCTGGTGTGTGCCTGATCCTCTCTTCACTGATCTGTTACACTGTCCTCGAATGCTCTGGAATGACACGTGTTCAGAAGTGAGTTGACTCGACCCAGGTTCTCACTATGATATAGTATACCCTTGTCCTCTTATAGTGTACACATATGTAGAGGAGCTTTTGTGTGTCTGGTCCTCTCTAAACTGATGTGTAACACTGTCCTCGAATGTTCTGGAATGCCACGTGTTCTGCAGTGAGTTGGGTTGACCCATGTCCTCACTATGATATAGTATACACTTGTCCTATTATAGTTTACACATATGTACCATGGCTGGTGTGTGCCTGGTCCTCTCTTCACTGATGTGTTACACTCTCCTCGAATGCTCTGGAATGACACGTGTTCAGCAGTGAGTTGAGTTAGCTCATGTCCTCACTATGATGAAGTTTACGCTCGTCCTCTTATGGTGTACACATATGTACCATGACAGGTGTATGCCTGGTCCTCTCTACACTGATTTGTCAACTGTAATCGAAAGCTCTGGAATGACACGTGTTCAGCAGTAAGTTGAGATGACCCATTTCCTCACTATGATATAGTTAACCCTCGTCCTCTCATAGTGTACACATATGTTTCATGGCTGATGTGTGCCTGGTCCTCTCTACACTGATGTGTTACACTGTTCCAGAATGCTCTGAAATGACACGTGTTTAGCAGTGAGTAGAATAAGTTCCTGTTCTCACTATGATAATGTATACTTTTGTCCAATCATAGTGTACACATATGTAGCATGGCTTTTGTGTGCCTGGTCCTCTTTACACTGATGTGTTACACTGGCTTCGAATGCTCCGGAATGACACGCGTTTAGCAGTGAGTTAAGTCAGCCCATGTCCTCACCATGATATAGGATACCCTCGTCCTCGTATAGTGTACACATATTTACCATGGCTGGTGTGTGCCCGGTCCGCTCTCCACTGACGTGTTACACTGTCCTCGAATGCTCTGAAATGACACGTGTTCAGCAGTGAGTTGAGTTGACCCATGTTCTCACCATGATTGAGTATACCCTTGTCCTCTTATAGTGTCCACATATGTACCGGAGCTGGTGTGTGCCTTATCCTCTCTTCACTGATCTGTTACACTGTCCTCGAATGCTCTGGAATGACACGTGTTCAGCAGTGAGTTGGCTCGACCCAGGTTCTCACTATGATATAGTATACCCTTGTCCTCTTATAGTGTACACATATGTAGAGGAGCTTTTGTGTGTCTGGTCCTCTCTAAACTGATGTGTAACACTGTCCTCGAATGTTCTGGAATGCCACGTGTTCTGCAGTGAGTTGAGTTGACCCATGTCCTCACTATGATATAGTATACACTTGTCCTATTATAGTTTACACATATGTACCATGGCTGGTGTGTGCCTGGTCCTCTCTTCACTGATGTGTTACACTCTCCTCGAATGCTCTGAAATGACACGTGTTCAGCAGTAAGTTGAGATGACCCATTTCCTCACTATGATATAGTTAACCCTCGTCCTCTCATAGTGTACACATATGTTTCATGGCTGGTGTGTGCCTGGTCCTCTCTACACTGATGTGTTACACTGTTCCAGAATGCTCTGAAATGACACGTGTTTAGCAGTGAGTAGAATAAGTTCTTGTTCTCACTATGATAATGTATACTTTTGTCCAATCATAGTGTACACATATGTAGCATGGCTTTTGTGTGCCTGGTCCTCTTTACACTGATGTGTTACACTGGCTTCGAATGCTCCGGAATGACACGGGTTTAGCAGTGAGTTGAGTCAGCCCATGTCCTCACCATGATATAGGATACCCTCGTCCTCGTATAGTGTACACATATTTACCATGGCTGGTGTGTGCCCGGTCTGCTCTCCACTGACGTGTTACACTGTCCTCGAATGCTCCGGAATGACACGTGTTCAGCAGTGAGTTGAGTCGACTCATGTCCTCACTATGCTATAGTTCACTCTTGTCCTCTTATAGTGTACACATATGTATCATAGCTGGTGTGTGCCTGGTCCTCTCTACACTAATGTGTAACACTGTCCTCGGATGCTCCGGAATGACACGTGTTTAGCAGTCAGTTGAGTCAATCCATATTTTCACTATGATATAGTATTCTCGATTCCTCTTATGGTGTAAACATATGTACCATTGCTGGTGTGTGCATGGACCTCTCCACACTGATGTGTTACACTGTCCTCAAATGCTCCGAAATGACACTTGTCCAGCAGTGACTTGAGTTGACTTATGTTCTTGCTATGATATAGTATACCCAAGTTCTCTCATTGGGTACACAAATGTACCATAGCTGGCGTGTGCCTGGTCCTCTCCACACTGATGTAAAACACTGTTCTCGAATGCTCTGAAATGACACGTGTTCAGCAGTGAGTTGAGTTGACCCATGTCCTCACTATGATATAGTATACACTTGTCCTCTTATAGTGTACACATATGTACCATAGCTGGTGTGTGCCTGGTCCTCTCTACACTGATGTGTTACAGTGTCCTCGAATCTTCTGGAACTACACATGTTCAGCAGTGAGTTGAGTTAGCCCATGTCCCCAACAGGATATGGTAAACTTTTGTATTCCTATGGTGCACACATATATACAATGGCTTTTGTGTGCCTGGTCCTCTCTACACTGATGTGTCACACTGTCCTCGAATGCTCTGGAATGACACGTATCCAGCAGTGGGTTGAGTTAGCCCATGTCCTCACTATGATGTGGTATATCCTCGTCATCTTATAGTGTACTCATATGTACCATACCTCGTGTGTGCCTGGTCCTCTCTACACTGATGTGTTTACTGTCCTCCAAAGCTCTGGAATGACACGTGTTGAGCAGTGAGTTGAGTTAGATCATGTCCTCACTATGATATACCCAAGTCCTCTCAGAGTTACACATATGTACAATGGTTTTTGTGTGCCTGGTCCTCTCTACACTGATGTGTTACTCTGTCTCCGAATGCTCAGGAATAACACGTGTTCAGCAGTGAGTTGAGTTAGCCCATGTCCTCACTATGATGGAGTATACTTTTGTCCTCTCATAGTGTACACATATGGAGCCTGGCTTTTGAGTCTCGGTCCTCTCTACACTGATTTGTTACACTGTTCTCGAATGCTCTGGAATGACACGTGTTCAGCACTGAGTGGAGTTGACTCATGTTCTCACCGAGATATAGTATACCCTCGTTCTCTTATAGTGTACACATATGTACCATGGCTGGTGTGTGCTTGGTCCTCTCTTCACTGATGTGTTACACTGTCCCCGGAAGCTCTGGATTGACACGTGTTCAGCTGTGAGTTAAGTTGGCCCATGGCACTACTATGATGAAGTATACCCTCGTCATACAATAGTGTACACATATGTATCATAGCTGGTGTGTGCCTGGTCCTCTTCACACTGATGTGTTCACTTTCTTTGAATGCTCCGGAATGAAACGTGTTTAGCAGTGAGTTGAGTCAGCCCATGTCCTCACTATGATATAGTATACCCTCGTCCTCTTATTGTACATATATGTACCATGGCTGGTGTTTGCCTGGTCCTCTCTACAATGACGTGTTACACTGTCCTCGAATGCACCGGAATGACACGTGTTGAGCAGTGAGTGAAGGTAGCCCATGTCCTCACTATGATGTAGTATACCCTCGTCCTCTCATGGTGTACACATATGTACCATGGCTGGTGTTTGCCTGGTCCTCTCTTAACTGATGTGTTACACATTTCTAGAATGCTCTGGAATGACACGTGTTCAGCAGTGAGTTGATACGTCCATGTTCTCACTATGATATAGAAAACTTTTGACCTCTCATAGTCTACACATATGCAGCATGGCTTTTGTGTGCCTGGTCCTCTTCACACTGATGTGTTACACTGTCTTCGAATGCTCAAGAATGACACGTGTTTAGCAGTGAGTTGAGTCAGCCCATGTTCCAACTATGATATAGTTCACCCTCGTCCTCCTATAGTGTACACATATGTTCCATGGCTGGTGTGTGCCCGGTCCTCTCTCTACTGACGTGTTACACTGTCCTCGAATGCTCCGGAATGACACGTGTCCAGCAGTGAGTTGAGTTGACCCATGTTCTCACCATGATCGAGTATACCCTTGTCCTCTGATAGTGTACACATATGTACCGAAGCTGGTGTATGCCTGGTCCTCTCTTCACTGATGTGTTACACTGTCCTCGAATGCTCTGGAATGACACCTGTTCAGCAGTGAGTTGACTTGATCCATGTTCTCGTTATGATATAGTATACCCTTGTCCTCTTATAGTGTACACAAATGTAGCATGGCTCTTGTGTGTCTGCTCCCCTCTAAACTGATGTGAAACACTGTCCTCGAATGTTTTGGAGTGACACGTGTTCTGCAGTGAGTTGGGTTGACCCATGTCCTCACTATGATATAGTATACCCTTGTCCTCTTATAGTTTACACATATGTACCATGGCTGGTGTGTGCCTGGTCCTCTCTTCACTGATGTGTTACACTGTCCTCGAATTCTCTGGAATGACACGTGTTTAGCAGTGAGTAGGATAAGTCCTTGTTCTCACTATGATATTGTTAAATTTTGTCCAATCATAGTGTACACGAATGCAGCATGGCTTTTGAGTGCCTGGTCCTCTTTACACTGATGTGTTACACTGGCTTCGAATGCTCCGGAATGACACGGGTTTAGCAGTGAGTTGAGTCAGCCCATGTCCTCACTATGATATAGGATACCCTCGTCCACGTATAGTGTACACATATGTACCATACTGGTGTGTGCCCGGTCCTCTCTCCACTGACGTGTTACACTGTCCTCGAATGCTCTGGTATGACACGTGTTCCTCAGTGAGTTGAGTTAGCTCATGTCCTCACTATGATGTAGTTTATTCTCGTCCTTTTATAATGTTCACATATGTACCATGACAGGTGTATGCCTGGTCCTCTCCACACCTATTTGTTCACTTAACTCGAGAGCTCTGAAATGACACGTGTTCAGCAGTGAGTTGAGTGACCCATATTCTCACTATGATATAGTATACCCTCGTCCTCTTATAGTCTGAACATATGTACTATAGCTGGTGTGTGCCTGGTCCTTTCTACACTGATGTATTACACTGTCCCCGGATGCGCTGGAATGACACGTGTTCAGCGGTGAGTTGAGTTGACCCATGTTCTCACTATGATGTAGTATACCCTCGTCCTCTAATAGTGTATACATATGTAGCATGGCTTTTGTGTGTCTGGTCTTCTCTAAACTGATGTTTTCACTGTACTCGAATGCTCCGGAATGCTCTGGAATGACACGTGCAAAGCAGTTAGTTATGTTGACCCATGTCCTCACTATGATAGAGTATAAAATTGTCCTCTTATAGGGTACACATGTGTATCATGGCTGGTGTTTGTCTGGTCCTCTCTACACTGACGTGTTACACTGTCCTCGAATGAACCAGAATGACACGTGTTGAGCAGTGAGTGGAGGTAGCCCATGTCCTCACTATGATGTAGTATACCCTTGTCCTCTTATAGTGTTAACATATGTACCATGACTGGTGTGTGCCTGGTCCTCTCTACAATGATGAGTTACACTGTCCTCAGTTGCTCTGCAATGACACGTGTTCAGCAGTGAGTTGGGTTGACCCATGTTCTCACTATGATATCGTATACCTTTGTCCTCTTATAGTGTACACATATATACCATGACTGGTCCTCTCTTCACTGACGTGTTACACTGTCCTCGAATGCTCTGGAATGACACGTGTTCAGCAGTGAGTTGACTTGACCCATGTTCTCACTATGATATAGTATACCCTCGTCCTCTTATGGTGTACACATATGTAGAGGTGCTTTTGTGTGCCTGGTCCTCTCTACACTGATGTGTAACACTGTCCTCGAATGCTCCGGAATGGAACGTGTTCAGCAGTGAGTTGAGTTGACTCATGTTCTCACAATGATATAGTATACTCAAGAACTCTTCCGGTGTAAACATATGTACCATGGCTGGTGTGTGCATGGACCTCTCCACACTGATGTGTTACACTGTCCTCGAATGCTACAGTATGACACGTGTCCAGCAGGGAGTTGAGTTGACTCATGTTCTCGCTATGATATAGTATACCCAAGTTCTCGTATAGTGTACACATATGTACCATAGCTGGCGTGTGCACGGTCCTCTCCACACTGATGTGTTACACTGTCCTCGAATGCCTCGGAATGACACGTTTCCAGCAGTGAGTGAGTTAGCCCATGTCCTCACTATGATGAAGTGTACCCAAGTCCTCGTATGGTGTACACATATGTACCATAGCTGGTGTGTGCCTTGTCATCTCTACACTGGTGTAACACTGTCCTCGAATGCTCCGGAATGACACGTGTTCAGCAGTGAATTGAGTTAACCCAAGTCCTCACTATGATATAGTATACCCTTGTCCTCTTATAGTGTACACATATATACCATGGCTTTCGTGTGCCTAATCCTCTCCACACTGATGTGTAACATCGTTCTCGAATACTCTGAAATGACACGACCGTGTTCAGCATTGAGTTAGGTTAATCCATGTCCTCACTTTGCTATGGTATACCCTCGTCCTCTCATAGTGTACACATATGTACCATAGCTGGTGTGTGCCTGGTCCTCTCTACACTGATGTGTGACACTGTCCTCGAATGCTCTGGAATGACACGTGTTCAGCAGTGAGTCGAGTCAGCTCATGTTCTCACTATGATGTGTTATACCCTTGTCCTCTCATAGTGTACTCATATGTACCATGGCTCTTGTGTGTCTGGTCTTCTCTAAACTGATGTGTAACACTGTCCTAGATTGTTCTGGAATGACACGTGTTCAGCAGTGAGTTGGGTTGACCCATGTTCTCACTATGATATCGTATACCTTTGTCTTTTTATAGTGTACACATATGTAGCATGGCTTTTGTGTGCCTGGTCCTCTCCACACTGATGTGTTCACTGTACTCGAATGCTCCGGAATGCTCTGGAATGACACGTGCAAAGCAGTTGGTTATGTTGACCCATGTCCTCATCATGATAGAGTATACAATTGTCCTCTTATAGGGTACACATATGTACCATGACTGGTGTTTGTCTGGTCCTCTCTACACCGACGTGTTACACTGTCCTCGAATGAACCAGAATGACACGTGTTGAGCAGTGAGTAAAGGTAGCCCATGTCCTCACTATGATGTAGTATACCCTCGTCCTCTTATAGTGTACACATATGTACCATGGCTGGGGTGTGCCTGGTCCTCTCTACACTGATGTGTTACACTGTCCTCGAATGCTCTGGAATGAGACCTGTTCAGCAGTGAGTTGAGTTAGCCCATGACCTCACTATGATGTAGCTTACCCTTGTCCGCTTATAGTGTACACATATGTCCTCACTATGATATAGTATACCCTTGTCCTCTTATAGTGTACACATATGTACAATAGCTGGTGTGTGCCTGGTCCTCTCTTCACTGATGTGTTACACTGTCCTCGAATGCGCTGGAATGACACTTGTTCAGCAGTGAGTTGAGTTGACCCATGTAATCACCATGATATGGTATATTCTTGTCCTCTCATAATGTACACATATGTACCATGGCTTTTGTGTGCCTGATCCTCTCTACACTGATGTGTTACACTGTTCTCGAATGCTCTGGAATGACACGTGCTCAGCAGTGAGTTGAGTCAGCTGAAGTCGTCACTATGATGTGGTATACACTTATCCGCTTATAGTGTACACATATGTCCTCACTCAGATATAGTATACCCTTGTCCTCTTATAGTGTACACATATGTACCATAGCTGGTGTGTGCCCGGTCCTCTCTACACTGATGTGTTACACTGTCCTCAAATGCGCTGGAATGACACGTGTTCAGCAGTGAGTTGAGTTGACCCATGTCCTCACTATGATGTAGTGTACCCAAGTCCACTTGAAGTGATCACATATATATCATAGCCTGTGTGTGCCTGGTCCTCTCTACACTGATGTGTTTTCTGTCCTCGAATGCTATGGAATGACACGTGTTCAGCAGTGAGTCGAGTTAGCCCATGTCCTCACTATGATGTAGTATACCCTTGTCCGCTCACAGTGTACACATATGTCCTCACTAAGATCCAGTAAACACTTGTCCTTTTATAATGTACACATATGTACCATAGCCGTGTGTGCCTGGTCATCTCAACACTGATGTGTTTACCGTCTTCGAGTGCTCCGAAATGAAACGTGTTCAGCAGTGAGTTGAGTGAGTCTATGTCCTCACTATGATATGGTATACCCTTGTCCTCTTATAGTGTACACATATGTACCATGGCTTCTGTGTCCCTGATCATTTCGACACTGACGTGTTACACTGTCTGCGAATGCTCTGGAATGACACGTGTCAAGCAGTGAGTTGGTTTAGCTCATGTCTTCACTAAGATATAGTATACACGAGTCCTCTTTTAGTGTACACATATGTACCATGGCTGGTGTGTGCCTGGTTCTCTCGACACTGACGTGTTACACTGTCCTCGGAGGCTCTGGAATGGCACGTGTTCAGCAGTGAGTTGAGTTAGCTCATGTTCTCACTATGCGAAAGTATACCCTAGTATCCCTTCCGTGTACACATATGTACCATGGCTGTTGTGTGCCTGGTCCTCTCTTCACTGATGTGTTACACTGACCTCAAATGTTCTGGAATGACTCGTGTTTAGCAGTGAGTTGAGAAAGCTCATGTCCTCACTATGTTTCAGTATACTCAAGTCTTCCCGAAGTTTACACATATGTACAGCTTGAAGCAAAAGTAAAAGTCTCCTTTTTTCTGAGGTCTGGGGGGTAGGCAACTTGTCAGACACGCTAGAAACCGGTGAGGGCCAGGGTGCAAAGTCTCATCACAGGTATACTGACTGTCTGACTGATTTGAACGATTCTGTTTGGAGCTAACATGTAGTTTGATCTGCGTACTTGTAAATCATCGTATTATCAAGCAATGTTGCCATTCAACTAGTTGAACAGGTTTTAAGGGTTGTTGCCATTGTTGTCAATTCATAATGTGAGTTGAAATTATTTCATTACGAAGTAGAAGAAAAGAACATTTTGCTCTGAAATGGTCAGAAACGCAAATCCTTAAATTCTCATGAGACTATTTTTTTCTGTTTGAGACGAAATTGTTTATGAAAAACTCTGAACAAATAATCGAATTAAGGTTTTATGAGTGCATAGTTTCTGACAACTTTATTCACGATTCGATTCAACTGTTTAGTTGATTTCTAGAATCTCACCTTGGAATAGTAGATTGTTTTCGAAAATAAATGTGGTATGGAATAAAATACAATATAGTTATATTTTCATCACATGGCATTTGAGTGAATATTTTTTTATTCCTTTATTTAAGCCCAATTTTGTATGTAATGCTACATCTTTCATAACTTAGTGGGAAAGGAACAATATGATTATGAACATGAAACTAGTTTGATATATGAAGAAAAATACATCATAAAGAAAATTCAAAGGAATGTAGGGAATATTTTCATAGTTGGACTCTATGATTTGTATTCATTAATCATAATATTCAAAAAGCATGGACAGAATTATTGTGTAATTTGATCTGTAAAATTTGAAATAATTGGATGAGCGATACCGAAGACCAGTCAAGGTGTGTGAAGTTTTCGACTTTATTTCATATAAATATCTCGCTCATCCTACCACGCAAATGCTGCGTTTGCCTAGTTTTTCAGATTACAATAGTTGGATGAGCGATTTCAGAGCCATCATCCATCAGTCCAAATCGAGTCGAAAGAAAACATGATATTTTTCATCATTCACCTTCTGACTTTTTTTTTCAAACATCGAAACTGTATACACACATCGTTTCCCAACTGAGACTGAGGATACACGGTAGGATCGTTCGTATAGTTGAAGTTTCGTTCGTTCTTACCACCCCAAAACAATCATTTGTCATCATTCATATGCATGAACAATGCATATTAATAATTTTAGGGATGGTAAACAATTCCAACGTTTGCATTGGCCAAACTCATCAAATTGGCCAAATTGAGAAAAAACTCATTTGACCCACACATTCTTGAAATTGATTGTCATAATCATATTTCTTATTGTAAGTTATTGATCAACGATTTGATATATTGTTGTCTTCCATGTCTTATAATTCTGAATCATCATTATACTCCACATGATTTGTCACTCATTATATTCGATTTTTTATTCCGTGTCAACGATGTAGCTGTATTGAAACCATAATTTCAATTTTTCATGAATAAAAAGTTCTCTCCAAACTAATTCTCTCGTCAATTCTAATTTCTAATTTTTCTTCAAATCTTCTCTTTCTCTTCTATTTATCATAAAACTGGACATGGTTGTTTCCATTTTTTTCAGATAAATTGAACAATTGAATAAATGATTGATTTTTCATTTATGGATAATTATATTTTAAGAGTTCTCAGAATTGTCTAGTTTTGGTGACAAGTGGTTAAGTGGATATGGAGAAACTACCGTTTCGAAATTCAAAAATTACAATGTGAATAACATCACGGAAAAAATTGAAACATAATTTTAGATGAGCGTTAGCGAAGATTACCACTCAAGTCTTACGGAGCTTTGTCTATCCGTTTTTTTTATTTGTTTGTTTGTTTGTAGGCACTGCACAGGTCGCAGGGTTTGACCGATCAACATGAAACTTGTTTTTATACGCATACTTATCCAACTTAGAACGCTATAGTTTTTGGGTCCAATCAGTTGGACCATTTTTTAGAAACATTATCTCAAAGTTTCTAAAAAACCCATTAGATCAGGCCGGGCAGAAAGAATTGAAAAATAAAATCTCTCCATTTTAATTCAAATTTTCCTCAAATGTGAACACGGAAATTATACAAATTATTGAAATTTGTATGCAATTCGGACCAGCCGTTTCGAATAAAGTAATGTACGGTGATGCATGTTTTTTATTTATTGAATATAGATAATAATAATAATAGCAGGAAAATGTTGCATTGTTAATTCCCGGCTACCTAGATTAGTTCGAATGTATCGAATGAAGTATATTTTATATGACCAAGTTATGTAGAGTTTTAGATTTCACTTTCTAGATATCTCGCTCATCACACAACGCATATTCTGCCTTTGCCTAGTTCATTGAAAAAAGTGAAATTTGGGTCGTTGAAGGACGATAAGAAATTTTCATTGAAGATCTGACGTAGGTGTGTAGATTCACATTCAATCTCAAAAGTGATGACTTCAAATTTGAAACAGTAGGCCTATATGCATATTAAGATCGAGCTATTACCTATATATAGTGAGTTTCCTACTTTTTTGATTACCATATTTTTGTAATAGATTCAATAAATAATCAGAGACAAGTATTTGGTACTAAAATTCTTACAGGTTGGGAGATGATTTTCACACTTGCACAGATGATGCATATTTCAGCCTGTCAATCAGGCTACAAAGGACCCGAAACAATTCAAAAACCGAATGCACAATTAACAAATATGATGAAAATATACTTGCAAAATTCAACAAAGATTCCTGATACAAATTAATCGTTAAAATAGAACTTATGATGGGCCTATCAGATGTTCCGCTAAATTGTGATAGAAATGATGGAGGAGGAATAGCGTGTTTGTGTGTGGGTGAGTAGCATGCATTTTACTCTGATGAAAAGATACAGTCGTTGTTCTTGACTAACAAAAAAGCCTCAAATGTATTATCCAATTGGGTGATATATTTAACAGATTACGGAAAATCGGATCGGAATTTTATATTTTTGAGATAAGATAGATAATAATCTATTCAAAAGTGCGAAAGAAAACCATATTGTTATATTTCTAAAATGGCACGCTTGATCGATTAAGTTTGAATTTTGAAAAATTGTTTCTCATTGACTCTGTATTTATGAAAAATGTATACACATATATATATATATATATATATATATATATATATATATATATATATATATATATATATATATATATATATATATATATATATAAATATATATATATATATATATATATATATATACATATATATATATATATATATATATATATATATATATATATATATATATATATAAGTATATATATATACATATATGTATATACTATTTCTAATCAATCACCAAATTCAACAGATGGCCTATTACAGATGTAATAACTTAACTACAATTTTTTATATGGAATAAAATTATTCGCAATTGTAATTGAATTGAGTGTGGATTTGCTGTTGCGTCTTGTCCAATGTTCTGCAAGTATTGCATTATCTCAGTAGCAGAAACTATACTAAAATATATCTCCAATCATTTTACTTCATATTTCGAACTGTGATACATTTAATCAATGCTATTCCTATTTCATCATTATACCTGCAAATGGACTTTGGATCCTAGCATGACCCCCCACACCGGTTTCTAGCGTTTGGCCGGTTTGGCTGACAAGTTGCATACCCTCCAGTCATCAGAAAAACAGACTTATACTTTTGCTTCAAGCTGTACCATGGCTTCGGTGTGCCCGGTCCTCTCTACACTGATTTGTTACACTATCCTCGAATGCTCTGTAGTGACACGTGTTCAGCAGTGAGTTGAGTTAGCCCATGTCCCAACTATGAAATGGTATGACCTTGTCCTCTCTTAGTGTACACATATGTATCATAGCTGAAGTGTTCCTGGTCCTCTCGACACTGATCTGTCACACTGTCCTGGAATGCTCCGGAATGACACGTGTTCAGCAGTGAGTTGAGTTAGCCCATGTCCTCACTATGATGTGGTATATTCTTGTCCCCTATTAGTGTACACATATGTACCATGGCTGGTGTGTGCCTGGTCCTCTCTACACTGATGTGTTTACTGTCCTCGAATGCTCTGGAATGACACGTGTTCAGCAGTGAGTAGGTTTGACCCATGTTCTCACTATGATATAGTTAACACTCGTCCTCTCGTAGTGTACAGATATGAACCATAGCTCGTGTGTGCCTGGTCCTCTCCACACTGACGTGTTACACCGTCCTTGAATGCTCTGAAATGACACGTGTTCAGCAGTGAGTTTCGTCAGCCCATGTCCTCACAAAGAGATAGTATACCCTTGTCCTCCTAAAGTGTACACATATGTACCATGGCTGGTGTTTTCCCGGTCCTCTCTACACTGTTGTGTTCACTGTCCTCGAATGCTTTGGAATGAAACGTGTTTAGCAGTGAGTTGAGTTGACCCATGTCCTCAGTATGATATAGTTTACCCTTGTGATCTCATAGTGTACATATATGAAACATAGCTCGTCTGTGCCTGGTCCTCCCTACACTGACGTGTTACACTGTCCTCGTATGGAGTACACATATGTAAAATGGCTGGTGTGTGCTTGGTCCTCTCTACACCGATGTGTTAAACTGACCTCGAATGCTCTGGAATGACACGTATTTAGCAGTGAGTTTTGTTAGCCCATGTCCTTACTATGATTCGGTATACACAAGTCATCTTAAAGTGAACACATATTTACCATGACTTTTGTGTTCCTGGTCCTCACAACACTGGTGTTTTACACTGTCCTCGGATTCTCTGGAATGACACGTGTTCAGCATTGAGATGATTAGGCCCATGTTCTCACTGAGATATAGTATACCTTGGTCCTCTCATAGTGTACACATATGTACCATAGCGGGTGTGTGCCTGGTCCTCTCTACACTGACGTGTTACACTGTCCTCGAATGCTCCGGATTGACACGTGTTCAGCAGTGAGTGAGTTAGCCCATGTTCTCACTATGATGTAGTGTATTCAGGTCCTCAAGAAGTGTACACATATGTACCATGGCTGGTGTGTGCCTAGTCCTCTCTACACTGATATGTTAACTGTCTTCGATTGCTCCGGAACGGAACGTTTCCAGCAGTGTGTTGAGTTAGCCCATACCCTCACTATGAAATAGTTTACCCAAGTCCTCTCAAAGTGTACACATATGTACCATGACTTTTGTGTGCCTGATCTTCTCTACACTGATGTGTTAAACTGTCCTCGTATACTCTGGAATGTAACGTGTCCAGCAGTCAGTTTAGTTGAACCATGTCCTCACTATGATGTAGTTTACCCAATTCCTCTTGAAGTGTGCACATATGTACCGAGGCTGGTGTGTGCCTGGTCCTCTCCACACTGATGTGTCCACTGTCCTCGAATGCTCCGCGATGACACGTGTTCAGCAGTGAGTTGAGTTAGCCCATGTTCTCACTATGATGTGGTGTACCCAAGTCCTCATGAAGTGTACACATATGTACCATGGCTGGTGTGTGCCTGGTCCTCTCTGCACTGATTTGTTCACTGTCTTCGAATGCTCCTTAATAAAACGTTTTCAGCAGAGAGTTGAGTTGACCCATGTCCTCACTATGATTGAGTATACTCTTGACCTCTCATAGTGTACACATATGTACCATGACTGGTGTTTGCCTGGTCCTCTCTCCACTGACGTGGTACACTGTCTTCGAATGCTCTGGAATGACACATGTTTAGCAGTGAGTTGAGTTAGCCCATGTCCTCACCAAGATATAGTATACTTTTGTCCTCACATAGTGTACATAAATGTACAATAGCTTTTGTGTGCCTGGTCCTCTCTACACTGATTGTCCACTGTCCTCGAATGCTCCGCGATGACACGTGTTCAGCAGTTAGTTGAGTTAGCCCATGTTCTCACTATGATGTGGTGTACCCAAGTCCTCTTGAAGTGTACACATATGTACCATGGCTGGTGTGTGCCTGGTCCTCTCCACACTGACGTGTTACACTTTCCTCGGATGCTCTGGAATGACACGTGTTCGGCAGTGAGTTGAGGTGACTCATGTCCTCACTATGATATAGTATACCTAAGTCCTCTTATAGTGTACACATATGTATCATGGCTGGTGTGTGCCTGGTCCTCTCTCCACTGACGTGGTACACTGTCTTCGAATGCTCTGGAATGAAACGTGTTCAGCAGGGAGTTGAGTTGGCCCATGTCCTCACTATGATATAGTTCACGCTCGTCCTCTTATAGTGTACACATATGTATCATGGCTGATGTGTGCCCGGTCCTCTCTTCACTGATGTGTAACACTTTCCTCGAATGCTCTGGAATGAAACGTGTTCAGCAGTGAGTTGAGTTAGCTCATGTTCTCACTATGATGTGGGATACCCTCGTCCTCTTATAGTGTACACATATGAACCATAACAGGTGCATGCCTGGTCCTCTCTACATTGATGTGTTTACTGTACTCGAATGCTTTGGAATGACACGTGTTCAGCAGAAAGTTAAGTTGACCCATGTCTCCACTATGATATATCATACCCTCGTCCTCTTATAGTGTGAACATATGTACCATGGCTGGTGTGTGCCTGGTCCTTTCTACACTGATGAGTTACACTGTCCTCGAATGCTCTGGAATGACACGGATTCAGCAGTGAGTTGAATTGACCCATGTTCTCACTATGATATAGTTTACCCTTGTCCTCTCATAGAGTACACATATGTACCATGACTGGTGTGTGCCTGGTCCTCTCTACACTGATGTGTGACACTATCCTCGAATGCTCTGGAATGACACGTGTATAGCAGTGAGTTGAGTCAGCCCATGTCCTCACTATGATATAGTGTACTCAAGTCCTCTTATGGTGTACACATATGTACCATGACAGGTGTTTGCCTGGTCCTCTCTACACTGATTTGTTGACTGTACTCGAATGCTCTGGAATGACACGTGTTCAGCAGTGAGTTGATTTGACCCATGTCCTCACTATGATGTAGTGTACCCAAGTTTTTTTGAAGTGTACACATATGTACAATGGCTGGTGTGTGCCTGGTCCTCTCCACACTGATGTGTACTTTCTTTGAATGCTCCGGAATGAAACTTGTTCAGCAGTGAGTTGAGTTTACCCATGTCTTCACTATGATATAGTATACCATTGTCCTCTTATAGAGTAAACACATATACCATGGCTTGTGTGTGCCTCGTCTTCTCTACACTGATGTGTAACACTGTCCTCGAATGCTCTGCAATGACACGTGTTCAGCAGTGAGTTGAGGTAGCCCATGTACTCACTATGATATAGCATACATTTGTCCTCTCATAGTGTACACATATGTAGCATGGCTTTTGTGTGCCTTGTCCTCTCTACACTGATGTGTAACACCGTCCTCGAATGCTCTGGAATGACACGTGTTCAGCAGTGAGTTGAGTTGACCCATGTTCTCACTTTGATATAGTATACCCTTGTCCTCTTATAGTGTACACATATGTAACATGACTGTTGTGTGCCTGGTCCTCTCTACATTGACGTGTTACACTGTCCCTGAATGCTCTGGAATGACACGTGTTAAGCAAAGAGTCGAGTTAGCCCATGTCCTCACTATGATGTAGTATACCAAAGTCCTCTTATAGTGTTCACTTTTGTACCATGACCGGTGTGTGCCTGGTCCTCTCTACACTGATGTGTTACACTGTCCTTGAATGCTCTGGAATGACACGTGTTTAGCAGTGAGTTGAGTTGGCTCATGTCTTCACTATGATATAGTATACCCTTGTCCTCTCATAGTGTACACATATGTATCATACCTCGAGTGCCTGGTCCTTTTTACACTGATGTGTCCACTGTCCTCGAATGCTCTGAAATTACACGTGATTAGCAGTGAGTAGAGTTGGCCCATGTCTCCACTATGATATAGTCTACCCTTGTCCCCTAATAGTGTACACATATGTATCATGGCTGGTGTGTGCCTGGTCCTCTCTACACTGATGTGTTACACTGTCCCCGAATGCTCTGCAATGACACGTGTTCAGCAGTGAGTTTAGTTAGCCCATGTTCTCACAATGATATAGTATACCCAAGTTCTCTTCTGGTGTAAATATATGTACCATGGCTGGTGTGTGCATGGACCTCCCCACACTGATGTGTTACACTGTCCTCGAATGCTCCAGAATGACACGTGTCCAGCAGTGAGTTGAGTTGACTCATGTTCTCGCTTTGATATAGTATACATTTGTCCTCTCATAGTGTACACATATGTAGCATGGCTTTCGTGTATCTGATCCTCTCTAAACTGATGTGTAACACTGTCCTCGAATGCTCTGATATGACACGTGTTCAGCAGTGAGTTGAGTTGCCCATGTTCTCACAATGATATAGTATACCCAAGTTCTCTTCTGGTGTAAACATATGTACCATGGCTGGTGTTTGCATGTACCTCCTCACACTGATGTGTTACACTGTCCTCGAATGCTCCAGAATGACACGTGTCCAGCAGTGAGTTGAGTTGACTCATGTTCTCGCTTTGATATAGTATACCCAAGTTCTCGTATAGTGTACACATATGTACCATAGCTGGCGTGTGCCTGGTCCTCTCCACACGTATGTGTAACACTGTCCTCGCATGCTCCGGAATGACACGTTTTCAGCAGTGGATGAGTTAGCTCATGTCCTCACTATGATGTAGTGTACCCAAGTCCTCGTATAGTGTACACATATTCACCATAGCTGGTGTGTGCCTTGTCGTCTCTACACTGACGTGTTACACTGTCATCGAATGCTCTGGAATGAAACGTGTTCAGCGGTGAGTTAGGTTGGCCCATGTCTTCACTATGATATAGTTTACCCAAGACCTCCCAAAGTGTACACATATGTATCAAGACTTTTGTGTGCCTGATCCTCTTTACACTGATGTTCTACACTGTCCACGAATGCGCTGGAATGACACGTGTTCAGCAGTGAGTTGAGTTGACCCATGTCCTCACTATGATGTAGTGTACCCAAGTTCTCTTGAAGTGTACACATATGTACCATTGCGAGTGTGTGCCTAGTCCTATTCATACTGATTTGTTTACTGTCTTCGAATGCCCTGGAATGAAACGTGTTCAGCAGTGAGTTAAGTTGACCCATGTCCTCACCATGATATAGTTAACCCTTGTCCTCCCATAGTGTACACATATGTACCATGGCTGGTGTGTGCCTGGTCCTCTCCACACTGATGTGTTTACTGTCTTCGAATGCTTCGGAATGAAACGTGTTCAGCAGTTTGTTGAGTTGGCCCATGTCATCTTTATGATATAGTTCACCCTTGTCCTCTTATAGTGTACACATATTTATCATAGCTGCTGTGTGCCTGGTCCTCTCTTCACTGATGTGTAACACTGTCCTCGAATGCTCTGGAATGACACATGTTTAGCAGTGAGTTGAGTTAGTCCATGTCCTCACCATGATATAGTATACTTTTGTCCTCTTATAGTGTACACATATGAACCATGGCTTTTGTGTTCCAGGTCCTCTCTACACTGACGTGTTTACTGTTTTCGAATGCTCTGGAATGAAACGTGTTCAGCAGTGAAATGAGTTGACTCATGTTCTCGCTATGATATAGTATACCCAAGTTCTCGTATAGTGTACACATATGTACAATGGCTGGTGTGTGCCTGGTCCTCTCTACACTGACGTGTTACACTGTTCCCGAATACTCTGGGATGACACGTCTTCAGCAGTGAGTTGAGTTGACCCATATACTCACTATGATATAGTATACCCCGGTCTTCTTATAGTGTACACATATTTTATATGGCTGGTGTGTACCTGGTCATCTCTACACAGACTTGTTACACCGTCGTCGGATGTACCCGAGTTGACACGTGTTTAGCAGTGAGTAAAGTTAGCCCATGTCCTCACTATGATAAAGTAAACCCTCGTCCTCTTATAGTTTACACATTTGTACCATGGCTGGTGTGTGCCTGGTCCTCTTTACACTGATGTGTTACACTGTTCCCGAATACTCTGGAATGACACGTGTTCAGCACTGAAGTTTAGTTGACCCATGTTCTCACTATGATATAGTATACCCTTGTCCTCTCATAGTGTCCACATATGTACCATGACTGGTGTGTGCCTGGTCCTCTCTTCACTGATGTGTTACACTGTCCCCGTATGCTCTGGATTCACACGTGTTCAGCTGTGAGTTAAGTTGGCCCATGGCCCTACTATGATATAGTTTACCCTCTTCATCTCATAGTGTACACATATGTATCAAAGCTGGTGTGTGCCTGGTCCTCTCTACATTGATGTGTTACACTATCCTCGAATGCTCTGGAATGACACGTTTTCAGCAGTAAGTTGAGTTAGCTCATGTCCTCACTATGATGTAGTATACCATTGTCTACTTATAGTGTACACATATGTACCATGATCGGTGTATGCCTGGTCCTCTCTACACTGATGTGTTCAATGTACTCGAATGCTCTGAAATGACACGTGTTCAGCAGTGAGTTGAGTTGTCCCCTCTATGATATATTATACCCTCGTCCTCTTATAGTGTAAACCTATGTACCATAGCTGGTGAGTGCCTGGTTCTCTCTTCACGGATGTGTTACATTGTCCTCGAATGCTCTGGAATGGCACGTGTTCAGCAGTGAGTTGAGTCAGCTCATGTCCTCACTATGATGTGGTATACCCTTGTCCTCTTATAGTGTACACATATGAACCATAACAGGTGTATGCCTGGTCCTCTCTACATTGATGTGTTTACTGTACTCGAATGCTCTGGAATGACACGTGTTCAGCAGGAAGTTAAGTTGACCCATGTATCCACTTTGATATATCATACCCTCGTCCTCCCATAGTGTGAACATATGTACCATAGCTGGTGTGTGCCTGGTCCTCTCTACTGAGTTACACTGTCCTCGAATGCTCTGGGATGACACGTGTTCAGTAGGGAGTTGAGTTAGCCCATGTCCTCACTATGATATAGTATACCCTCGTCCTCGTTATGTGTAAACATATGTAACATGGCTGGTGTGTGCCTGATCCTCTCTACACTGACGTGTTACACTGTCCTCAAATGCGCTGGAATGACACGTGTTCAGCAGTGAGTTGAGTTGACCCATGTCCTCACTATGATCTAGTGTACCCAAGTCCTCTTGAAGTGTACACATATGTACCATGACTGGTGTGTGCCCGGTCCTCTCTACACTGATGTGTTACACTGTCCTCGAACGCTCTGGAATGACACGTGTTCTGCAGTGAGTTGAGTTAGTACATGTCCTTACTATGATAAGATATACTTTTGTCCTCTCATAGTGTACACATATGTAGCATGGCTTTTGTGTGCCTGGTCCTCTCTATACTGATGTGTTACACTGTCGTCGAATGCACCGGAATGACACGTGTTTAGCAGTGAGTTGAGTTGACCCATGTCCTCACTATGATACGGTTATATACCCTGGTCCTCTCATAGTGTACACATATGTACCATGGCTTTTTTGTGCCTGGTTCTCTCCACACTGATGTGTTTACTGTCCTCGAATACTCTGGAATGACTAGTGTTCAGCAGTGAGTTGAGTTAGCCCATGTCTTCACTATGATATAGTATACCCTTGTCCTCTTATAGTTCACACATATGTGCCATGACTGTTGTGTGCCTGGTCCTCTCTTCACTGACGTGTTTCACTGTCCTCGAATGCTCTGGGATGACACGTGTTCAGCAGTGAGTTGAGTTGAACCATGTCCTCACTATGATATAGTATTTTCTTGTCCTCTCATAGTGTACACATATGTACCATAGCTGGTGTGTGCCTTGTCCTCTCTACACTGATGTGTTACACTGTCCTCAAATGCGCTGGAATGACACGTGTTCAGCAGTGAGTCGAGTTGACCCATGTCCTCACTATGATCTAGTGTACCCAAGTCCTCTTGAAGTGTACACATATGTACCATGACTGGTGTGTGCCCGGTCATCTCTACACTGATGTGTTACACTGTCCTCGGATGCTCTGGAATGACACGTTTTCAGCAGTGAGTTGAGTTGACCCATGTCCTCACTATGATATAGTATTTTCTCGTCCTCTCATAGTGTACAAATATGTACCATGGCTGGTGTGTGCCTGGTCCTCCCTACACTGATGTGTTACACTGTCCTCGAATGCTCTGGAATGACACGTGTTCAGCAGTGAGTTGAGTAAGTACATGTCCTCACTATGATAAGATATACTTTTGTCCTCTCATAGTGTACACATATGTAGCATGGTTTTTGTGTGCCTGGTCCTCTCTACACTGATGTGTTACACTGTCGTCGAATGCACCGGAATGACACGTGTTTAGCAGTGATTTGAGTTAGCCCATGTCCTCACTATTATAAAGGATACCCTCGTTTCCGTATAGTTCACACATATGTACCATGGCTGGTGTTTGCCTGGTCCTCTCTACACTGACGTGTTACACTGTCCTCGAATGGTCTGAAATGACACGTGTTCAGCAGTAAGTTGAGCTGACCCATGTCCTCACTATGATATAGTCCACCCTCGTCATCTCATAGAGTAAACACATATACCATGGCTGGTGTGTGCCTGGTCTCCTCTACACTGATGTGTAACACTGTCCTCGAATGCTCTGGAATGACACGTGTTTAACAGTGAGACGAGTTAGTTCATGTCCTCACTATGATATAGTATACTCAGGTCCTCTTAGAGTGTACACATATGTACCGAAGCTGATGTGTGCCTGGTCCTCTTTTCACTGATGTGTTACACTGTCCTTGAATGCTCCGGTATGACACGTGTTCAGCAGTGAGTTGAGTTGACCCATGTCCTCACTATGGTATAGTTTACCCTTGTCCTCTTATAGAGTAAACATATGTACCATGGCTGGTGTGTGCCTGGTCCTCTCAACACCGATGTGTTACACTGTCCTCGAATGCGCTGGATTGACACATGTTCAGCAGTGAATTGAGTTAGCCCATGTCCTCACTATGATATAGTTTACCCTTGCCCTCTTATACATTACACATATGTACCATGGCTGGTATGTGCCTGGTCCGCTCTACACTGATGTGTAACACTTTCCTCGAATTCTCTGGTATGACACGTGTATAGCAGTGAGTTGAGTCAGCCCATGTCCTCACTATGATATGGTGTACTCAAGTCCCCTTATAGTGTACACATATGTATCATGACTGTTGTGTGCCTGGTCCTCTCTACACTGATGTGACACTGTCCTCGAATGCTCTGGAATGACACGTGTCTAGCAGTGAGTTGAGTCGAACCATGTACTCACTATGATGTAGTGTCCTCTTGTCCTCTCGTAGTGTACACATATGTACCATAGCTCGTGTGTGCCTGGTCCCCTCTACACTGATGTGTCTGGTGTCCTCGAATGCTCTGGAATGACACGTGTCCAGCAGTGAGTTGAGTTGACACATGTCCTCACTATGATGTAGTGTACCCTTGTCTTCTTATAGTGTCCATATATGTACCATAGCTCGTGTGTGACTGGTCCTCTCTACACTGATGTGTGACACTGTCCTCGAATGCTCTGGAATGACACGTGTCCAGCAGTGAGTTGAGTTGACACATGTCTTCACTATGATATAGTATACTCAAGTCCTCCTCAAGTGTTCACATATATTCCATGGCTGATGTGTGCCTGGTCCTCTCTTCACTGATGTGTTACACGGTCCTCGAATGCTCCGGAATGACACGTATTCAGCAGTGGGTTGAATTAGCCCATGTCCTCACTATGATGTAGTTTAGCCTTGTCTTCTTATGGTGTACACATATGTACCATGGCTGATGTGTGCCTGGTCCTCTCTACTCTGATGTGTTACACTGTCCTCGAATGCTCTGGAATGACACGTGTTCAGCAGTGAGTCGAGTTAACCCATGTCTTCGCTATGATATAGTATACTCAAGTCCTCCTCAAGTGTTCACATATATTCCATGGCTGGTGTGTGCCTGGTCCTCTCTACACTGATGTGTTACACTTTCCTCGAATGCTCCGGAATGACACGTATTCAGCAGTGGGTTGAATTAGCCCATGTCCTCACTATGATGTAGTATACCATTGTCTTCTCATGGTGTACACATATGTACCATGGCTGGTGTGTGTCTGGTCCTCTGTACACTGATGTGATACACTGTCCTCGGATGCTCTGGAATGACACGTGTTGAGCAGTAATTTGAATCAGCCCATGTCTTCACTATGATATAGTTTACCCTTGTCCTTTCATAGTGTACAATTAGGTACCATGGCTGGTGTGTGCCTGGTCCTCTCTACACTGATGTGATACACTACTTTTGTCCCACTGCTCACAATTTTGTTCAATTTTGTTGCTAATTATGGGACATTTCTTTCCAGCCTTTCAGAGAGAAGTATTGATGATGTTGACATCAATGAAAACTCAGATTGCCGCTTTGGCTCAATTTGTGGCCCCCAATGTTGATATAAATGCCTCATTGGCATTTCAGCACAACTTGCCAGTCACTCAAGAACAGCAATTAATGGATTTAGAGACGTACCTGGAAAATCCTGTGCACTTCGCAGCTATGGTATGTTTACATTATTACAGGTCCTCTCATCATTAGATGAGCGAAGCGAAGATTTTCATTCCATATACCGAAAAAATTTGGGCTTGGTTATGTTTTTTGTGTGTGTGTAATTTTGTACGCGGGATACAGGTCAGGAAAAAAAATCAATCAACTCGAAATTCTTTTTCAAATGTATCACACCAGGGTGCCTAGTCTCGAACTTCCACCAAAAACTCGCGGAATTGAAAATTTCCACGTACCAATTCCGCGGTGGTTTTGTTTTCGTGATTTGCTCTAGTCTCGAACGAAAAGCACGCCCGGTGGATTGCTTTCATCTGATTTCACACGGCAATAAAATTGCCTTTACTCTAACCGATCGGAGCTCTTTAAAATCATGACGTCACGTGTGACGTCATGGATTCGAACAAATACCGCCATCTCAAGACAAAGAATATTATTTCTGAACGATTTGTCTCTGACCAAGCTTTGAGGTTATGTCAGATGGATTGAAATTGAATGACAGGCCTGCCGCGGCTTGACAAACCTGTGTAAGCCTAAGCCATAACTGAGAAAGATTCAATACGAAACTAAGTATGCCTATTATAATATAGTATATATAATATATTCCCTTATTATTAAATATGAATGTATACTAAATTCATTCTCATGGACCCGAACTACTCGCATTTCTTGCTTATTATGTGACTTTATTATAGCTCACCAACTGCACTGTCTCGATAGCCGCGATGTAAGAAATCTTGTGTTTGGGCCTAAAGGTCGCCAGATCGAATCTAGCTACGGTTTTTGATAACTTTCCGATATTCTACCGCATTCTCCAAAATATTCAATCCTAATAGAGGGTAATATTGCTGTAGGCGTAAGTGAATTAGTTAGGGCATTGATATTGTAACCTCAATGGTTGGGGTTTGTTGTGCTAGAATGTTTTATTCATTTCATTTAGCTAACTTTCTTCTTGATGTAAGTAGAGGGAAGGTTTATACTATATTTTCTCCATAGAAAAAATATCTACTGTTCATTTTGCAAATAATGAAGAGAGTTTAGCTAGGCCTAGTGCGTTTGATCATGGGATTGTGAAGAGGTAGCCCTGTTTTCCGCCAAGGGATTGGCCTAGACTTAGCATAGGGCACAGATCGGCACAACAGAATAGTGAACATAGGTTTATTGACTAATGATTCCAATTCAACGTAGGCTTTGTTTCAAAAGGCAAATGATTCATCATAACTTACAATTTACGCTCTACGGATAAAGTCTATGCTAGGCCTAGGCCCGGATGTAGGGGCCTACGGCGTTGTAAGAGATGCAGCCTGCCACACATAGTTTTACACAATATTCCGAATTGATGTCTTTGGTAGACGCTATAAATCATTTTAAATCGTTGTTTCTATAAATCAACGGCATCAAAACAACACAGAAATTCTCTCTTATCTAATGAATTGTCTGTCAACCAATTTATTGTCCAAATATTCATCCAGAATGCGTCCATCTTTATTTTTTTGCGATCTGACAGTTCAGAGGTTCGACTATACGCCGTGCGGCGCGCTTCACTCTTTCACCGGTGAAATTCAAATTCACAAACCAAATGCCTAGTAAACATTTCCACCCGGTGGAAGTGAGCACTGCCGCGTGGATTCGTTTCGAGACTTGTATTCCGCGTGTTTATCGTGAAACCATGGTGAAAGTAAGGCAATTCCACCGCGGAATGGATTCGAGACCAGGCACCCAGAATGGGTTGGGATTGATTTTCAGAAAAATTCGGTCGAACGGTTTTTCCGGAAAAAATTGTAAAGTATGGAAAATCCCCATAAGAATAAGCTGGGGGAGAAATATTTAGAACACAAAATTTTTCAAGAGCTCACAAATTTATAGTGAATGTGGAAAGATCTATCATACATATTTTAAGCGATTTATGGAACAATCGGGTGTGAAATAACGAAGAAAACGCATTTTTAATGTACTTTTTTACACATCAATGAAAGCAATTAAGAAAGCAATTAAGGAACTATCAAATGTGAGCAACAAGTGTCACCAATAAATTAAAACGATTAAAATCTGTGATGGATATCAGGAAGGCACTGGTACCATTGTTGGGAAACCACCAACATACAGCCGCGGTTTTTAAACCTTTGAAGTGATCCGTGGCCTGTATATTTACATTGAACTGACCAAATGTTCTTAATTCTACATTTCCATACTTCTAAGCTCATCTCACAACGCATATAAGGCGTTTTCCTAGTCAGACTGCTTTGGCGCAAACTACCTGATAATCATACATTCGTACCTAACGATTTGCCCCTTAATCATTGAGATATGGTAAAAAAAAAAATGAAATCATTTTCATTTTTATAAATGAGTGAAAAATACTAAATATTGCCTAATATGCATAATATTCTTATAAAGTTGAGTATATATATTTAATTGAATATCCAAAGTAGGCATTACGCTGGCATTTTGAAAATGAAATATTTAGTACATTGGTGATATTTTCTATATGTTTCAGTGTAAAGCTGTTGGTTTAGTTGGGGGGTCAGACGCAAAGGAGTGCACGCGCCGTGTTCTAACTCAACTCATTGACAATTCCCTCGCCAAGACCATCAACTGGGAGTCCAAAGTCAAATGTGCAGTGAAGAAGCTCAAAAACTTCAGACGTCTGACTTGTGGTAATTCGATGTGTGTTATTAATCATTCACTTCATATTCCATCCATTGTCATCGATTCATGCTGCTATTCAAAAACATGTTTCTTCATGATTATAGCTGATTATTTATATCGTGAATATCATTTGACTGTAGGACGGTAAGACTGTAGTAGTATCCATATAAATATTGCATTTATGATGTTTGAAGCAATTGTTTCATGAATCCAGAGCATACCGAGGTTTTTAGCCATCGGTGATCCCCATGCAATATTTTTGACAGATTGTTAGCAAATAAGACTAGGTACATTATAGGTAACAGCATATTAATATTATTTTGTTGAAAATATTGACCCAATAAATCTGAAATGTATTACTAGAATATGTTATATTATTGATATATTTATTTTCATTAGGCCTATGTTATGCATACATTTTTCACATTTATATTACATTTCCCTCAATGTTTGCTGTTGTACAACTTGCAAGTTGCAACGCTCCCTGTTGTTCACTTGGTACTTATTGACCTGTGGTGAGGACAACAAAGTGACGCAAAATTGCCAAATAAGTTCTCTGGAAATCTTTATTCATGCTCATCTAATAAATAGCTCTAACAAACATTAGTAGCCTCCTGAAATATCGAGTATACTATAGGCACATTGCTCATCATTGTTGTCACGAGGGTTTCTCGCAATTGATAGAACAAGGTGATGTGTAATTGCAGGAGCAGTGAGGTGCAATACCAGCTTCATAACCACCAGCAATAAGGAGATAGAATCTTCAATTCAGAAATGGATTCAAGGTGCAGGCGACAGAGATGGAGGAAAAAGGAAGAGAATGCAACAGAAGAAGGACGCTGTACCTGCACAGGATTTGTAAATTTCTTTTCCGGTCGGTTGAATTTATTTGTTCATATTTTAATTTTTTCAATGTACCTTTTAATTTTTCAACTATATAATAGGTCATATTCGCATTTTCTTTTTAAACATGGAATTTGATTAAAATAGTAAATTTAAACTGAAGTGACTCAAGTTAATTAGAGCTGAGACGAAAAAATCCAGCTGCTTTAGGTATATTGTGTAATGATGTTGATACCCTAACTTAGTCTTATAATCTTCCAATGTATTCGTTGCTGATGATTCTATATCAATAGATCCTTCATCGAAAAAATATGAGGTGTTGATAATTATTAAAAAATTGATTAGTCAATAAGTATTTTTGTCTGTTCATTCTTTCAATTTAATGTATGAAGGTGCACCAACGGTCACATAACGCGCTTTTCTTTCCGGAATTTGAAAATGAATTCAGATGCAAATCACGCGTATCGCAGAAAATTCAGCACATATTTTCAGTCTATAGATGTAGAATGTAAAGGATGCATTTCCAAAGAACCCCAAAAGTTGATGTCCGTTTTCTCTTTATCTGACATCTATTACATCCCACACAATTGCACGGATACCTATAACTAGTGTAACCAGAGACTAAAAGGATTTCCACTCCCGGTTCATACTTCTCGCTATCTCTAAGTTTTAGTACAAAACATGTCAATTTTATTCAGAATGAAATTCCGTGTGACTCGATCGGCAACTTTATGTGATCGCAAGTGTGCCATTTTATCCATTACCGAAATCTATACAATTTCCTTCATCTTTATCCTGTGTAGGTGTGTTGGGTCAATATTTAGTTTTTCAAATGAGTTGTTTCAGAGATATTTAGTCGTACTTGAACCGCGATTGCAGTGCTGGAAAACAATGGGTCAAAAAATGGTAACTACAATAAGTGCCAATTGCTGGTGTATTGCAAAGAATGACTAGCCGGATTGTAGCCATGCATGACAATCGGGTAGGTTGCCATGCGTGGTTTTCACAAGGCTAGCCAGTAGGATACCATGCGTGGTTTTCACAAGGCTAGTAAGTTGCCATGCATGGTTTACACTTGGCTAGCCAGTAGGATACCATGCATGGTAGACACAGAGCCAGCCAGCAGGATACCATGCGTGGTTTACACTAGGCTAGCCAAAAGGCTGCCATGCATGGTTTTCACAAGGCTAGCCAGTAAGTTGCCATGCATGGTTTACACTCGGCTAGCCAGTAGGTTACCATGCATGGTTTACACTTGGCTGGCCAGTAAGTTGCCATGCATGGTTTACACTCGGCTAGCCAGTAGGATACCGTGCATGGTTTACACTTGGCTAGCCAGTAGGTTACCATGCATGGTTTACACTCGGCTAGCCAGTAGGTTACCATGCATGGTTTACACTTGGCTAGCCAGTAAGTTGCCATGCATGGTTTACACTTGGCTAGCCAGTGGGTTACCATGCATGGTTTACACTTGGCTAGTCAGTAGGATACCATGCATGGTTTACACTTGGCTAGCCAGTAGGATACCATGCATGGTTTACACTTGGCTAGCCAGTAGGTTACCGTGCATGGTTTACACTGGCTAGCCAGTAGGATACCATGCATGGTTTACACTTGGCTAGCCAGTAGGATACCATGCATGGTTTACACTTGGCTAGCCAGTAGGTTACCATGCATGGTTCACACTTGGCTAGCCAGTAGGTGACCATGCATGGTTTACACTTGGCTAGCCAGTAGGATACAATGCATGGTTTACACTTGGCTAGTCAGTAGGATACCATGCATGGTTTACACTTGGCTAGCCAGTAGGTTACCATGCATGGTTCACACTTGGCTAGCCAGTAGGTTACCATGCATGGTTCACACTTGGCTAGCCAGTAGGTTACCATGCATGGTTCACACTTGGCTAGCCAGTAGGTTACCATGCATGGTTCACACTTGGCTAGCCAGTAGGTTACCATGCATGGTTCACACTTGGCTAGCAGTAGGTTACAGTGCATGGTTTACACTTGGTTAGTCAGTAGGTGACCATGCATGGTTACACTTGGCTAGCCAGTAGGTGACCATGCATGGTTTACACTTGGCTAGCCAGTAGGTTACCATGCATGGTTTACACTTGGCTAGCCAGTAGGTGACCATGCATGGTTCACACTTGGCTAGCCAGTAGGTTACCATGCATGGTTTACACTTGGCTAGCCAGTAGGATACAATGCATGGTTTACACTTGGCTAGCCAGTAGGTTACCATGCATGGTTCACACTTGGCTAGCCAGTAGGATACCATGCATGGTTCACACTTGGCTAGCCAGTAGGTTACCATGCATGGTTCACACTTGGCTAGCCAGTAGGTTACCATGCATGGTTTACACTTGGCTAGCCAGTAGGTGACCATGCATGGTAGACACAGGGCTAGCCAGTAGGTTACCATGCATGGTTTACACTTGGCTGGCCAGTAGGTTACCATGCATGGTTAACACTTGGCTAGCCAGTAGGTTACCATGCATGGTTTACACTTGGCTAGCCAGTAGGTTACCATGCATGGTTTACACTTGGCTAGCCAGTAGGTTACCATGCATGGTTTACACTTGGCTAGCCAGTAGGTTACCATGCATGGTTTACACTTGGCTAGCCAGTAGGTTACCATGCATGGTTCACACTTGGCTAGCCAGTAGGTTACCATGCATGGTTTACACTTGGCTAGCCAGTAGGTTACCATGCATGGTTTACACTTGGCTAGCCAGTAGGTTACCATGCATGGTTTACACTTGGCTAGCCAGTAGGTTACCATGCATGGTTTTTAAAAGGCTAGCCAGTAGGTTACCATGCATGGTTTACACTTGGCTAGCCAGTAGGTTACCATGCATGGTTTACACTTGGCTAGCCAGTAGGTTACCATGCATGGTTTACACTTGGCTAGCCAGTAGGTTACCATGCATGGTTTACACTTGGCTAGCCAGTAGGTTACCATGCATGGTTTACACTTGGCTAGCCAGTAGGTTACCATGCATGGTTTACACTTGGCTAGCCAGTAGGTTACCATGCATGGTTACACTTGGCTAGCCAGTAGGTTACCATGCATGGTTTACACTTGGCTAGCCAGTAGGTTACCATGCATGGTTTACACTTGGCTAGCCAGTAGGTTACCATGCATGGTTAACACTTGGCTAGCCAGTAGGTTACCATGCATGGTTCACACTTGGCTAGCCAGTAGGTTACCATGCATGGTTCACACTTGGCAAGCCAGTAGGTTACCATGCATGGTTTACACTTGGCTAGCCAGTAGGTTACCATGCATGGTTTACACTTGGCTAGCCAGTAGGTTACCATGCATGGTTTACACTTGGCTAGTCAGTAGGTTACCATGCATGGTTTACACTTGGCTAGCCAGTAGGTTACCATGCATGGTTCACACTTGGCTAGCCAGTAGGTTACCATGCATGGTTTACACTTGGCTAGCCAGTAGGTTACCATGCATGGTTCACACTTGGCTAGCCAGTAGGTTACCATGCATGGTTTACACTTGGCTAGCCAGTAGGTTACCATGCATGGTTTACACTTGGCTAGCCAGTAGGTTACCATGCATGGTTTACACTTGGCTAGCCAGTAGGTTACCATGCATGGTTTACACTTGGCTAGCCAGTAGGTTACACACTTGGCTAGCCAGTAGGTTACCATGCATGGTTCACACTTGGCTAGCCAGTAGGTTACCATGCATGGTTCACACTTGGCTAGCCAGTAGGTTACCATGCATGGTTTAACACTTGGCTAGCCAGTAGGTTACCATGCATGGTAACCTACTGGCTAGCCAGTAGGTTACCATGCATGGTTTACACTTGGCTAGCCAGTAGGTTACCATGCATGGTTCACACTTGGCTAGCCAGTAGGTTACCATGCATGGTTTACACTTGGCTAGCCAGTAGGTTACCATGCATGGTTCACACTTGGCTAGCCAGTAGGTTACCATGCATGGTTTACACTTGGCTAGCCAGTAGGTTACCATGCATGGTTCACACTTGGCTAGCCAGTAGGTTACCATGCATGGTTTACACTTGGCTAGCCAGTAGGTTACCATGCATGGTTCACACTTGGCTAGCCAGTAGGTTACCATGCATGGTTTACACTTGGCTAGCCAGTAGGTTACCATGCATGGTTTACACTTGGCTAGCCAGTAGGTTACCATGCATGGTTTACACTGGCTAGCCAGTAGGTTACCATGCATGGTTTACACTTGGCTAGCCAGTAGGTTACCATGCATGGTTTACATTGGCTAGCCAGTAGGTTACCATGCATGGTTTACACTTGGCTAGCCAAGTGTGAACCATGCATGGTTACACTTGGCTAGCCAGTAGGTTACCATGCATGGTTTACACTTGGCTAGCCAGTAGGTTACCATGCATGGTTTAAAATGGCTAGCCAGTAGGTTACCATGCATGGTTACACTTGGCTAGCCAGTAGGATACCATGCATGGTTTACACTAGGCTAGCCAGTAGGTTACCATGCATGGTTTTAAAAGGCTAGCCAGTAGAATATCATGCATGGTTACACTTGGCTAGCCAGTAGTTACCATGCATGGTTAATCAGGCTAGCCAGTAGGTTGCCATGCATGGTTTACACTTGGCTAGCCAGTAGGATACCATGCATGGTTTTTAAAAGGCTAGCCAGTAGGTTGCCATGCATGGTTTACACTAGGCTAGCCAGTAGGATACCATGCATGGTTTTTAAAAGGCTAGCCAGTAGGTTGCCATGCATGGTACTAGGGTAGACCACGGGCCAGCCAGTGGTTGACATGCATGGTTACACTAGGCTAGCCAGTAGGATACATGCTGGTTGACACTGGGCCTTGTCCGTATGTTACCATGCATGGTTATATCAGGCTAGCCAGTGAGCAACCGTGCATGGTTCATAGTTGGGTAGCCAGTAGCGTGACCATGCACGGTTTACATCAGGGCTAAGCCAGTAGGTGACCATTCATGGTTTACATCAGGCTAGACAGTAAGGTGACCCTGCAGGTTTACATCCAGCGATAGCCAGTGGTGCTACCTCTCATGGTTCATCTTGACTAGCCAGTAGGTGACCATGCATGAGTTTACATAATTCTAGCCGTAGGTGACCATGCATGGTTAACATCAGGCTAGTCAGTGAATATTCGCTCACTTCCCCTCCGTGGATATGTCATGGCAAGCCATGACTTCGCCATAACTCATGGCAGTCTCATGGGCGCACCGCCAAAATCAGTTAGATTACCATGAGTGGCTAGCCATGCAAGGGCCATGACCACGCGCATGGCTAGCCGTTCCAATACCATGCAAGTGCCATGTATCTGTGCTACTTGGGAAGTCTCTTGGGCAATGTTCACTTCTTCCAATGACAGCAGGTGCAAAGTTCATCATTATACAAAGGATACAAAAAAAAGTGATAGCCCTCAATATAACTAGGCCTATCACTCTACTAATTAAGGTCGTGGCCAATTAGTACTTCATCCAAGCATTCACTTCGAGGACTGTGGGAAACCACGAAAAACCACGTCAGGATGGATCAGGTGTTTGGTGGTCTTGAATATACATTTTTTCCTCCAACTTATATTCTTCTCGTCTGTTCTTGTTTTCTTGAAAACTTAATATAAATATATTATCTTCAAATCTTCATCGGTTTTGAAATAGACACTTCCACGATTCAGAACTTGTTATCGTCGTTTCTTGAGACCTTGATAGTTGTGCTAACATAGATGCAAGGAAAACCAAGTGGCAGTGGAAAGTCTCGGTCCCCCATAGCCCTCTCGACATTGATGATATCCTGATGGCCGTGCACCAAAAACAATCTTCCAAGGTTCCTGTATTCTTTTGAGTGATTTTCAAACTTTTGGGACCCAAATATCTTGAAAATCCTAGAAATAAGGAATGTGCTAACATAAATCTATTCTAAAATACAATATATTCAGAACTTTATTGAACTTGAAACGTTAATATCGAAACCACTTCTCAAAGTCATAAAAAAAACTGTGTGATCACTTTAAATGAAATTAGCTGAATGTCAGCCTTCCTTCTGGCTAGCCCAGATGTCAAAATCTTGTATCGTAAGTATTTCACAAAATAACTAGAACTATTACTTCCGTTTACGTTCACTTGTAGTATGGTACTCGAAGATCATGTAGACATCACCGGAAATAACATTGGTTCACTTTAAATCCTCTAAAACATTATTTATATAAGAACAGATACATCTCCAAAAACTGTTGTTATCCATGGTTGCCATAATACTGAAATCTTTTAAGAAAATAAACACGTGAAACCAATTTAACCGTCACGCGATTGAAAATGATCAACAGGTACGTCGATAAGTGCTGTGTAAGGAGGCTCAACTCCAAGATCTGTAGGAGGAAATCGAATAATTCATAATTATGAATAACTCGATCATCGTACGACGCATAACTTACGTTTTCTCACATAAATACAGGCCTATAATACTTTTTATTTCATGAATGTCCAAAATGAATACTTTCAACAAGAAATAAACAATTGCATATTAATTATTAATAGGTAGGTAGTGAAGTTTAGTGAAACAATGATCAACTATCGTTATAAAACATGAAGAAAGTAACACAGTAACTAAGTTTATACCTATCAAGTAACAACAATGAAAGCCCTATTTGGAGATTTTAGGAGCAGTTGAGACTTAGGATAAGTAACCTCCCATAACTCTGATTATTTTTAGATTTGGTGAATGGTATGCAAATTACAAACAAAAGTGAACATAACCCAATTGACAAAAAGTTTCACATTGCTCGATGGAAGACAGTGGTACTATTCATGAAACTGACAAACTGCTGAGTATGAAAAGATAATGAGGAGAAGGATATATAGAAAGTCCAGCATATCACATTATTGCTTTATTTATTTATTCATTCATTTACATCTACAAATAGTTTGACACAGGTGGTAGATAATGATGATATGACAATATGAACTTATGACTAAATTAAACTAATTCAACATTAATGGAACAGGAAAATTGAAAATGAAATGAAATAAGATATATTTAACCGTCTCCTTATATGTTCACCAATCTTCAATATTTCTCTCTAACCTTTCTCTAAACTTATTCAATTCTATCTCTTCTCCATTTTGTTTATAAAATATTTTGCCATCCAAATCGTTCCACTCCCTTCCGGTTCTGTTTAAGAATGCAAACTTTCCTATGTCCCTTTTAACTTGCCTACCTTGTACTTTATTTCTATGCGACGTTCTATAATTGTAATGTTTCTCATCTCTCACTAATCTAGTATTCATTTCTCTCCACCCATCTTTACCTTGCCAAGCTTTATAAAAATTACAGAGTCTATCAATTTTTCTCCTTTCTTCCAATGTTTTCCACCCCAATTCTTTAATCATTTCCGAAGGTCTTTCCAATACTCGCTTTTCCTCTCCATTCCTGTTATGATCTATACTCTCCACTTTCTCACTCTTCCCGTCACTCTCCTTGCTGCTAGCCTTTGTACCTTTTCAATTTCCTTAATTTCTCCGATTTTATAGGGGTCCCAAACAGACGCTGCATACTCTACCATAGGTCTTATTAACGATATGTATGCCTTTTCCTTTACTTCTTTTTTAACCCCTCTTGATTGTCTCATCAGAAAATTCAAATTATTTATTCCTCTTTTGGATACCCTCGCAACTTGATCTTCCCACCCTAATTTATTATTAAATATGATACCCAGATATTCATAACTTCTCACACTTTCTAGCTTTTCATTCCCAATTATGTATTCCATCTGATCAATTTTTCTTCCCCTATTGAAACTGACTAGTTTGCACTTACTAACATTTAATTCCATATTATTGTCAATAACCCATTTGTTAATTATATTTATATCCTCTTGTAATTTTGCCTCATCTTCCTTCATCTGAATTTTGCGATACATTACACAATCATCCGCAAAAAGCCTTAATTTAGAATTAATATTCACCCCTATGTCCTCCACAAATAGGTCAAACAGAATAGGTCCCAGTACACTTCCTTGCGGAACTCCAGATGTTACATATGCTTGATATGATTCCACACTATTGACATTTACACTTTGAACTCTATCTCTTAAAAAATCTCCAATCCAGTTTAGTAAGTTTAAATTCGGTATTATTTTCCCCAACTTTTGAATTAACAAACAATGATCCACTTTGTCAAAAGCTTTCTTGAAGTCTAGAAATACAGCATCTACCCTTCCTCCCACATCCAGAATTTCAGTTAAATCTCCCTCAAACCCCAAAAGCTGTGTTTGACAAGAGAATCCATTTCTGAAACCATGCTGTCTATCTGATAGTTACCCCCCTATTTCCACAATCTCTTTAATCTTTTTATTTATTATTCTCTCCATTACTTTGCAAACATCCGAAGTTAAACTAATCGGTCTGTAATTACCTATCATTCCTCTTCCCCCTCCTTTATATATGGGTACTACTGTAGCTTTCTTCCATTCTTTGGGTAACTTCCCACTCCTTAGTGACAAATTAAAAATCTTGACTAAGTAAGGTATTAAGCCTCTACCTGCTATTTTCATAAAATCGTTAACAATTCCGTCAACCCCAGGAGCCTTGCCATTCTTAAGATTAGTTATTTCCTTCCACACCTCTGCTGTCGAAATAAATATCTTTTGTCCTTTTTCTACTGGTCCCTCAAAAACATATCCTTCTTTTCCTCCTTTCCCAAAAACTTTCCCATACACTCTATTCAAAGCATTTGCCTTTTCACTATCCGTTACCCATTGTATTCCATTTTCATCTACTAATGTTGGCAAACTGCGATTATTATCTTTCAAACCGGAAATATATTTGTACATCTTATTCCAACTTTTTTGTTCATCATTTTTATCAAACATTCCTTCCATATAACAGTTTTTTTGCATCTAATTTCGCCTCATTCAGTACTTTTCTCAGTTGTTTAACTGAAGCGTGGGCTGGAATAACGTTGTAACTAGCTTTTTCACTATTTTGGCAAAGGCAGGATAACTATTTAAAATCGTTTTTATGGGTTTGTGGATTTATAGGTTGATGAAATTAGTAAAATGTGATGTTTTATTAATAAAAATCATAAAATCTTATTCACTAATACATAATCATAGTAATCATTTCGATTTGTATACATTTCTGTGGAATAACGGATCAAGGGATCAATCGTCCCTTAACTTTCTTCCAGGTTGACAGCAACAATAATAATTAATATCTTCACTAGTAAGTCCTCATTATAGCCAATAGAGTGCGTTTAATGTGAACTTTGATAGATACAACATTATTCCACAAAAAACTCAATATGTCCAAAATGTCAGTTACAACGTTCTTCCAGCCCACGCTTCAACTCTTTCGTCATCTCCCCTCCCTTGTTTATTATTTATATTATGTTCTATCCTGCAGTTTCTCTTTATCTCCTAATATTCTTGTTATGATATACTGGGTCACAATTATCCCCTAGCACTTTTGTTTGAATCAGTGCATATTGAACCTTTGTTACCACTGTTTTAAAACCTTCCCAAATCATATCTATATCCCCTTCCCCCATCATATTCCACTCTTCATATTCTTCATCAAATGCCTCCCTTACCTCTCTTGTCGAAGCTTTTCTATAGCACCATACAGTCTTTTTAGTCTTAATTTCTTTGGCTTGCCCCATTGAAATTGTGACTATAGCTACTTTATGATCGCTTATGCCTTGAATCACTTCTGTTCTTGGCCACATTTCTTCAGGTCGAACTAATACAATGTCAAGTATATTATTAACCCCCCCAATAGCTTCCCTCGTTCCCTCTCTTATTGTTTGAATGAATCCTGAATTTATGATATTAGTTATGGTAGTTTGTTGTCTTCCTCTCTCCCTACCATTTCCTCCTGATTTCCAATTTATTCCTGGCAAGTTCATGTCTCCTGCTATTATTACCCTTGCTTCCATACTTATTTCCTCCAATTTCTCCTCCAATCTTTCTAATGTATTTTTACTATCTTTAGGTGGTCTGTAGACAGCAATCATTTTAAAATTTTGTTCCTCTATTGACAAGTTCATTCCCATAATTTCTGTCTCATCGTCTTTAAACATTAATGTTCCCCTCACTCCCTGTGCTAATCCTATCATTATCCCTCCGCCGTGTTTGTTTCTATCTCTTCTGTACATAGTGTATCCATCTACTGATAACTCTTTATCAGTATATCCCTCTTCTAACCATGTTTCCACAGCAACTACCACTTCAGGTCTATATATTTCAAGCAGTGTTCTAAATTTGTCGATCTTATTGCAAATGCTTCTACAGTTCACAACCATAATGTTTGCTCCCTCACCTCCCCTTTTTTTTATTCCTTCAGGGAGAGAAACTTTTGGGAAGCTTTGTCTATGGTTAACAATATTACTGGATTCACTTGTTGAATATATTCTGTGGTCCCGATTAATTAGAATTCTCGATATTGGCTCACATATACCATTCTCCATCAATTTTAAATTTGTTGTTAAAATACCTTCTGTTCCACTAATATGTACATTTTCTGTTATTTCAGAGGTGTGGCGCGGGGGAGGGAGGGGGGTAGCAACACGTGAGCAGGCTACACTGTGCAATTCCAAACATATTTTCAAAACAGTGGGTTACAACAGTTGAAATAATACAGAGTGAGATAGAATTTGAGAGGCGAGCTTGGCAATGTAGGGTGGAGATATACAGTGGTGGGGGAGGTATCTAATAGTAGTATTGCTATCTTGAGACATATGCGCTGTCGTCCTTTGCACACAATGACAGTATTGTATAGTTATTCGCAAAAAAAGTATAGAAGAATTGATTCTTCTCTTTCAAAATCGTTTGGTGTCAGAATCGATTCTTAATCGATTCCCTAATATCTATATAAAGTATACTCTACACTGCAACTTGGCTCATAAAATACACTCCATTCGGTTACTATCGAATCTGAGAATCTCAGAAGCATAGTTCTGCTATCATTTCTGTCTATATTCGATGAATAAAAATTATTTATTTCAAAACGGCCGGTCCGAATCGCACAGAATTTCATTATAATGTTCACCATTCATGAATTTACATTCGGTGAAAATTTGAATAATTTTGGAGAGGTTTTTTCCAAATTCTCCCGTTCAGCTCAATCTTATATATTTTTTAGAAACTTTGAGATAGTATTTCTCAAAAACGATCCTACCGACTTGACCCACAAACTATTATTAATGTCCAAGTTGGATAAGTTTAGGTTTACAGAAAAAGTTTCATGTCGATCAGTAGGAACCGTGCAATCTGTACAGTGCTTACAAACAAACAAAACAACTGGGAGCAAAGAGTAATGAAGTTATATTGATGTCTTCGGGTGTCTTCGCTATCACTCATCTAATAACTTATACATATGTAAAAATAATACATATTTTGTAACTTGATTGACAGTGTATAGGCAATCGACAGTGGGTAGACAATGGATGTAATGTAGGTTCATGCTCGTAATGCATAGGGCATGATGTTCAATCATTGTGGTGAAATCGTGTACAAAAGAGGAGCGAAATGAATTATTATTAATTATTCACTGGGTGATAATACCCGAATAAGAGCCAAACTCCGTCTAGAGCCACTATAGTAGTAGCCTATCCGACAGTATAAGCTTCACTATCCGACTGTCTATACTTTTCTCTTTTTTCAGCTCAATTTGCTTCCCTCTCATATCTTTCTCGAATTTTCTATCACCTTCAGATAATTTTCTGTGAATTCATCATTGTTGTTCTTAGGTAGAGTGAATAAGTAAAATATCAACGAAACAGTTACACAAATCTAATAGGCCTACCTCATATAATATGTTATAGGAACAAAACACGATAACTGAAATTTGACTATATTTGTCATCAACTAGCTTAGAGTATTGACACACCCCACTTTTGATGGTAATAGATAAGTGAGATGGTCCTTTGAGCTGTAAATGTGTCCGACTCAAACCGAGGGGTTAACAACTCCTGAAATCCCATGAAATCCCATTGAAATCCCTGAAATCACCTGAAATCACCTGAAATCCCTGAAATCACTTGAAATCCCTGAAATCACCTGAAATCCCTGAAATCACCTGAAATCATCTGAAATCATCTGGAATCACCTGAAATCCCTGAAATCATTTGAAATCACCTGAAATCACCTGAAATCTTGAAATCTGAAATCAGGTGTACACCAAATTTTCGAGTTGTAAACCCCTCGACTCAAACGCAACGATAGAATATACAATGATCAATGAACAATGAACAATATCATCCGTGTGCTGATAAGTCTGTGATGTAATGGAGAATGAACCGAATTAAATATGTAATTGAATAAAATTATGTTTCTTATTGATTTATTTTGATAGTATCAATAAATTATGAGTTTTCAATGTTGAAAACTGTAAAATGTGTATGGTGTATTGAAACGACCAAAGCTTCGAGTTATGACGTTATCCACGATAGTAGGACACCCGCGAGCTAGTGGTATGGGATAGGAGGGACGGACGCTCGAAACCTTCATACCTCGTGGACACAAGTACACGAAAGATGAAGACGTGAACCACCCGCGCGTTAGTGGCATGGGATAGGAGGGACGGTCGCTCGGAACCTTCATATCTCGTGGACACAAGCACACGAAAGATGAAGACGTGAACCACCCGCGCGGTAGTGATGTAGCATAGTAGGGACGGTCGCTCGGAACCTTGTTTCGTGGCCACACATAACCATGGACTTATAAAACGTAATGCCAGTTAGTAGTAGTCGTTTTCTCGCCGTCTGTTATATCATTCAACCTCTCGATAATAAAATGTCGAGCTGGGATGGTAACGAACTGATAATAATGATTGTTGGACCAGATAATTCATATTCAACTCGGTATTGACGGTTGAAACGCTCAATCGTCAATATTAATTGATAGTAGAGACGGCCAATATTGGTCATGTCCTAACCACTAGATCAGAAAGTACAGAGGGCTGCCGACTGACCTTCTACAGTTCCGATTATATTAGTACGACTTCATTCTATGGTATCAGCCTACCTGACCAACATTGTCACGTTGACTTAGGCCCGGTCTTATGACCTCCCTCTAAAACTAGTCGCTAACTATCTACAAGTTAAAGTTGGCGACTACTTAAACTTAGAAGCTCTCTTGTGATGCGAATATAAGTTGCCGCCAACTAGAGGCTACTTTAGAATTTGTCGCATGTTATTTGCCACAGTTGGCACTTGGCAACATTTTCTGGTGAATTTCGTGGCGCCATTGGCGGTGCGCTAGCTTCAAGCAGTTAACAGGCATATATAAAATAGCAGCCAAGCGACCGCAGCTCGAATTTTACTTCTGTGACGATTGTCGCAAATTATTGGATATTATTGTGTATTATAATTGTGTATTAAAATTATTGTGCATTATAATTATTGTGTATTGTTTTCATCTTATCTTATTTCTAATTTTTATTTGCTTATTAATTTGATTTTGTTGACAGGTTCCACCAGGCTAAATGAACTCCTATTATTTTTGAATTTGAATTAAATAAACTGAAAAGCAACAAGAATTATCATTACTAGCATCATTATTATCGCATTTCAATTATTTCAAAATCCTGGAAATACCAAACAAGTAACTGAACGAGGAAATCTCAGTAAATAAAAAGTCAGCTATTTAATAACGTTGTTTAATTATGCAGTAATTACTCATTTTCATCTTCATCTAGGCCCACTATATGCAACGAATGTACAAACAAGAATTGAAGTATTATTTGTTAATTGTTATAATATCTGACAATCCCAGATCAGTATCAAACTCATCAGAATCACTATAGTCACTGTCCAGATTCATTTTAAACTAGGCAAACGCAGAATGTGCGTTGTGTGATGAGCGAGATATCTAGAAAGTAAAATCTAAAACTCTACACACCTTGATCATATAAAATGAACTTCATTCGATACCATCGAATCTAGGTAGACGTAAATTAGCAATGCAACATTTTTCTGCTATTATTTCTATTTATTCGATGAATAAAAAACATGTATTACATTATTTTCTCGAAACGGCTGATCCGAATTGCATACAAATCTTCAATCATGTGTATGATTTCCGCATTTACATTCGAAGAAAATTTGAATTATATTGGAAAGATTTTATTTTTCAATTTTTTTCGCTCAGCCTAATCTTATAGGTCCCCCTTTCTTTATTCACGAATTTTTGGTGACGCCAATCGTTTGTGCTACGTTTGTGCTAGTTTGTGCCGTTGACATTTTCGTTTGTGCCACTCTCTTTCTGCCCCCAAATCGCATTTCAAAAAAGGGGGCTAGGGGTACGCCAGCACCCCCTTTTCACAAATTTGAAAGTGCAACTACGCCAATCGTTTGTGCTACGTTTGTGCTGGATTGTGCCATTGAAATTTTTGTTTGTGCCACCCTCCTTCTGCCCCGAAATCGCATTTCAAAAAACGGTGAATAGGGTACAATTCGGTAGGGTAGATTTCGGGGTAGAAGGAGAGTGGCACAAACGAAAATTTCAACGGCACAAACCAGCACAAACGTAGCACAAACGATTGGCATTTTCAAATATTCAATATTGTGAAGGGGGTGCTGGCGTACCCCTAGCCACCCCTTTTCTGAAATGCGATTTCGGGGCAGAAGGAGGGCAGCACAAACGAAAATTTCAACGGCACAAACCAGCACAAACGCAGCACAAACGATTGGCGTCACCAAAAATTTGTGAATAAAGAAAGGGGGTGCTAGGGGTACGGACCTTAATCTTATGGGGGTTTTGAAAACTTTGAGATGATGTTTCTAAAAAATGGTCCAACAGATATCATGTCGATCGGTCAAACCCTGCGACCTGTGCAGTGCTTACGACAAAAATTAATAATAAAAAAAAACGCACAGATAAAGCTCCGTAAGAGTAGAGTGGAAATCTTCGCCAACGAACACCTAAAAACTTATTGACTTCGTTTTGTGAGGTTATGTTGACTATTAAAGTGCTCGCTAACTCTTAGAAGGTGCTTATACCAGCCGCTAACTAACCTGTCTCTAAACTACCTTTAGTGACCAGTTAGCAAGTCACAAGACGCCTGCTAACGTTAGTAGGTTACTAAACAAAATTAAGTGGGTAGTTAAATATTTAGAGGGAGGTCACAAGACCGGGCCTTATTCTCTTAGCCGTCATCTAGCCTGGCTAACAGTAGTGGTGTGGGGAGAAGGGATGTGGCCGACCAGAGAATATTTTCAGCTTTATTATTGGCTGATACGAAATTGGGGCGGGACGTCGATAAGATAGTTGGAATTTGTCCCTCAGAGCTCAAAGTGACGTAGGTCTGCTCTGTTAGGCGGTCTCCGCCGAATGAGGCAAAGCGTGGTCTAGTGGTGAAGTTATGCATCATTTGCTATCACCATTCCTTAAGGCTACATTAGTAGCTCTCAAAACTATTTCGGGCAAGATAGGCAAGCCCATTATACAGGGACGAGATTTGAGTTGCCTAGATAGATTACATGGTTCGACCTGTCAGCCAACGACTTGGAGTTTGATTTGTTATGCCGCTTTTACTGACTCGCGTTGAGAGCGACGCGTTACACGTGACAGGCGCGCTGCCCAATCAGCTATCGTGTTTCGCGCGTTGGCAGCGTCAGGCGCTAGCTCGCGTTTGGCGCGTGGAGACATCAACCTGGTTGATGTTTCTACGCGCCAAACGCGAGCTAGCAGGTCCGTGAACCTGGCCCCCCCAATGTCAGCACAAATCATGAAACTTTGCCCAGAGTTTGTGCTAGGCCTCTGGATTTTATGCCGAGACTTTCAGAATTTGTGCTGGGTAACTTTCCGAGAAAATCGATTTTCAATAAATGAGGGGCCAAGTTCACGCAGCCCCCCCGATGTCAGCACAAATTCTGAAACTTTGCCCAGAGTTTGTGCTAGGCCTCTGGATTTTATGCCGAGACTTTCAGAATTTGTGCTGGGTAACTTTCCGAGAAAATCGATTTTCAATACATGAGGGGCCAAGTTCACGCAGCCCCCCCGATGTCAGCACAAATTCTGAAACTTTGCCCAGAGTTTGTGCTAGGCCTCTGGATTTTATGCCGAGACTTTCAGAATTTGTGCTGGGTAACTTTCCGAGAAAATCGATTTTCAATACATGAGGGGCCAGGTTCACGCAGCCCCCCCGATGTCAGCACAAATTCTGAAACTTTGCCCAGAGTTTGTGCTAGGCCTCTGGATTTTATGCCGAGACTTTCAGAATTTGTGCTGGGTAACTTTCCGAGAAAATCGATTTTCAATACATGATGGGCCAGGTTCACGCAGCCCCCCCAATGTCAGCACAAATTCTGAAACTTTGCCCAGAGTTTGTGCTAGGCCTCTGGATTTTATGCCGAGACTTTCAGAATTTGTGCTGGGTAACTTTCCGAGAAAATCGATTTTCAATACATGAGGGGCCAAGTTCACGCGGCCCCCCCGATGTCAGCACAAATTCTGAAACTTTGCCCAGAGTTTGTGCTAGGCCTCTGGATTTTATGCCGAGACTTTCAGAATTTGTGCTGGGTAACTTTCCGAGAAAATCGATTTTCAATACATGAGGGGCCAAGTTCACGCAACCCCCCGATGTCAGCACAAATTCTGAAACTTTGCCCAGAGTTTGTGCTAGGCCTCTAGATTTTATGCCGAGACTTTCAGAATTTGTGCTTGGTAACTTTCCGAGAAAATCGATTTTCAATACATGAGGGGCCAAGTTCACTCAGATCCCCCGATATCAGCACAAATTCTGAAACTTTGTCTTGAGTTAGTGCCAAGCCTGTTAATCTTATGCCGAGACTTCCAGAATTTGTGCTGGGTAATTTTCCGAGAATATCAATTTTCAATCAAAGAAAACTCAATTTCACAAAACCCCTCCAATGTGTGCACAAATTCATAAACTTTTTCCAGAGTTAGTGCTGGGCCTATAAACTTATGCCGAGACTTTCAGAATATTTTCTACTTGGTAATTTTCCGAAAATTGTTCAAAATCATCAGGGGCCAAGTTCACACAGCCCCTCCAATGCGAGCATATATTCTGAAACTTTGCTCAGAGTTTGTATAGGTTTCTAGATTTTGTGCCGAGTATTTCAGAATTTGTGCTGGGTAATATTTCGAGAGAATCGATTTCGAAACATTGATGACCCATTAAGTTCACGCAACTTTGGCACAAATTCTGTAATCTCATTAATTAAAAATGGATGATAGCGCATGTTACAGTGTCCTCGCAATTAAATCGACACTAACTGTTATCATGATATTTTATTCCATTTTTCGGTCTCTTCAACCCATCCTGGAAGGATACTTCTGTGCTCGATCCTAGCCTAAAATTATCACATTTCAAATTTAGCGCAATTTGGTCGTTCATGTGGTTATTCAATATTCTCTCCGACTGGAACAAATGATAATCTAAAAAAGGTTTATAGTTGAGCACAGATCTGCCATTGTCGAGAGAACTGTGTCGCCCCAGTATTGCCACTGCTAGTACTTACGCACTAGATCTAGTGTTAAATAAAATAAAGTGATATATTAGTGATATAGTGAGTACTTTTTGTTTTCTAGTTCTATTTATATACATTTCACGTCATAGTTCATATCAGTTCATAGCTGTTTTTAGCTAATATTTGAATGAATTTGACGATTTGATAACTTCAATCAAGTATAACAACCTTAATTCTCCGGTCCCGTACTATTCTTTTTCTTTGTGGCATCTTAAATTTAGAATTAGCTGCTTGTGCAGTGTTCGCAACACGACTTTCGAGTCATCGATATGGTAGTGAATCGTGGTAGGTGCAAAGCGGTGTGGACCTAGCGATATGCAATTCTCATAGCTCTAAAAGATGTTACTGCTCTTGTGCAGCTTCTTAGAGGTTGATCGACATGTCACAAGTGGGCTCATTGGCTCATTGTCATGGGCTCTGGTCACCCGCTAATTATTTGCAGTATACGGAGTGAGAGCATAAATTATCAGAAGTGGAGTGATTAAAGGGAAATATTATAATATATACAACCGATATCTGTTTATCAACTCTCCAAGATGTCAGAGGCGATAAGGTAAGTACAATTCCATTACATGTCTATATATATTCTCTTTTTCATTCCGGTAGCAGTGGCGTAACTACCGCAGGGGCAGCCGGGGGCCCGGGGCAGCCTCCCCGGGGCCCATGCTGTATCATCTGAAATAAGTTTCAACGATTACCGAAAAATAATGAACGTATATAATATATAACACACACAAAAATTTAGTATTATCTGAAATTACTTTATAATATTCATGACTCGATTATTGGGAGCAACATATGAATAATGGTGTGAGGGCAGAGGGGCGGGGGCTGTCTAAAGTAGCAGCTCATACTACTGAAAATACAGTTGCGTTTCAACAATTTTTCTCAGTTTAGCATGATGTTCTGTGTGCCAAAGTTGAAGTGTATACAATCAATATTGACAAAGATAGGAACTATAACGAGGGGAGCTACCCCCCTCGTTAGGTCAGATTTCAGATTTAGAGAGCATATGTGTATCAAGCAGAAGGTACGGGGTTCGATTCCCCGACGAGGTGGTATTTTTCAGTGCCCCCCATATAGGACCTACTTCAGAAGAATAAGATTGGAAAATATAGAATATAAAAAATTGACGAATCAAGTTCTGTAGTTATGACGAAAAACAACGCACAGTATGCCTATGTATGTGGAATTGAATCATCACTAATTAAATTGTATTTTTCTTTGCTGCTTAGGTTGTCAGCACACCTGAAGAATTACCCGATTGCAATTCAAAGTTCCCTAATGTAGGCGTTGAATTGCCATTGGAAACAGAATTAGAAGCTTTCCCTCTCATCCTGAATCTGTTTCAAAAAGTATTCAAACTCCGTGGTTGCACATCGTTCAGTCCGTCTGCTGTTGGCCAAGGGATGGGGCACTATACGGCCTACTGCAGACGTATAGATGGTACATGGGAGTTGTACGACGATCTGCAGGACAAAATGTTATATGTAAAAGGCAGCACACGTGTGTTTGCTCACTTGGCTGTTTACACGGTGTGAACAATTATTCCTCTTGAAAAATAAATACAAATAATATTCGAAATTCAGAATATTCTAAATATTCAAATATTTTAAAAAAAGCTTCTTCAACCCGTGATTTAATCCCACCAAAAACCCTGCCGGGTAAAAACTTGCAGCCAAGGCCTGAAATATTTTAGCAACCATAAAAACTCCTTCATATAAAAAGTGTGAAATTAAAATTGTATGCCAAGTGGAACTTATAGATTATTCATCAATACAGCCTAGAAAAGGACAGGAAACACTTCGCTTATTACCCCCCAGTCTAATTCTCTATTCGAAAATATTATTCCCCATCAACTTGATGGCATTCAGTCTAGATAGTACTTGAGAGAACTTTGATTTGATTGGGAATTATACTTTCTAAATACGTTCTCACGTTTTTTTGTAGATTTTGAATATCGTTTTATACTACGCACACTTGGAATAATTCTGCTTGCCATTATAATTATATTGACCTATAAGGTAACAGAATGTTTAGAGCGTGCAATGATTAAACTTGAACAACAAAATCATTTTTGATCTTCTTCACCTTGAAATCGAGTTCGGAAAACCTTACATGCGAAATCTGACAAGATAATTATTTTATTTTATATTGGGTTTAACGACGCACTGTTATGATAGCGCAGATCTAATGGCGTCGGATGGATGATTAATGAGATGATGGGATGATGAGATGAAGGTTCTTGGGAAATGGGAAGAATAATGGGAAGGAAAGCGGTCATGGCCGACTTATTGTAGGAACCATCCCTGCATTAGCCTAGACTACAGAGGGAAACCATGAAAAACCCCTGTAAAGATGGTCGGCAGCGGGGATCAAACTATACACAAAATATACAAGATATTGATTCAATTATAATTCATCATATACATTCAATGTAAGGTCTAGTCATCTTGACCTTATTCGAGCTACATATGCAACATTTATTTGAAAAGGTGTACATTTTGATAATTGAAAAGGTACCGATAACGCGACCAAGTCTCCATGAGCCAAGCGTGAATAACACATTTTCTTAAATCATATTAGGTTTTTCTGTGTCAGGAACGTGAAGTTGCTCATTTCTCAGCATCATAGACACTCCACTTCGAAATCGGGTTGGTGTTATATACATTAGGGGACGTGGAGGGCAGTAAGCCAAGTGTCTCCTGTCATTTTCAAGGCTGTATACTGATGAATAATTCAGAAGTTTCACTTGGCATACAGCTTTGATTTCACACCTTTTATACATGTATTTTCTTTTCAATAGCATCGAAACTTGATAAAAAATCATTGCTCCCCAAGGATGAAAGGTAGGATCTTTTCGACGGGGCACCGCGAGAGCGATCCTACAACCCCATTTTAATTATTTAAAAACAATTAATTTTAACACAAGGACTGCGGTGTCTGTGACAGCGCATAGTTCAGCTATAATTTTCCATCGCAGATTAAAGTATTTCCGTTTCTATATGAAGATGTTTTCGAAGTTGCTAAAATATTTCAGACCTTGGCTTCAAGTTTTTACCCAGCACGGTTTTTGGTGAGATTCCATTTTTTTTATTATTATTCCGTTCTATTCTTGCAGAGCATAATAACATGTTCTTTTTTGTGCTATCAAATTTTATTTCAAGGAAATACGGTCATCTAATTGATTTCCTCGCCAATCGCATATATCATCATCGAATGGCCTGAAATATTCGTCAATTTACAATAATATTTAAATACTCGGAATATTCATTATACTGTCTATACCAAATTTGGAATTGTGATATTACAAGTCTACTCAGCCAGTTCTGCGACCTGTTCACGCAGTCCTTTTAGTGTCAATTGAAAATTCTGCTGTTCAAGACCACTCTAAATGCGCTAGAGCAAACGAACTATTTCTGAATACTGAAAAAACCGTTTTGATGAATTTTAGACGTAACAATGATACAAATTTGATGAATATTAACTGTAACACTTCACCTCTTGTATATTTGTAAGGAAAAAGTATTATCAAAAAATAAAAATAAAATTTCTGGGTATACTATATATACATTCTGGGTACGGTTTACTAATAATGGAACTCGCCACCGTGTTGCGCACAATTGCGACGTCATGATATGAATAAATGAATAAATAATGAAAATCGATGAAAAGTCACCATGGACGGACCATATAAAAGATGAAGAATTGCTTGTGGAATGTTATCTTGTGAAATGGATGTTGAATATATGTGAGTTTAACACGGCTAAACTGGTTCACAATTTGCACATATAGACGAGTCACATATTCAATATGGTGTTATTTTATGGAGCCATTCTGTAAAATCAATGGATTATTGGTTTTACCAAATATAACAAACCGATATGATATTCGGCAAATGCTAGCTTCCTGAATAAGAAGTATTCTATAGGGAACCATATGAACCATTGTTCAAATTATTCAATATTCAATTATTTTGCAGTGCATATACATTTTTGATACATTTTTATATTTTTGGGAAAATATATTTCTTATCCACGATTCTGATGCAGTACCACAACACCAGGAAAAAATGATTATAAGAGTAATGGAGTGCAATCTATGCTTGTCTATATTCTATTCTATATTCTATTCTATGATAATTATTCACTATACCTCTTACACTCGAGACTAATGAAACGAATCCATTCGCATCAGGACGTAGATGGTTCTTTTTTGAAAGATGTTATTGAAGCGTGAGAGTTTCTGGAGGAATGATTAGTTGACTGAACTACCACCCACCACTAGTAACTGTTGTTGAAGTTATATAGCAGTCAACTGTTGTTATTGTATAATATTGTGTATGTATATTACTTCTCAACTTATGTATCATTACTTGTACATGAATATACTTGTATTTACTCACACTTGTATTGACTTCTTACTATATTGACATACATAATATCTTCCGGAATTCGTGGTAGGAATCATTTTTCAGGTTTTGTACATCAAGAACAGTCTCTTGAATCCGAATCTGGACACAGCATGTCGCTAAAAACATCCTGCCGAGCGCAACATCGCCACAAATACACCCAATCTTTTGAACACATCATTCAGTTTTTAGCCTATATCTTCCGGAATTCACGGTAAGTTTCATTTTTTAGTTTTGCTTTCATCAAAAACAGTCCTAAATCCGAATTTATTCACAGTATGCCGCTGAAAACATTCGATCGACCTTGCATCGACGGAAAGGAAAACACTTTTTGGCCTATACGGCCGACACCTTTGGTCGGAAAATGGATTTTGCCGAAATTTTGGGGGATTGTCGCCCTCTTATCTGGTGCCATGGTGCTTACCGCGATCGAATCAGCTCACCCGTTCGACCGCCACCGCCACTTGTTTCGTTGTGAACACGGCCAACACCTTTCCCAGAAAATATTCAAAGTCGTTAAACGCGGTCGGTATGTTGAGGAAAACGTAGCATGGGCTACCGCAAATTCCGGAAGATATGGGCCAAAAGCTGAACCCATGTTTTCACACGATTGGGTCTATTTGTGGCGATGTTGCGGTCGACAGGATTTTTTTTGCGTGATGCCGTGTTCAGTTCGGGATTCAGGAGACTGTTTTACATGTAGAAAAAAAAGCAAGAATTGTAAAACACCCCAGCCCCCTTGACAAACGAGTATCGATTGGGGCAACGATTGGATCTATTTGCGGCGATGTTGCGGTTGACAGAAGTTTTTTAGCGGAATTCCGTGGCCAGATTCGGATTCAGAAGACTGTTCTTCATATAGGCAAAAATAAATCCTACCGCGAATTCCGGTATATATAGATCAGGAGCTGACCCACGTTTTCAATCCCGAGCATCGAGAAATTTTCCAAGTTTTTTGGAGTTGAATTGAAATAAAAAACTAAAAGCATGGTGGCGGTCAATCGGGTGGGCGGAAACGATCGCGGTAACGACAGGCACATAGGTATCGACAGTTAACTGAACCGTTTTCGCAAAATTCATCTTCGGAGTTTCCGAGTGAAGGTGTGGGCCGTGGCAACCACAAAGTGTTTTTTTCGCGGCGATGTTGCGGTTGATTTATATTTTCAGATGCTTGCCGTTACCAGATTCCGTTTCACGAGACTTTTATCATAAAGAAACAGATCGTGATCCTAGCACGATTTGCAGAAGATACAGGCAAAAACCCGAGGCACCATGGCCTCATGGGGATACAATTGGGTCTATTTGTAGCGATGTTGCGGTCGACAGGAATTTTGAGTGGCATGCTGTGTCCAGATCCGTATTCAAGAGACTGTTATTGATGTTGAATAAAATAAAAAATGAATCCTACCGAGAATTCCGGATGGTATAGGCCAAAACTGAACACATGTTTTCACTCTCATTTAACTTTGTCCTAATGAAGAGTGAATGTAGAACCCCCACTACTGAATAGTCAATATCTAGAAAAGTATAGGAGCACTAATTATAGGACTAGTAAGCCTACCAATCGGAAGCACCAATTGAGCACTAAATATTTGCATCTTCTCAGAATTGGTGCTCGCAGCACGTGAGGAAGCTACGCTCACAGTAATGCACCAGCCACATATACAATCTAGAGTGCTACTACATTATATCGCAGCAAGGGTTGGTAACTGAGCATAACGTCATATTTCTTGACGTTCGCATTGGTCACAATCCGTCCTATTTTATAACCGCCAAGCAGAATTGCAGACTTAGTACTAAATTAGTGCCGACGCTGCGTGAACTTGGCTCCTTAGTCATGAGGATAGATTTCTCGGAAAAATACCCTGCACAAATTCTGAAAGTCTTGACATGAGTTCCATAAATCTAGCACAAACTCTGAGCAAAGTTTCAAAATGTGTGCTGACATCGGATGGGGGGGGGGCTGCGTGAACTTGGCCCCTCATGTACTGAAAATCGATTTTCTCGGAAAGTTACCCAGCACAAATTCTGAAAGTCTCGGCATAAAATCCAGAGGCCTAGCACAAACTCTGGGCAAAGTTTCAGAATTTGTGCTGACATTGGGGGGGCTGCGTGAACCTGGCCCCTCATGTATTGAAAATCGATTTTCTCGGAAAGTTACCCAGCACAAATTCTGAAAGTCTCGGCATAAAATCCAGAGGCCTAGCACAAACTCTGAGCAAAGTTTCAGAATTTGTGCTGACATCGGGGGGGCTGCGTGAACCTGGCCCCTCATGTATTGAAAATCGATTTTCTCGGAAAGTTACCCAGCACAAATTCTGAAAGTCTCGGCATAAAATCCAGAGGCCTAGCACAAACTCTGGGCAAAGTTTCAGAATTTGTGCTGACATCGGGGGGGCTGCGTGAACCTGGCCCCTCATGTATTGAAAATCGATTTTCTCGGAAAGTTACCCAGCACAAATTCTGAAAGTCTCGGCATAAAATCCAGAGGCCTAGCACAAACTCTGGGCAAAGTTTCAGAATTTGTGCTGACATCGGGGGGGCTGCGTGAACTTGGCCCCTCATGTATTGAAAATCGATTTTCTCGGAAAGTTACCCAGCACAAATTCTGAAAGTCTCGGCATAAAATCCAGAGGCCTAGCACAAACTCTGGGCAAAGTTTCAGAATTTGTGCTGACATCGGGGGGGCTGCGTGAACTTGGCCCCTCATTTATTGAAAATCGATTTTCTCGGAAAGTTACCCAGCACAAATTCTGAAAGTCTCGGCATAAAATCCAGAGGCCTAGCACAAACTCTGGGCAAAGTTTCAGAATTTGTGCTGACATCGGGGGGGCTGCGTGAACTTGGCCCCTCATGTATTGAAAATCGATTTTCTCGGAAAGTTACCCAGCACAAATTCTGAAAGTCTCGGCATAAAATCCAGAGGCCTAGCACAAACTCTGGGCAAAGTTTCAGAATTTGTGCTGACATCGGGGGGGCTGCGTGAACTTGGCCCCTCATGTATTGAAAATCGATTTTCTCGGAAAGTTACCCAGCACAAATTCTGAAAGTCTCGGCATAAAATCCAGAGGCCTAGCACAAACTCTGGGCAAAGTTTCAGAATTTGTGCTGACTTTGGGGGGGCCAGGTTCACGGACCTCGAGCTAGCGCCATCTAGACTGCTGCTACTCATCGTTCCCTGCCCGCTCCGACCGAACGTACAACAGTACAAGGCGGTATAAGATAACCTCAAAATAAAATTCGACACACCTGAGTATGGACAATGCATTTGTCTTCAAACTATGGAAAGCTTTTTATGACATTAAATGACTACAGTAATTTGTTGTAAAATTAAGACAAAGAACGAGGCAGTGCATACACTGTTGGAGTTTTACCATTCGATTAACGTTCAAGGAAGGGGCGTATTACAAATAGACTCAAGCTAAAATTTCTTAGTGCTCTCCTAATAATTGATAATTAGATCAAACTTAAAATCGTTCCAGTATTTTCTTATTATAGTTGAAGAGAAAAATAAGACCGGTAACCTTACGTCGCCAAATATCAACATTTGAAGATGATCTGACAGTTCATGGTCATAAATTGATAGGCATCCATTTTTCTGCTCACTTTCGGCGCGCGCGAGTCAATAAATGCAACTACTCGCGTGACGCAGCAAACGCGAGCCACGCGTCGCGCGCGACGCTAGTCAGTAAAAGCGACTTGACTGTCAAAGTGAAATATGCCGCCAAACGTTTTAAAGGTTTGAAGCTTCCAACCGTAAGTGATAATTGACAGAACAGACCGAGGGGTTAACGACTAAAAAAAATCGGGTGTACACTTGAAAAAAAAACATAAAAAATCACGGAAAATAAAAAAAATCAAGAAAAATCAATGAAAATAAAAAAAAATAGAGAAAATCAAGACAAATCAAAACAATCTCGGAAAATCACTGAAAATAAAGAAAAATAAAAAAAATCGAGAAAAATAAAAAGAATCAAGAAAAATCAGTAAAATAAAAAAAATCGAGAAAAATAAAGAAAAATAAAGAAGAAGAAAAAAAAATAAAAAAAAATGAAGAAAAAAATAAATAAAAAAAAAATCGAGAAAAATGAAAAAAAAACACAAAAATGGAGAAAAATGAAAGAAATAAAGAAAGGTCACGGAAAATAAAAAAAATAAAGCAAAGTAAAAAATCGAATAAATCACGGAAAATCACAAAAATCAAGAAAAATCACAAAAATCAAGAGAAATCATAGAAAATAAAAAAATCAAGAAAGATCAAGAAAATCACGAAACATCGAAAAAATCGAGAACAATTGAAAAAGTACCAAAAATCAAGAGAGGTGAAAAAAATCAAAAATAGTTGAGAAAATCAAGAAAGTTGAAGGAAAAAAGAAGAAAAAGAGTTGAGAAAATTGAAAAAATCAACAAAAAATCGAAAAAATCATGGAAATAAAAAATTACGATAAATAAAGAATGATGGAAATAAAAAATAGAATCATGGAAATAAAAAAATCAAGAAACGGAACGAAAACCACGAAAAATCACAGAAATCACAAAAAAAATCACGAGAAATTAAAAAATAAAGATGAATGAAATTTCTTTTAAAAATCACAAAAAATCAAATAAATATAGAAAAATCGATTTTTTTTGAAAAATCACGAAAAAATCAAGTTTCAATCATTCAAAATAGATTATTAGAAATGGACAGAAATCGCATCGTTTGTTCGCCTGCTTCGCTTTGTTTCGCACTCATCTCGTTCGCCTGCTGATTGGAAATTAATTTGGGGATACCAGCGAAACGACAGCATCTCTAAAACCGCATCGTTCGTTCTCCACTCATTTGCCCGCTAGTTGGAAATCAATTTGACTTTTATTCAATCGCAACCTCCAAATGCCTTCCATTAGCGGGCGAAGAGTTGAGCACAAGCGCATGATGCGGATTCGAGCACAAACGTGCTCAAACATTGTACAAACGATTGACAAAAAATAATTCGACTTATTTCTATTTGGGGGTGTCAGCGAAATGGACATCTTGATTTACCGCGTGCTGATTTAATACACCTTGTCAGATTTAGCAGTTCATTACAATATGGGTTACCAAACCACTTCTTCACCCATACTGAAATATGTAGTATCCTCAACTTGATATATTCGGAATAAAATATCTACATGATCCCGAATCTCACATTCTGTGACATTCATATCTGAATGAACAATATTTTTTTCCGAATGATACCATGGAATACCATCAACTGAAAGAAGTTAAGTCATCGTTATAAGCAGTAAGCACTCAAACAATAGAGATATCGAGTGTAGACGGCGGTGTAGACAAAGGTGCCGACCATGGTATATGCATGGCGCGGCATAGACGGGGTAAGTACAACAAACACGTATAACTTACACAAAAATGCGAATTTGTAAAACAATCGAGAGCGCAATCGAGAGCAAACTCAGAGAAAACGCCGAGATCGGCTATTTTTCTTGATGTGATTCTAAGAAAACACTTTACACGTGTCCAAGAATATATCATAAATTTGTCGCTCAATCATAAGAGAGTATGCGAAATTGTTGTATAGTTAATTTCGCGTTTTTTTCCAATATCAAATATAAGTGGAAAATTAGTCTGGGAGTGGCATATGATACACTTCTCCTCACATTTCTCATGAACACTGACAAAAGGCAGACGCGAGTGTCACAGCGAGGTTTTTTTGTGTGAATCAGATCAAAGATTGTGGGTGAGTGTAAATATCGTTTCAAGAAACAGGTGACCAGAGAAGGGATTTGACGTCGCTGTGGACATTATGCAGGTGAGTTTAAATAATTATTGAAAACTAATCGTGCATCTATACCTACATTACTGCAACAACAATAGGTTGTGAACTTGGTGTTGATTGTGTAATGAAAACATCGAGGGAAGAATATTGAAACAAGGCAATACAAATTACACCATCAATTAATCTAGCAGTTTTATAATCATACAAATCTTATTTAGTTATCTAGGCCTATATCAATTTTCAATTACGAAAAATACAGGGTTGAACAATACAAAAATTCAAAAATGTTTTCATAATTATCTTTTTCATACAATTATTTCAACTATTTCCTTGTGTAACCTATAATATTATGAATGAACAATTAAAATTAACGTGTTTTCTTTAGCACATAGCTGAAAAAAGTACGATCTCTCATCTCAGCCATGGATGGGTCCAAGCCGTATTGTATAATTTAGTTTAGTTTAGGGCTACTTCAATTTCAATGTTTCCACTATTTCCAGTTACTGTACAAATAATAGCGGATATTTCTTTGTGTAACCATTGACATAAATAGAACAATGAGTTAAGAATTCAGTGTTTCATTTGGCTCTTTCATCTCATCAATGGATACGAATAAAATGTAGTCCAGCCTAATTATTATTTCAAATAAGATATGTTTGTATAGTTTTCAGGTTTTGTACGGTCATTTTAGTTATTTGTTTGTGTATAAACCCCATATAAGCCATATACATAGATTTTAAAGCTTCGTTAATCATTAATCGTTTCAAGTGAGGAAACCTAAGTTGAAGTGGATTATATTTCTATCGAATTTCTCTCGAACCAAATTTTCCAGGGCAACGACAAGATGTTCGATCCGCAATTTGACCAACTTCCAAATGACTTGAACCAGTCAATTGACGACAGCTCCAACTTTTTTACAATTGATGACAATTCCGACGCTAATCAAGCTCCGTCGGAATCTCAGGTGCATTCTCAGTTAGCTTCTCAGGTGAAAATATTACATTTAAACATATGTATGGTCATGGTGTATTTGTAAATGCTAAGCTTGTTTGTTGCTAATTTGTTGTCAAAGGTACACACAATGATTGCGTTCAATCGATTTTCTTTAGAAACCTGTACCCATCATCAAAGTATAACAAAGTTGACTCCTTTATTACTTAATCACATTTTTTATTTTAGAAATATCCAAAATCTATTTCAAAGGAACATAGGTCGATACTTGACTAGCTAAATAGTACGTCACTGTGAAAACCACGTGCATGTAGCTCTATATATTATCAAACCGTGTTTGGAAGATCGCTGCACAATAAGCCTCAACATTAGTGAGAAGTGTGCTTTATTTAGCACTCGGAGTTTCTCAGAATATTTTCTCATTGTTTCTACTTATAGCATTCGGGAGTAAGTACAATAATTATAAGCAGATTGAATCGAGATAATGTATGTGCAGATCGATGTGAGATACAGGCTACTCTCGATGTCACTTGTCAGCGACACGCTTGAACACTTGCAAACCTATTTTCACGGGATATTCACGAAAAGTTTTTTAATTGTTTGTGAACAAACCGAAGAAGTTTATTGTTTAAAACTTTTAAATTGTTTATGTAAATAATGGATCTATTTCGCAGTTACAATTGATTTGAAATGCCAATTCTTTTTCATCCTACGAATTATTTATGAATGCATGAAATACCTCATTTTTTACCAATTGATTTTGTCATCTTGACTAACAAAATGGATATTTTTTGCTCCCTCTTCTGTCTTCATAAGTCTTCGCTACGCTCATCCAAAAAATTACACAATATTTTTTATCTTTGGAATGACTGATCCTATTCAATTAAAAGTTTGTATTCATGTATCGTTCACGTGTTTACACGCAGTAGAAATGTGAATCTCATCGGAGTTGAAGAATTTTCAATTTTTTCCGCTCTGGGTTATTCTCATGAGTGTTTTCGAAATTTCAAAATTGAATTTCTTAAGAGTGATTCGACCGATTGCACTCAAAAACCACACGGCATCGAATTAGATGATGAGTTGATGACACGTGTGTATGCCAAGTTTCATCAAAATATTTTCCTTCATTAGACCTGTAGAGTGCGAAAATTGAAAAATCAATCATTTTGTTCTGAGTGTAGTGAAATTGAGTCTTTGCTTCGCTGGCTCATCCAAAAAATATATATTTTGTAGAAACGTAAATGAATGTAATGCAAATATGTAGAACGTAAGATATTTTTCGATGTTCATGTAGTTTTTGACAAAATTTGTTTCCCATAAAATACAGTTCTAACTTCTAATCTAATATAGATGTGTTGAGAGTTCACGGGAGTCGTTTTAGTGAAATGTCAGTTGTTTGATGATAGCTTTTGAACGGTATGAGGTATCAAAATTATAATCTGGAGAAAACACAGATATTTGTGATACCTTCAAGACGGTATAAAATATAACTATATATGCCTCGAATCGCATATTTTCTCTACTCGACTCCCATGGGCTCTTAATGTATTCACTGGGGGATAGTAACATATCACATGATGCTATTTAGAGTATGCTAATACTGGTTACTTTCCTTTAGCCTACCACGGGGTTAACCGGAAGCTCGGAAGAGGAAGTTGACGAAGTCGATTGGTTTTGGGCCACTATGGAGAAAGGATTGGACGTCAAAATACCAATATATTTAAAAAACCTTATGACTCTAATGGGATTTGACAATCCAGTGTCCATTGGAAGTATAACTTCCAATTACATAATAGAGATGGAGCAGTTTGCTCGTGGAGATATGGAGGAGTTCATGAAACCCGGGGAAAACCGCAAAGATGCGTACGGTATTTATGAAAGAAACCCCGAAAATTTTAAAATATTACCGGGGCACAAACGCATAGTGGAGGCAATGTCCAAATTTGCGCAGAAACAACCGATCGGCTATTTCACCCGCATTGAAGATAAAGGAAGACAGAAATCTAGTATTGGAACAACAATCCATTCGGGAGAAAGAAACAAGTCAAAAGATTCCTGTTCCACAGAACGTGGTACCGTCTTGGATGAAGCGTTCCTTACAGTTGATAAAGCATCAATCACTTCACTTTTAGAGAAAAGCTTTGGCAAGAACTATTCTGAACAGCTGAAAGGCATTCAGATTGACATTACTCAAACCCGACAGGGAAAGTTAAAATCTTCTGTGGAATGCTTATCTTGCAAAAAGAAAGTTCGCATTTGTCAGACGACGACTGTATCTGGTTTGCGATGGTCGAATTACCAAAGACACATCAAAGAACACACACATCCTAAACCTACATCCAAACCCAGCTCCAACCGAAACATTCAACCAAACCCAGCTCTACAACAAATGTCGATTCGTGGTCACTTGAAGCAGGCAACTACTCGTGATCCTGTTGCTTCCACTTCCAGTGAAAAGCCCGTTGACGAAAGTCGCAATAAGAAAAGTGAGAAAAGGAATCGTCCCATAGTTGTTAGTTCTGATGATGAGAGTGACCTTCATATTCAGACGCCAACTTTGCAGACAGTTTCTCCATTATTGAACTCTGGGTCGGAGAAGAGTGCGATGGAACGATGTAGGAACGTCTCATTCCATGGAAGTTACGCACGTCCCTAGCAAGTGGAAAGCTGTGAAGTACAGCCGACTTGAAAGAAGACGGAGAAAGTTGAAGTCTTTCGAATCCAATCAACCACATATCACAGATTTCTATCCCAAAGTCCAAGTGTTATTAGGTAAAAACCGCCGGCTTGAAGACTCACTGTCTGCATTTATAACTGCGAGAAACAAATCTCATACAAATTTGTCACCAACCATCTCAACTTCAAATATCAGCAATAACGAAGGCTCAACTTCCTCGAAAGAAACAACTAAATCATTTTTAAGCGATCTGTCAAGTACTGCAAAGAAGAAATTCCAAGCGCCACAACTCTGGGAAAAGATATGACAATACTATTAAGCTTTTTGGTACATACTTATTTATGATTGGCGGACGTATGACGTATAATACACTCTGTTCTGACCTGCCACTTCCATCAATTAGTACAATATCTCACTGTCTTAGAGAGAATGGACCAGTTGTACAAGAAGGAGCATTACGATTCAAGGAGTTGATCACGTTTTTGGAAGAAAAAAGATTACCGAAGATTGTTTGGATAAGCGAAGATGCTACGAGAATAAATGGTCGCATTCAGTATGATCCTAAATCTAATCAACTAGTAGGATTTGTGCTTCCAATTCAGGAAAAAACTGGAATGCCGATTATTGCTTCGTTTACAGCTAGAACTGCTGAAGAAATTGAAGGTCACTTTTTGAATGGAATAGTTGCACCTTTAGCGTACGCTATAATGGTACAACCTTTACAAGAAAATGCCCCGTCTTTCTGCCTTTCATTATTTGGTACAGACAACAGATTTACTGCAACCCATATTATTGCGAGGTGGAACCAAATATGTCGGGAAGCTGCATCACACGGTGTCACCATACTCGGAATATCTTCTGATGGAGATAGCTGACTACTGAAAGCTATGCGCAGCCATTCTCATCTATCCTCAAGTTCAGCTTTTGTTCAAAATTGGGATTGGTTCCACAAAAAATTGAGCACAGCAAGTTTGGAAGATTTCGCAGTTGTGCAAGATACAGTCCATATCGGGACTGAGTTAAGAACAAGGTTATTGAAACCTTCAATAATACTCCCGATGGAACAAGCAACTGTTTCACCGAGTCATTTGAAGATTTTAATAGAATCTGTTACAAAAGATAGACATCATTTAACTCTTTCCGATTTGGAGGCGAATGATAAGATGAACTACAAAGTCATTGAGAAAATATCTGCTCCTCATGTTTCCCGGCTTCTTAACGAAAATGTACAGGGTAGCGAAGGAACTGCGCAATACCTCAATATAGTTCATAAAATACTAACTTCCCATCTTTCTAAAAGCCTCACTCCAGTAGAAAGAGTTTACAACATATGGTACGCAGTATTTTTCTTACGCATCTGGAAATCGTGGTTATCTAATGTAGAAGCTGATACGGTTACGAATAATTTTATTTCGATGAATGCTTACCTATGCATCGAGTTGAACGCTCATGCCCTAATAAATGTCATCATCAAATCCAGCAACAACAACTTATCACAACAATTTCTTCCATGGTTCTTTAGCAGTCAAACTTGCGAATCCTTCTTTCGTACAACAAGATCGATGACCAGCACATTCTCTACAGTTGTAACTTTCAGCATGCTTGAAATCCTTCGAAGACTTAAGGGGGATCCTACAATATTTTCAATGCGTTTTTTCAACTCTTTCCGGATAGTACTCTCTAGAATATGTTGAAAAAAATATTTTTCACTTTTTGAAAAAAAAAAAATGGGGTGGAAATTACGGAAAATTCAATAATATATAGACATTTGTAAATTCATGCAAATTTTCTGTGCGATTTGAGTTATCCATTTGATTTTTTGTGTGCAAATAGTACACACTCTGAATATAGGGCTGAAACAAAAAAAAAGTGATGAATTAATATCTCCAATTTTATATCCATTTTTTTCGGAATGTCATATTTGGTTGAAGAAGTAAGCTAATTTCTTCATGTCATAGCGTCAGCATTAGTGGCTTGATTTTAATATAAATGAAACTGCCTCAATCTGCCAACATTTGCGAATAAAATGACACCTCACTTGTCCCGATACATCAAGTATGAGCAGAGTTCTCTATGAAACTTTATGCACATGTTTTACGATATTTTACGCTCGCTCGAAACTGAGATTTCGCACAATTCTTCGCGATAACCGAGCCAGCCAAGGGCGCTCGACTAGGCCGGCGACAGCGGTCAAATTCCCAACTAATGTCTAGCGAGTTGTGGGTGTAGCTAGGAGGATATAGGGAACTGTAGTAGGCCTACCCGCGCATATTCGGGTTCTTTCGCTTGAAACACGCCCGTTGGATTAACATGGGGGCACATCTTTAAAACGCCACAGTTTCTTTACTACTGCAGCTACACGAAAAAAAATCACATCGCCATGTTCGCTGGCCTTTTCTTATCGTCAAGAGAGCCATACACCAATTCAAAACGTTAACAAATTTAAACTATTTAATGAACAAAAACACCTTGTAATTGCAACGTCGAAAACTTGTACTCAACCGCTCCGTTCCGCGCACGTAAGTGACTGTAAACTCGAAATATTGCAACGCTCAAATGACGGTGATGCCAAGCGTCCCGACTGCTTCTACGGTGTGTCACGGCCCATACGATATTTTTGCCTCGACATGCGCATCACACGTTCAAGGAGGCATTAATAGATCTTATTTCAAAATGGTGTGTTGTTGTGTTCCCGAGTGCTCATTATCAAGCTCAAATTCAACACAGAGCTTTTACAGATTTCCTACGGATCAAAAAGAGTGTACGAAATGGATATAACTTATAAGGTAAGCGCTCACTTGCACTTTTTTTCTCGTAAATAGCTTTAATCAGATATATTTCGTACTATTCTTATCGACCTCTAACCTATATTTTTTGAATGACATTTGAACCGCCATTTTCAAAACTGAACTTTGCGAACATCAACGAAGAAACAGGAAACGGAACTGCTTTTCGTCTATCTCTCTCATACGTTCGCTTGGCAACGTTGCAATTACAAGGTGTTTTTGTTCATTAAATAGTTTAAATTTGTTAACGTTTTGAATTGGTGTATGGCTCTCTTGACGATAAGAAAAGGCCAGCGAACATGCCGATGTAATTTTTTTTCGTGTAGCTGCAGTAGTAAAGAAACTGTGGCGTTTTAAAGATGTGCCCCCATGTTAATCCAATGGGCGTGTTTCAAGCGAAAGAACCCAAATATGCGCGGGTAGGCCTACTACAGTTCCCTATAATAATAATAAATCCTCCTAGGCTGTAGCGCGTACTCGGCGTCCGGCAATTTTTCTGTACTTCGAGTCCTTGCTATTGTTGTGAACACGTGCGTCGGAAATCGATGGAATGTGATTTCGTTCATTTATTATTTATTTGGGTACATTTTTACAAATTATTTTATTAAGTAATATTTAAAATGGGAAAACATACACAACGTAGTAGAGCTCGTATTGAGTGATAATACCAGAGACAGAGCATATCCTTCGTTTATGGTACTACCTAGCTAGCGCGGTATTTGATTTGGAATAAAGAATACGATTAGGATTTCCTATAGATTGCAGAATTTGAGGTAATTATCTTTGCGAATGTTTATTATTCAATCTCGGTTTTCGTAGATATTTTCTATTTTATTATGTCGTATTTTTATATTTTTTATTTATAAAATAAGACTGCCTTGAATAAAAGATTGCCTTATGACACAGAACAACAAAACATGGGATACATAATGTATATAAAGGTAGATGAGATAGTATTTTATTAAAAATACTGTTAATAACTATTAGTATTACTCGAATTAAAAATGATTTGAAATAACTAAGAACAAATAATAATGATAAATAATATCAAATAGAGAATAATAATGAACAGATACTGAGAAATAATTATGTTATGGACCTATGATGTTATGAAGGGCCTACTACCTACGATGATTATGTCCTTATAAATGATTCCTCAGAATCGAAATGGAACCTTTCAGAGCTAATAGCCTTCACATATTAAATCTATAAAATATGTACTCAATCTGAATTTTTTACAAAAATACACAAAAAATCTCATAATTGCCCCTAGCTCTGATGAAAAGTCTAATTATCTTGTTGAGGTTGTACTTGTATAAGTACCTTACAGATATGATATTGCTAGTTTATAAATACCCCTTTTTTCCTCATCTACTTTCTGTGTGAATTGTGGATTTTTTTGTGAATTGTACGTTTAATCGTTACTTATTATGTAATATATTTTTATGCATTTACGGTATAGCTGATATTATTTGGATTACTATGTGGAAGATAACACCGCTAATCAATCAATCATCCGACATAGGCCTATGAAATATTGTGCCATAACACGATTATACATTTCTATGTAGTCCCGCTTCACGCTTCATACACATTTTGTTCATTGTGTAGGCCTATGTCTCGCATATCTCATGCATAGACCTATCTGATTCAATACGGTCATTTGGAATTGTTTAGTGAGACTGACTAGATGATTTTTAATCGACGGCCCCAAATCAACAAGCGAGTATAGTGTATGTTATACGTACCCTGGCTCATGTTTCATTCGTGAGATTTAGAATAGGCCTATACATTTTTCTGATTGGAAATGTAGGGATCTGATTTACGGGTGTGTTCTGTAAAGTTTTTAAATTTTTGTCCGTGCTGTTTAGTGTTAGATAGGCCAAGATTCGTGAGGAACATCACGACTGTTATTTTACGTTTCAAGCCGCGTATTTACCCTATAGCCATCAAATGCGGTATGATCCTAATAATAATGCATACATATTCACTTCCTTTTTATAAATTGCATCGATAATTGATTTTTTCTATTATTGTTGCACTTACATGAGTTATGAGTCTTGATATTGAGGGATTGAAATCAATTATAAAATAATGAATGTATCTTTGAAAGAACCTCTCCAACAAAAAACTAGTTCATTTGATTAGCATTGTTATACATGAATGAAATGTTCGTCACATGATAGACGAAGATTCTGATCGACCGTCTCCCCTTCCCACAACATTAGCGCACGGGAGTTTCACGTCTCCATCATACCCTTTCCCCGAGTCGAAATATAATATTAGAATGTGTCATTGCTTATTCAGAGTTTCTCAGATAAGCCAACATTAACGTAAAGGCGCGCCGCTGAAAACGAGCGGTTATCATTTATAAACACAGGTAGCAGTTCTAGGGGATTGGTTGCCGTTCCCCTTCACCACTCCCCTGACCCAGTACTTCCACACCGATCGGAAGAAATATGAGGAGAAACAAAGCAGCACATCCTCACTCCAGGAGGTCTCCAGAGAGACTGTACACTAGCGACAATGGTTTGAGTGTTGACCGGCAGGATCAGTGTTAAGAATTCTCAAGATAAAAATAATGTACAAAATCTGTATAAATATGCCCGTCTCTTGCCTCTGCCTGAACTTTATAAATATCGCTTCATATTAACATATTATTTTGATAACAATTTTAAATTTGAAAATATACGTCCGGTGAATACAAGACCTCAAAATCAAGCTCTTTATAAAGTTCCACGTTATATAAAGAACTATGGGAAACGTCAATTATGTGTCCAGGTGCCTACAATCTTCAATACTCTTCCTACCTCATTAATTAACCTAGATAAATATATTATAATGAAACGCGATTAAAAACAGTGGTTGTTGAGTGTTATAATTTGATTACGTTCTTGAATCTGCTCCCCTTATATGTATTAAATCTGTCTCCCCTCGAAGGTAATTTCTATTTCTGTCTCTGTTTTTCTTATTTCTGTTTTTCATAAGCAATATGTTATGATATTTATGTAATTCTCTTTCTAAACTCTAATTTCTTTCTATTTAATAATTGTCAGTTGACAAAATGTACTTAGATAGATATTTTTTTTCCTTATTGTTCACCACTAAGTCGTTTGTGTTTGTTTTATGCAGTTTATTTATTTTTCTTGTATCCTACAGACAAGCCTTTTACAGGCTTTGTAGATCTTTGTGTGTATAATTATGTAATTGCTATTATTTTTCATGTGACAATGAAAAAAAAAATCAAAATTAGTAGGTATTTACATATTTTCGAATATGGTAGGCCTATATGGTATGATATATGGTATATGGTATATGGTATACCATATGACATGATATATTTTCATGAGATTTTTATGTATCTTCTACAGAATAGATGTATAGAAAGAGAATGAACAATGATAAAAGGTGGGATTTTATGAATTAAAAAAAAAAAAAAAAAGTAGCATCTGTTTTTCACGAAAGTGGTAGATTTTAAAGTTCAATAATGTCACCGGTACCGTAGCCACTCATTCTCATCTAGTTCAATAGAGAGTCCGCTAGGGTAAATGGGGGATTTGGGCTCTGATCTGACAACAAGCAAACAATAATACCCGCCATTTTATTAGAATAGGTGGCACACCTTTATATTATGATGAAGTAGGTTGGTATCACTACATCGTGGTTTAATCGATTCATATGAATCCATACCATAACCCATATGTAATATATTGTGCACCACAAATATGAATTTTTTAGACAGCCACTCAGAAGACACTCTCGTAGCCCGAAGGAAAGAGTGAACGATTATCGCGGACCAGTATTATCCTACAGGAGGATATGATTGTGTTGTTTCAACTGTCGAGTCGAAATGTTCGAAGATTTACTACAGAAATGATCCTGTGAAGTATAGTTGGATGAAAATATTGTTGAGGTAAACAACCTTGCATACTATTCAGTTGGTTCACTATTGAAACGTAGTTGGTATTTTGTAGCTGGCACTATCTGGCGGCGGAAAATGAGATTAGTGAAGAGCTGGACGAGAGACAGAGACTTTAAGAGGCCGCGGGAGTCGATTTAGAGAAGCACAAAAACGTGTCATAAGTAGATTCTCGTAACACCTTAACCTGTCATTGGAAATCCTTGATTTTTTCCACGGAAATAGATAAAGGACATGCCAATGACTATATATAAATAAATTTTTCATCCAAAAAAAAATAGTAGCACTTACAATACCTCAAACTTACTAAGTATAGCTAGTAATATCGAGAGAATCATACACTTTTTGACAAATGTAATCATGTAAAATACTAGAACGTACCTTCGTAATTACCCATTCAAAATTTGAAATTATTCTATCGATTGGTTTACTTGTAGCGATATCCCACACATTGCATGTTTTGTCAAGAAATGCATTGCGGGTAAGGGCAAACAAGGGGCCAACACCGCTACTGTCGACCGTGAGACCTTGAGACAATGCTACCGTCCAGACTCGGGGGGAGGTGAACACGTGCTGTCTGACGCATGCTCTGTTATGAATGACACATTGTAATTCGCATCGTTGGTCGTTGCTCGTATTCTGTTTCCGATAATTTTCGCATCTATTCGAACATAGCCCATTGCAGTCGGCTACGTATACATTTTTATTTTTTAATCATTTATTGGATTATTCCAGTGCTCATTTCGGTACTGTTTGTTTATCTTATAATTTAATTTATAATTCTCGCGTCACCGTGGTGTTATAATGGACTGAAAAATTGAAATTTTATTCGTGCTATATCAATTTAGGATAGGGCCTGAACTTTTGAGAAATTATTGCCAAAAAACTTCAGAATCTAGACGGAACAGACAGTGACTTGTAAAATGTGGGACATTAAAAAAAGTCCTAATAACTTCTTCAATTTCCGTTTACAAAGCAGAACACAAAATTTAGTTGCAATACAAATGAAAGGGATGTGAAAAGTGTAAGTTGAAGTAAGGTCTCAAATAAATCAGGTTCCATTACATTCTATACAAACATTTCTGTCTGTCAAACATTCGAGTCTGCATGCCGATTTTTAACGGAACTAAAAAAAACAGCCACCGACAGGGCCGTTTTGATGTCTAGGCCGACAAGGCCCGGGCGCGAGAATTGTTCTGCAAGTCGGTTTCTAAAGGGGAATGCAAGTGACCGAAGGGAGCGCTACGATTTGTGACGTCCTGACTCGGAAGCTATGATATCATAAAGTTGCGCTTGGATAGCATAAGCCTTCGTGGCGTAGATGGTAGCATAGACGGCTCATAATATTAAGGTCCAGGATTCGACTCCCGACGATCTTTTTTTTTTTTTAGCAACTATCAACTATCAATTGTTGATTCAAGCGCAGGGCTATGGTTTAGGTTGATTTTTTTTCAGTTTGTTCTCAGAAACAAAAATATTCACACAAATTATGTGTGATTTTTAACCATTGTATTTGGTCCCCTTTAAAAACCGACTTGCAGAGAAATTCTCTCGGCCCGGGCCTAGGGCGGCCAACTCTCAAGGGGCGGCAAATGTCTAACGGGCGTCAGACCCTCAAAAATGAAAATAAATAATACTCAAATCACTCAAATTTGGCTCTTTAGTCATTTGTCTCTGTTTTTTAAGGATGTTAACAATCAGTCGTTACTACGAACAAGCTGAAACGTGATATGTGTACACAAAAAATTTGGTTGATACCATTCTGTCCTCTGATTAGTTGATGATTTGAAATTGCTCACAGCCATTGACTCGTTGATTCCGTCAACTTGCGAATTTCCACATTCACAAATATCAGTCCGCACTTGGAATACCCGAATTTTCAGAAAATGTTGTGCATTTTTCTGTTTCGAATTCTGTCCAGTTATTCCTGTTTCAGTTGTGCGTACAAGAGCTGTGTCATGCGCAGTTTCGCTCTATGTGCCCGGTGCCGTGAGTTGCTGGAAAATATAGCTGATGATCTGATTGTACTTTTTAGCGGGTGGACCGTGGTGTTCGGTTTTGGCTCTAGTTAAAAACTTGGCATGAAGAAGATTGAAGGCGTCTCTACCTTAGAACGCTTGTACGCGCTCAACCACCCGGCCGATACTGGAAGCGTTTTCGTCGTTATCTGGAGAATAATTCTCAAATTACAGTGTAGAATGTAGGCATATATCGATTGGCAAATCTTACCACTTACCTGAAATTTTCTAACAAATTTGCCAGGGAGAAATGAATCTTACAAAAGTCGATTAAATTTCTCGGTCTTCGATTATTATCCACGATATAAACCAATCAAATTGTCTCTCAACATCTAAAATAATTACAATGATACACTGAACGAGCTGCTTGATGTGGTGGATTTTTTACGTATTATATTCACTTGATTCCATAATATATATAATTAATACACACACACACATATATATATATATATATATATATATATATATATATATATATATATATATATAAATGTATATATATATATATATTATATATATATATTAATATATATATATATATATATATATATATATATATATATATTATATATATTTTCGTGGTACTAACCAGAACTAACGAAAACTCAGGTGTATATGTCATAAAAACGCCATTATTGCTCATCTTCGGGGATGCCGCGCACATAGCACCGTCGCCAAATTGTACATCGATTTTGTGAATTGAATTGTGGATAAACTAAGCTAGTACTAACGATAATTTTTGTGGCACTAAACAGCATCAACATACACCTTATTCCGTGTGACAGAAAAATGCCATAATTGCTCATGTTCGCATGTGTATAATTGCTTTTGCCCCGCACATAGATAACATCGTCGCTAAATTATTAATCGATTTTGAATTTATTTGTGGCCAAACTGAGCTAGCACTAACGATAATTAATGTGGCACTAACTAGCACTAACAAAGACCTAAATTTATACGCCATAAAAACGCTATAATTGCTCATGTGCGGGGCTGCCCCGCACATGACTTAGGTCGATTTTGCTCCAAACCAATGCAGCACTAACGATAAAATGAGCGGCACTAACGAGCACTAACACCAGCCAAGGTGATGACGTCAAAAAATTTCAATTTCCGATCATGTGCGGCGCCAGCGTGAAGTTGGCCCCGCACCCAGATAGCACCGGCGCTATATTATATCTCGACTTTTGACATTTATTTGTGACCAAACTAAACTAGCACTAACGATAATTTTCGTGGCACTAACCAGCACTAATGAAGAACTTAATTTATATGCCATAAAAACGCTATAATTGCTCATGTGCGGGGCTGCCCCGCACATGACTTGGGTCGTTTTTGCTCCAAACCAGTGCAGCACTAACGATAAAATGAGCGGCACTAACGAGCACTAACACAATATGAGATGATGACGTCAAAAAATTTCAATTTCCGATCATGTGCGGGGCCAGCGTGAAGTTGGCCCCGCACATGTATTTGGTAAATTAGTGCCAGCACTATAATAGCACTAACGATTTTATTTGCGGCACTAACCTGCACTAACCAAGCACTAACGAATGACATTTGTCGAAATTTGATTTCGCACATGTGCGTGGCCAACTTCACGGGGGTTTATTACCACCAATTCACCATTATTATTATTATGAGTAGGCAAACGTAGCATATGCGTTGTAAGATGAGCGAGATATCTGTAAAGTATAATCGTAAACTCTACAAACCATTTATATTCCCATGTTTCAATCTACTTATTCAATAAGCGTAATAATTGTTGTTATTGCTCGGGTAGGCTAGCAGCCCTCACATCTCGCGTCCGCTCGTAGTACACGCACGAACCCATTCAAAATTCGTGATTTTAAATAACATTATCATGGAGGAAATAAAAATCTACCCCATTTTGATATTAGTTGGTAATTTATATATTATTCTACAGCATTAATGTCGAATAATATAATTTACGTACGCCAATGCAATGTTCATTTGAGAATAGGACGCTCGTCTACCCCATGAACAACAACCGATCTTTGGGAAGGGAGTACAAAAGCTGTTATCGGCGGTGTCATCGCACGTACCAGCTTTGCTGGCTTACTAGTTGTTGACGCTTAAATTTGTGTTAATAATGAGAATGAAAAAATATATAATCGAATAAGGGTTGTCATTATTAAATATTTACTATTCATTAATCACATTCCATGATATTCAATATCTCTTTCTCCATCAACGAGTCTGCTTCCATTTCAAAATTCGCGTCTAGGAACCGAAAATTCGTCAATTTCCTGTTTGTTTGTACCATTTCGGTATCATTTCCTGCACAAAACGCGTAATATGACGTACTTCATTTTTACACCAGCTACACTTTAGTTCAGGTTGTTGCAACACAAACAAACAGGCCTAGAGAGAGAGATTGTGCGATCGAGCTTAATGAGAGATAGTAATCGAAGTTATATATATAATTCTTCTTTCATTTCATAGGAGTGTCAAGCACGACGGAAGAAATAATAATATGAATAAATAAATAATAGGTAAATTAAATTATATATAGGTAAAATTAAATAAAATAAAATAATATAACAGATAAAATATTCTAATCATCTATATAAAAGGCTGAGCGTGTCTGTCTGTCGGTCTGTCTGTCTGTAAGGATGTTGGTGATCACGGGGCAGGGAGGGGGGGGGGAGGGAGGCGCACCGCCCTGATCAATGACACTTTGTTGTGCGTAAATCACTTCACTCTTCGCTTGAAGATAAACACGTGGCTGTCGAAAGATGCTTGGTGTGGGCATAAGGGGAAAAGTGCATGCGTACAAGTTCTGGACAATTCCATTTGGGCGGGACCTACTATACGAGAATATTCGATTTGTAACATGGTAAACATTTGATGGGTAACATTCATTCAGTATTTAGCAACGAACGGCGGGGGGCAGCTTTCTGTCTGTGCTCAACCGGTTCCGAACGGTCCAAGACATTCTGGAGGAGAACGTAAGGTGCGAAGGAATTTACGCGTAATTGTGTTAGTGCGTAGTGATGCTGTGCGTTCAAGGTATATGCAGTGCGACAGTTAGAACAATAGTAGTGGGAAGTATAGTAACAACAGAGAGAGAGACCCCGCGTTTTAAACGCGGGGCTAAGGCCCGGTTTTATGACCTCCCTCTACAACCAGCCTCTAGCTAAGTAGATAGTTGAAGTTAGAGACCACCTAAACTGAGAATCCGTCTTATGACTGACATCTAGCCTCCCACTAGTTAGGTGGATGGCTTACATTTTGTTTGCTACCGATGGATACGGTTGGCAACACATTTCGTCGACCTTCGATATATTTAGGTAGATATTCGATATATTTATATCGTCATCCTTCGCTCCGCCTCCACCAAACCATCACAAATCATCAAATGGCTGCGAAGAGAGACCGAAGTGCAAACTATTCTTCCGACGACTGCCACAAAATAATTAATAGAGTAAAAAAATATGCGCATATAATTGAAAACAAGAGGAGAAATTCCACCGTAGGCTTTGTAATACGAAATCTTACAAAAAATTCGCCGTCGTCCCACTCTATAAAATGATTGACCCTATGTCTCACTCTTTTAGGTTTTCTTGTCCTAAATGCATCAACATGCATAACTATATAGGCAAACGCAGAATGTGCGTTGTGTGATGAGCGAGTTATCTAGAAAGTAAAATCTAAAACTCTATATACCTTGATCATATAAATCAAATTCATTCGATACCAACGAATCTAGAGAGATGTGAATTAATAATAGAACATTTTTCTGCTGAACCGGCCGGTCCGAATTGCATACAAATTTTTCATAATGTGTCTTATTTCCGTGTTTACATTTGAGGAAAATTTGAATTATATTGATGAGATTTTATTTTTCAATTTTTTCCACCCAGCCTAATCTTATGGGGTTTTTAGAAACTTTGAGAGGATTTTTCAGAAAAATGGTCCAACCGATTTGACCCAAAAACTACTGTATAGGGTTCCAAGTTGGATAAGTTTGCGTATAAAAAAAAAGTTTCATCCCGATCGGTCAAACCCTGCTACCTGTGCAGCGCTTATAAACAAACAAAACAAAACCAAAAAAACAGACAGACAAAGATCCGTAAGAGTTGAGTGGAAATCTTCGCTAACGCTCATCGAATAATCTCATCATCTGAATCACTGGCGTCGGTCAAATCTCTGAACAATTTTTAGGTTAAGACTTCCCACTAGCTCTCTAGAAGCTGGTTATACTGCCTCCTAAATCCGGCATTCTAAAACCTCCTGTAGGTGGCCAGTTAACTGCTATATGGTTGTCACAAGACACCTGCTAAAGTTGGGTTGTGCTTAAAAAGATAGCGGGAGGTCATAAAACCGGGCCTAAGGCTAGTTATTCAATAATTTGCGACAAAATAATCTCAAGTCTTGATCATGAAAACGATGTAACTCTGTCAGGATGGTCGGCCATGGCGGGAATCGAAGCCCGGTCTCTTGAAGGATGGATTAGCTTGCTAGCGAGTGATGAAAGTTGATGACTGCTAGTTGTTGATACTTGGTGGCATAGCTATTCATACTCGTGTATTGATAAGAGAATGCTGAAGGCTTGAACCACCCGTACGCTAGTGTGTGAGATAGGACAAACTGTCGATCGGAAGCTTCATTTCTCGTAGGTAACCCGAAACCGCGAAAGATAGAATTATCATAAGTGTTTGGAATGTACGTTCGAAGCTTACTGTCGTTGATGATATCTAATACGTGGATTCGGATACCCGAGCCACCAACCTATGCCACGCTAGTCGAAGTTGACAGCTCGAAAACAGTTGGTTGTCTGTAGTAGATTACAAGACGGCGAATCGGTCTGACGGCTGAATGATCTTACACATATTGGAAGTAGAGTCCCCCCCCTCCCTTTGTGTCATATACCGGACCGCTTGCTATTTTATACAATAGGCCCTATCAGGAATATCACAAATCTCTCTCTCACTCTCTTTCCACCCTCCGCACTCCCAATCCCAACTCACTTCCGAGAATTCTCGATACAATTTTCAGCTTATAAGTCAATGAGATACGTTAATTGAAGAAATAGAGAAATAATACAAAACAAATATATGTCCAATATCCGTGTTTGATTCGGTTTGGTTTCATATACTGATGGGGATTTTTCTACTTCGTCCCATCATCGAAAGCGATGAAAAGCAGCGATACATTTAACAATACAGTAACATTCAAAATCATTTAAAATTAAGCTTACAGATTGAATATGAAAACTATATATTATGTGATTTTAAACCGATGATTTTGAATTATATGTACAGGCAATATTTGTTTTTGACATGTAGGTTTTCAACTTTATTTTTATACATTAAAATGAAATTCGTGAAATACATTTTTTTATTCATTATTTATTTTTCTATCCATTTTATAATTGCCACAAGTTTCACAAGTACAAATTGAACTGTAAAAGTGGCCAAGTCCTAGAAGTCTCATATGATGAAAGCAAATAAACAAATGCACAAAATCAACATATTACATGGGCACACATCATTCCGTCTGCACGAGGTTCACCGTTCATTCTTCAATCTCCATTCAAATGTCGCAGCCGACATGGGCAACTTTCTCAGCTCCCCAAATTCAATTGCACAAATTGTCCCATTTCTCACAGGATAACTTACACGATGATTATCAGATGCTTTTGCCACCTGCTATTGTAGACCCGATCGAGCGTCTCCACCACCAATTAGCACGAACGGCTTGGTGTGTCGATACGCCAAATGAGGTAGCAGCAAATATAATCTGTTCTCCTTTGAACATTCTTTGACATATTTGCTTCGTTTTTATCTTGACATATTTTCGCTAATAAATAATAACTTTGTTTGAGTCGGCGGTAAATGATGGCGCACGTGTTCTCGGGTGACCTTCACCCTACAGACCTGCATCGAAAGACTACCCAATGTACAGAGATGTATAGGAAGTCGTATAACCCTCAGGCGTTTGAGTTTCTTGAGATATATATCAAAACTCGTACGAGAAAAACATGCTAATTGCATTCAGTAACTGTGAACGAACCAATCAACCGATTGTTGAAAATTTTTGGGGTGTATAGTTAAAGGATGTATCTTGACTGTAGTGGAAGATATTTTGTAAAAAAATGTCATTTTTGCGCGCTCACACATGACCTGAAATCAGCGAAAACACTGAATTTTGCCCCAGTTTGATTGCAGAAGTTTATATATGACCAAAAAAAATTTGAGAAACAAACTTACATCCATACTTAAGATGTGACTGAATCCTGTGACTGAATCACATTCCAAATTTGAAAGTCATGTACGTGTCGTTGGCTCATGACAGTTGAATGAAAATACATGTATTTTACGCTGAAATCGCGACCGAATAGTGGCTTCATGACAATCAAACATATTGAATAAAATTATACTTTGTTATTTTTTTCTTAACTCTCTTCTTAATTCACCGATCTTCGTTATATTCTTTATATCTTCTTGCAATTCATTCCATTCCCGCGTCGATCTGAATGAATCCATATTTACCTACTTCTCTATCCACTTCTTCTAGCTACTTCCATTCTTACCCCTCCTCTTGTAAGTCTACTTCTTTGTAATCCCTTTCCGATTCTATTGCTTCATTCATCCCATCCTGTAGGCCTATATTCATTATTGACTCCAACAAAATGGCACATTCTTTCTATTTGTCTTCGTTTCGCCAAATTTTCCCACCCCATTTCCTCAATCATTTTACTAGGTCTTAATCTATACCTTTTTCAACCACATCATCATCGTTCCTGATAATATTGCAGCAACCCTTTGAGATTATATTATCTGACAAACCCAGATCAATATCTCATCAGAGAATCACTATAGTCACTCTGTCCAGATACATTTTTAAAAAGTGTTCACTTCGTTTTGTGAGGTTATGTTGCAGACTATTAAAGTGCTCCAACTCTTAAAAGGCGCTAAAACCGGCCTCTAACTAACCGGTCTCTAAACTACCTTTATGGTGGCCAGTTAGCACAAGACGCCTGCTAAAGTTAGCAGGTTACTAAACAAAATTAAGTGGGTAGTTAAATATTTAGAGGAAGGTCATAAGACCGGCCCTAAGTCCTGGCGACTTACGAACACTCGGGCTTGGGCCAAGGAGCCGAACCCCAGTGTTGCCACATCCGGATTTTACAAAGTACTGAATTGACAACAAGAAAAGTACTAGATATTGAAAAATAGTATTGAATTGCTAGTATTGCTCACAGACAATGAGTATTAGGTCTATGTCTTCAATCGTTCGATAGAAGCTGCACAAGAGCAGTAACAACTCGCGTAGTCACGTAGAGCTATGAGTATTGCATATCGACAGTTCACTCGGCCTGTCCTATCATATCGATAACGCGGGAAGTCGTGTTGTAAAAAAGGTGCTAATTTTCAATTTAAAATGCCATGTACGGGGGAAAAAGATGGGTATAAATTTGGTTGGATTCGTTAATTTTTATTATTCACTCGGAAATTGGCCATTAACAACTGAAAAGTGAATTTATTCGAAAAATCACTAGAAAAAATTAGAAATGTAGAAATAGTACTAGATAATGAACAGTACTCACTAGATCACTAAATCATTCCAAAAAGTACTAGATCTAGTACTAAAGTACTAGCAGTGGCAACACTGCCGAACCCTGCCGTACGAATCCGTAGTGTGGCCCGCGACCCGCTCGTCTGGAGGAAGTTGCCAAATATTCCCACGAGGGCACGACCCGAACAACGGTTCGTGGGAATAGTGCCACAGTACGTTCGGTTCGTGGGAATAGACTCTTCGTCGTTGTTTTCCTATTTTTTATTGGAACATTTTGATTTTTGATAGTATGTACGTATCTGTTTCTGGGTAGGCCCTGAAGCATCATCGAAAGTATACTAATAGGCATATTCCTAAAATCTGTTATATCAGTACATTTCGAACGCTGTGACCCTGTCAGCAAGCCTGTCAGCTTTAATTCACAGCCAGGCCATGGCCAGGCCTAGCCATCTGCAGTGATGGCTTTCTTGGGAACTGTCAAAAATATTAGTATAGGCCTAACTCTCATTAATTATTATTTTCGTTTGACTATGTTGTGCCTAGGCATTTTAACTCGATGGCCTAGGCCATGCCTAGGCCTATGCTGGAAGTAACTGATACATTTGTATAAAGTCCTCCCAATCATTTTTAGGGTTATGTTGAATGATGATAGCATTAAGATGATAGGGTTACGTAGGCTAGGCTTAGGCACTGCAATCTCAATGGCCTAGGCCTACTTGTCTCCACTTTCATTATTTACCAGACACAGGTCGGTGCATGTGCACTGAGGAAAACTCGAGAAAATCAATGTTTAGTATTCAGTCCATAAAATTCTCTTCTGGAGGGTTATTGTATTACTGAAAATATTTGTCAAAAGAAAAGAAAGCTCACTGTATCATTTCGTTTACATTTTGTATTCTCAAATTGTTTCAAGTTAGCAGCACGAATTGAATGATTTTATGATAGGCCTATCTTTGAAAGAGAGGTGGACCAGTGGCTAGCATCCTGAATTTGTAATTCAGGAAACCTGGGTCCTATTCCCGCTATGATCAATCATTCTGATGGAAGTTTTTCATGGTTTCCGTCTGCCATCTAGGTGATTAGCCCACTGGAATTATACCATAACAATGAGTCACGACCGTCATCTTCACGCTGTTGAAAACACATCTAGGCCCACTCATGAAATAACATTTAATCTCAATTTCTTGAGCACAAGCATATGGCAGAAAGTTACAGAATAACAGTCCGAACCTAACAAATCGTGTGTCATATGAATAATCTAGCGTTTATAAAAGTTCACGTGGCTATACGGGCTGCTCTCCATGTTTCAGAACGGGACTATTCCTAGACACACGTGATGCAATGACGCCGTCAACGTGAAAATCCGAGCCACACAGCCTCACCTTGCCTGAACCATGGAGCTGGCATTGGGAGCCAAGTACGACGACTTTGAAGCTTTCAGCAAGGCTTTGCAAAGATATGCACAGGATCAGCAGGTTGTTTACACCACTGTCAGCAGCAAAACCGTTCTCCAAGCAAACTCAAGAATAAAATCAGGCGTAGTGTGGCCTCTTCGTTTGAAGTACACCAGTCTCATCCTGGGCTGTAAGCATTTCGGAAAAAGTGAATCGAAATCAAGAGGCGAGAGACCGTTTCAACAGTACGTATGACTAGGCCTATTGTTCTTCCCTTTTTCGTCGCCTTATTTATGTGAGATATAGCATTTTGTAGCAGACTACTAAAACAGCTGCAAACTCTGGATACGCACACTACACGGTATGCGTAGGCCTACATAGTGAATGCAACTATACGGCATTATCAACGAAAATTACACATTCTTTTGCACTCGTTAGTCCGAAGAAGGAAGTTGTCCGAATACCACTTATTTTTGACTCCAGTTCATTTTATATTTGAACACACTTTCAAATATAATATTTCATACGATCCAGCATCATCCAATTTCCAAACTGTGCAAATTTTCACTAAATGGCTAAATGTACTTAAATACTCTGAAATAGACATTTATATTGTAAAATAGTGAAATAGAATATGATGTTAAATGAACCAAATACCATGAAACTGTGGTAGGCCTATCTCAGGGAATTGCAAGGCCTAGGTCACAATAATGAACACTTCAGAGCTTGCAATGGATAAGAAATGAAGACGGGACACAATACCCTTGTGTGCTGTCCGACTGGCCCTAGTCCAGTGTGAGGAGTAGCGCTAGCACGTTCTGTCGGCTGCCTGTACCCTGTCTAAACCTAATCACTTCTGACTCTAGTCTAAATATATCTACCATAACGCTATACGCGATAACTATTGCTATTCCTATCGAAGACATTCTACCATCTATTACTATTCTAAGCTAGTTAGGTGAGGCCTAACAAAACATAAAGAATACCAAAATTGTATAGGCCTATCCTTGCAAAAATATTTAAACTTGATAGTCTGGTACATTGATGCTAAATTTCTAGGCCTACATCTTTATTTATACTATTGACGAGTTTTTAAACTACTCATGATTTTAATTAGGGGGGCCTACTAATGTTAATGAATTTTTATTGTTGACTGTCTAAATATCTTGTAATTGAATAATCCGAGGACAATAAGCATATTATTATTATTATTAGTCATGAATACGGTAGACCTACTGCATCTATGCATTTGTTGATATTTTTCAGAACGTTCAAGAGTCAGTGCAGTGCGTTCATCAAGGTGGTCGCGGACAAGTGTAACAACGTGCTGGTAGTGAGGAGCCTGAACTCAACGCACAACCATCAGGTGAACGCCACTCAGTACAAGCTCTATCCCGAGAGCCGGCGAGGGGGTCAGGTCAAGGTTGGCCAAGGTCGCAGGTTGTCTGACGGCCCCGAGCAGCCGTACGATACAAGCCTCAGGTAAACAAGCGTAACCAGACTTCTAGTCACGCGTTGAGCCTCAGGTGAACAAGCGTAACCGCAATTCTAGTCACGCATCGAGCCTCAGGTGAACGAGTTTAAACGCACTTCTAGTCACGCATCGAGCCTCAGGTTTACGAGCGTAACCGCACTTCTAGTCACGCATCGAGCCTCAGGTTCACGAGCGTAACCACACTTCTAGTCACGTGTCGAGCCTCAGGTGAACGAGCGTAAGCACACTTCTAGTCACGCGTCGAGCCTCAGGTAAACGAGCGTAACCGCACTTCTAGTCACGCGTCGAGCCTCAGGTAAACGAGCGTAACCGCACTTCTAGTCACGCGTCGAGCCTCAGGTTTACGAGCGTAAACGCACTTCTAGTCACGCATGGAGCCTCAGGTTTACGAGCGTAACCGCACTTCTAGTCACGCGTCGAGCCTCAGGTAAACGAGCGTAACCGCACTTCTAGTCACGCGTTGAGCCTCAGGTTTACGAGCGTAACCGCACTTCTAGTCACGCGTTGAGCCTCAGGTTTACGAGCGTAACCGCACTTCTAGTCACGCGTCGAGCCTCAGGTAAATGAGCGTAACCGCACTTGAAAGATTGACCGAAGGGTTGGGAAGTTTAGAGAGTCAAGAGTTGATTGATTGCAAAGCTCATGTAACTTTTGACTCGAGTGATGGACATTCTTAAAGTGACGAATTATGTTTCCGATCTTACGTCACATTTCTTCTATTTATTACTCACTTGAAGAATTACATTCCAACCTTCTCGAAGTGAAGATTACCCCCGACGCTTCGCTACTGGTGTCATTTGCCGTGTCAACGCAGAAAAAACTAACTTTACGTTTGAAGAAATAAAAATAGGATAAAAATGCTGTTGGTACAGCTGAATCAAGGACACAGAGTAAGGAAATACAATTAATTAATTAGAATAGAAGAATTAAGAATAAAGAATAAAGCGAGCGAGCAAGAGTGGAAGGAGAAACTTGTTATTTTTTCCATCTTTATTATTTTTCCATCATGCAACGTAGTGGTATGAAAGATACTGTGTGAAACTTGTAAAAAAGCTTTGTTGCTCTATTTTTCTATTCAATTTAATATCAAATTGAATTAGCTCTCTTGAATTAAGCTCGCTCGCTCTAGCTAACATTGTGCTCGAAAAGCTCCACTCGCACAGCCCTAGCGGGAACAAGTGGTCCCCGAACCGCTGACCTTGAAGGTGTTGTCTCGTCTCTCGGTTTTGAGACTGTCGGTAATCTTGATGACTATTTTCGTAGAAGGTGAAAAGGGAGTTTGAAGTTGTCAGGATGAGAGTGCAGTCGGTAGGATTGCGGTTAGTATGAATTGTACACAGACAGTCGATGAATGAAAATAAGTACCGGTATGTACATTGATGAAGAATATTGATGACAGTATTTACGGACGGTGAAATGATAATAGCCTATGCGGTGCTGACAATACTTGATAAAGCCTAGCCAGGTTTGCTTGCCCTATCCCACGTCTAGAGCCTATTGAATGGCTAAACAAGGCGGGGAGAAGTTACAACAATGAGGTGGTGATTTGAATTGATGTGAGAATACCAGCTATTGGCTGGAGAAGCAAGTAGCGTGAACAGCTTGTTTTGTTCAGCTTCAGGGTGCTGGGGCCTACGAGTGATCTGGCGCGGCTGGGGGATGCTGTGGATCTGGTGCTCTCTGGAGCCGCTCCGAGTACCGGTAAGAATCACCTCTATCCTCACTCTGTAGAGCAGCAGGACCTGTACGCTCAAGGCTTGGAAGCACACAGAGTCATGTGGCCCGACCCAAGGTCAAGAGGTCGCCTATCCCCGTGACTTCTGATTGGCCGGCCGGTTCGTGACGACATACGCGCGCAAGGCGAGGAATGATTACGTGTTTCCAGTTAATGAATATGACATTTTCAAGAATGTTACATATTTAGACAAAGTAATACACTAGGAAACTGCCTTATATGCGTTGTGAGATGCGCTTAGAAGTATGGAAATGTAGAACTAAGAACATTTGGTCAGCTCAATGTGAATATACAGGCCATGGATCACGTCAAAGGTTTAAAAACCGCGGCTGTCTGTTGCTATATGGACCTTGGTTTCCCAAGAATAGTACCAGTGCCTTCTTCATATCCATCACAGATTTTAATCGTTTTAATTTATTGGTGACACTTGTTGCTCACATTTAATAGTTCCTTAATATTGCTTTCTTAATTGCGTTTATTGATGTGTAAAAAAGTACATTAAAAATGCGTTTTCTTCGTTATTTTACTTCCAATTGTTCCATAAAGCGCTTAAAATATGTATGATAGTTCTTTCCACATTCAGTATAAATTTGAGAGCTTTTGAAAAAAATTTGTTTCCAAGTATTTCTCCCCCCGGCCTATTCTTAAGCTGGCCTTCCATGAACGCGGTATTCGCTTAGCGAATTCGCTAAGATTTTTTTTTAGCCGCCATGTTGAAAAAACGACCAATCATTGACAAGAGCGGCGCATGTCGGCATGGTATCCGAGCTAAAAACAACGCTTAGCGAATTCGCTAAGCGAATACCGCGTTCATGGAAGGCCAGCTTTATGGGGATTTTCTACACTTTCCAATTTTTTTCCGGAAAAACCGTATGACCGATTCTTCTGAAAAACAATCCCAACCTATTCTGGTGTGACCAATTTGAAAAAAAAGTTTCGAGTTGATTGATCTTTTTTCCTGACCTCTATGCCGCGTACAAAATTACATACAAAATGATTTTTTTTTTTTTTTTTCGGTATATGGAATGAAAATCTTCGCTACGCTCATCTGAACATGGATCATTTTGTGCTTATTTGTGAAATCTAATCCAACACAAAATATATGACAGGCCCTATTCCACTCAAGTTTGATTACTTGCGGCCCAAACGTGATCCATCCTAGGCCTCAGTGTTGGTAATATACCATTATTTGCTAAGATATTGTATACATACGTTCATCTATGTATATTCAGGCTTTATTATTTGAAGTTTCATATGTAAAGATCAAGGTGCATGTTGCTATAAAACTACAGCTAAAGATGATATCCTTCATTATAGACCAGTGCGTATTGCAGGTTATGTACGGTATTTCCCCATCAGGTAGGTTGAAGCTGCATCCATGATCCAGCTACACATTTCTTTTTTTACAAAATTCAATTATACAATTGAATTGGTTGGTTTTAGTTGGGTTGAGATCACAACAGTGGTTATCAGGCGATTAGCGTGGATCCTATGATCGGTGCATTCAAACAATATGGGTATGCCGTCGATCAGCATTACACTAATTTTATTCACTTTAATAACGAGCTTAGATTACAACCACGAGTGAATTTAATCTAAGAGTGTTGGGCCATTGCGTTCATATATAATAACTCAATGGCAATGTCCTAAATGTACTTACCTGGGAATTGGATCAACATTAATCCACGGTACAATATTTATTCAGGAGATGAAAGAAAACAGTAACATGGTAAAATAGCGGACATGGGATTTTTTCAATCATTATTTCATACTAGGCCACTGTTACAACTGTAAATAAGTAGGCCTACACCCTCTTTCACCTCTACCCTAATTACCTAATGGGTTTAGCCAGCAGTAGTGATGGGCGGGGCGGAGAGAGGAATGCGCGTCTGACTGCGTGACCTTGTGTTTCAGAGCCGCCCGACAGGTCGTTGACCTCTGCCGAGCCGCCCGGACCGGGGACCTACCACACGCCACTGTTCCAGTCGTTTGCACCAATCAGCACGGACCAACGACAACGCAGCGGCGGTAAGACCGGTCTCGTGTTACCACGCGTGGGGGGGGGGGGACCAGAGCCATTCGAAACGAGGGGTTCATTTATTCATTTATTCCTCATTCGATCAATACAGTGTACCAATGTAGGATTTGTCATGATGAAAGCTAGGCTGGAATTGAAGATGAAGGTAGACTAGGAAAACGCCTTATATGCGTTGTGAGATGAGCTTAGAAGTATGGAAATGTAGAATTAAGAACATTTGGTCAGCTCAATGTACATATACAGGCCATGGATCACTTCAAAGTTTTAAGAACCGCGGCTGTCTGTTGGTATATGGACCTTGGTTTCCAAACAATTATACCAGTGCCTCCTTCATATCCATCACAGATTTTAATTGTTTTAATTTATTGGTGACACTTGTTGCTCACATTTGATAGTTCCTTAATATTGCTTTCTTAATTGCTTTTATTGATGTGTAAAAAAGTACCGTACAGGCACATTAAAAATTAGGGTTGGGCGAACCTTGATTTTTGCCACGAACCGAACCTCGAACCGAACCTTTTTTCTTCTAGTTTTACTCAAACTTCCAACGTAAATGCACGGGTAGGCCTACTCGTAGATAGATGGAATTAAAGGAGGAAAACTACATTGTCTGGTAGACAAATTAATAGGGTAATCAATGCTCAATACATGGCATTTCAGTCTGATTTTTATTTATTTTCGTTTCTTTTTCATTGAGCGCAAGCCTAGGAGCCTATAACAATTGAGTGAATTGACCATCTTAATTTCTAACCTAAAAAATCGATGTGAAATCAATACGATTACAAGTCATACATATTTCCCAAATTACCCATTGTTGTCCTTGCTGTCGCTGTCACTTCCAGGAAAATTCAATATTCTCCTACTTCTATCCATTTTAAGGCTTAGGTCGGGGATTGACCAGCTGTACTAAAAAAAACTGTACTAAAAACCGACTGTACTAAAAAAAACTGTACTAAAAACCAACTGTACTAAAAAAAACTGTACTAAAAACCAACTGTACTAAAAAAAACTGTGCTAAAAAAAAACCGTACTAAAAATCAACTGTACTAAAACCCAGCTTTTTGAGCAGTCTGTACTTCTGTATAAGGCTCCTCCCATTCACAAATTGTTACCACCCATCCTTGAATAATAAGTTTAGTACAGTTTTTTTTAGTACAGTTTATTTCTAGTACAGCTGGTTTTTAGTACAGTTGGATTTTAGTACAGTTGATTTGCAAGTTTTTACTTCACTAGAGACCACCTGACTTGTAGTTCCAAATTTCTTGAAGAACCTGTACAGGAATAAAAGTGGGGGGATGAGCTCCACCCCTTGACTAAATGTTACCTCCCATCATAGGAGCCAACTGTACTAAAAACCAACTGTACCAAAAACCAGCTGTACTAAAAAAAAATGTACTAAAAATCCACTGTACCGTACTAAAAAACATCTGTACTAAAAAAACTGTACTAAAAAAAACTGTACTAAAAAAAACTGTACTAAAAACCAACCGTACCAAAAACCAGCTGTACTAAAAAAACCTGTACTAAAAACATCTGTACTAAAAAAAACTGTACAAAAAACCAGCTGTACTAAAAAAAACTGTACTAGAAACATCTGTACTAAAAACCAACTGTACTAAAAAAAACTGTACTTAAAACCAACTGTACCTTGATACCTTCTCCTTAGGTCTACCTTGAATTCGAAATGAGAGCCAAACACTTTCAGTAGGGTAGTAGGGCCAAAGTAAAACTGCAGGAGATGGTACCAACTGTACTAAAAACCAACTGTACTAAAAATCGACTGACCTAAAAATCAAGTGTACTAAAAACCAAGTGTACTAAAAATCAACTGTACTAAAAATCGACTGACCTAAAAACCAACTGTACTGAAAATCGACTGACCTAAAAACCAACTGTACTAGAAATCAACTGTACTAAAAATCAACTGTACTAAAAATCAACTGTACTAAAAATCAACTGTACTAAAAATTAACTGTACTAAAAATCGACTGACCTAAAAATCAACTGTACTAAAAATCAACTGTACTAAAAATCAACTGTACTAAAAATCGACTGACCTAAAAACCAACTGTACTGAAAATCGACTGACCTAAAAACCAACTGTACTAAAAAATCAACTGTACTAAAAATCAACTGTACTAAAAATCAACTGTCCTGAAAATCAACTGTACTAAAAATTAACTGTACTAAAAATCGACTGACCTAGAAATCAACTGTACTAAAAATCAACTGTACTAAAAATCAACTGTACTAAAAATCGACTGACCTAAAAACCAACTGTACTGAAAATCGACTGACCTAAAAACCAACTGTACTAAAAATCAACTGTACTAAAAATCAACTGTACTAAAAATCAACTGTACCAAAAATTAACTGTACTAAAAATCGACTGACCTAAAAACCAAGTGTACTAAAAACCAAGTGTACTAAAAATCAACTTAACTAAAAATAGACTGACCTAAAAACCAAGTGTACTAAAAACCAACTGTACTAAAAACCAACTGTACTAAAAACCAACTGTACTAAAAATCAACTGTACTAAAAATCAACTGTACTAAAAATCAACTGTACTAAAAATCGACTGACCTAAAAACCAAGTGTAGTAAAAACCAAGTGTACTAAAAATCAACTGTCCCAAAAACTAACTGTACTAAAAAACAACTGACCTAAACCGATTTTCCGAGGCTGGGAGGTAACAATTTGTGAAGGGGAGGAGCCCCATCCCCACTCTTATGCCGCTTTTACTGACTCGCGTTGAGAGCGACGCGTTACACGTGACAGGTGCGCTGACCAATCAGCAATCGTGTTTCGCGCTTTGGCCGCGTCAGGCGCTAGCTCGCGTTCATAAATTGTTATGCATCCATTTTTCTGCTCACTTTCGGCGCGCGCAAGTCAATAAATGCAACTACTCGCGTGACGCAGCAAACGCGAGCAACGCGTCGCGTGCGACGCGAACAGTAAAAGCGACTTTACTCTAGTACAGTCTGATCAAGAAGTTGGAGTTTAGGTCAGTTGGTTTTTAGTACATTTGGTTTTTAGTACACTCGGTTTTTAGTACCGGTACACGGGGATTGGTCAACTGTACTAAAAATCAACTGTACTAAAAACCAACTGACCTAAAAAAACGACACTCTGTACTAAAAACCTACTGTACTAAAAACCAACTGTACTAAAATCCAACTGACCTAAACTCTGGCTTCTTGATCAGACTGTACTGAAGTAAGAGTGGGGTGTGGGACTCCTCCCCTTCACAAATTGTTACCTCCCAGCCTCGAAAATTCGGTTTAGGTCAGTTGGTTTTTAGTACAGTTAGTTTTTGGGACAGTTGATTTCTGGTACAGATGATTTTTAGGTCAGCTGATTTTTAGTACAGTTGGTTTGGAAGTTTTCACTGCACTCAGAACCAACTGACCTAAACTTCTATACTACTTGATCGACATGTACAAAAGTCGAGATATAGGATTTGGCTCCACCCCTCCACAGATTATTACCTCCCATCATTAAAAATGATGTTTAGGTCAGTTCGTTTTTAGTGCAGTTGATTTTTAGTACACTTGGTTTTTAGTACACTTGGTTGTTGGTACGGTCAATCGGTTTTTAGGTCAGTTGGTTTTTAGTACAGTTGGTTTTTAGTACAGAGTGTCATTTTTTAGGTCACTTGGTTTTTAGTACACTTGGTTTTTAGTACAGAATGTCGTCTTTTAGGTCAGTTGGTTTTTAGTACAGTTGGTTTTTAGTACACAGTGTCGTTTTTTAGGTCACTTGGTTTTTAGTACACTTGGTTTTTAGTACAGAATGTCGTCTTTTAGGTCAGTTGGTTTTTAGTACAGTTGGTTTTTAGTACAGAGTGTCGTTTTTTAGGTCACTTGGTTTTTAGTACACTTGGTTTTTAGTACAGAGTGTCGTCTTTTAGGTCACTTTGTTTTTAGTACAGTTGGTTTTTAGTACAGATTGTCGTTTTTTAGGTCACTTGGTTTTTAGTACAGAGTGTCGTTTTTTAGGTCACTTGGTTTTTAGTACAGAGTGTCGTTTTTTAGGTTGACTTGAACTAAATTCTCAAGTTTGACAACAACGACGATCTGTATAATATAGCATATTAGGGTATCGTGTCGGGACCCACCAATAACCCCGCAATTGAACCGCTCATTTTTTGGACATATTTGTTTTATGAAGTTTTCGACATGCACAATTTTTTCGAAGCTATCTAGAAGTATTGATCTGTAATGAATGATCTAAATGTATTTAAAGTACGCCTATTGATCTACATCTCTCGTGAAGTCATCTCCTAAGAGTTCGTAATTCAGATGCGATCTATATACCGGTACCACTGTGCCAATACTAGGAACTCACCACGTGGTACAAGATGGGCTGCAATAACACGAACACAATACAGTCACAACTCACAATGTACCACTTTGTAGGAAACATATTCACACCAAAAATTGGAAATTATTTCACATATTATTTTAGTTTTCATACTTACCATGTGATGCAACTTTCTGTTTCTAGCCGATCTTGCTTCATTCACCCACATATCCACAAAATAATTCTCAACACTCGACTCAATCACCAATTTGCGATGTAAATTTCGGAAAAATCATCTATCCTCCATGTCCAATGTCAGTCATGATTGTTAATGAGCCTTTCTACAAATCTTGGCATAGACAGAACACCATTGATATATAGAAACCAGATGGTACATTTGTACTTACAAAACAATCCATGCAGGGATGACACCAGAATATCTCAATTATAAGCAGTAATAATAATGTGCAGTACAATCTGCGTTAATCGGAATTCGAATATATAAAACTCCTAATCAATTTCATGAACCTAATCATTTTTGGACTACATACTTAATTATACGCATGAAAGATATTATTCGTTTCAGTATTTCTGGAACATTACCCAAGTTTTCACAAGAAGTGAAGTGTTATCGAGAGTTTATCATTATAATTTCACCCCAAAAAACTTCGCGATCATTAACTACGTAACAAACACAGTCAATTTCAAATAACTACATTATGTGTAGGCCTAGACCCATACCGTAATTAATTTATTTTGCATGTTACGTACTCTTTCATTCATTATATATTTCGTCAATACTAAAATTAAAATGAGAAGAAAGTCGTCGACGTCGTTACACATGAACACCATCACAGTGGCGAGGTATGAGTTTGATTGATTGTTGTTTTACAAAAAGATGGGGTATAAGGGGGGAGGGGGGTCGATTAAGCCGGTGATAATGGAACGATGAAATGATGAACTAGATTACTTTTACCCATGACTTTCGCGAGACTCGAACCCACGCACAGCGGTGTCTTGGCTGACTGAGCAACAGAGGTGGGTTTTTTGTAAGGTTTTGTCGACTCGCCCCAAGTCAATTATCAATTCAATTTCTGCAATTATTATGCAGATTGAGAAATGATACTTGTGTATACACTTTGAATTATTTGTATTCTTTTTTTTATTTGAAAATGAATATGAACAACTTTTGAAACCTCTATATTCAATCATATTCAGAATGAGAAGAAAATCTTTATCACTAGGAAAACGCCTTATATGCGTTGTGAGATGAGCTTAGAAGTATGGAAATGTAGAGTTTCTAGATGGCAGTGGTTGAAAACTGCCTACAAGATTTAATTCATGTACCTTGGAAGACACTCGTTGCTCACATTTAATTAATTGCCTTCTCAATTACTTTTATTGATGTGTGAAAAAGTAGATTAAATATGCGTTTTCTTCGTTTTTTCATGCACATTCGATTGTTCCATAAATCGATTATGATATGCATAGTTCTTTCCACATTCAGTATAAATTTGGGAGCTTTTGGAAAAAAATTGTTTTCCAAGTATTTTTTCCCTGGCTTATTCTTATGGGGTTTTTCTATACATTCTAATTTTTTTACGGAAAAACCGTTCGACGTATTTTTCTGAAAAACAATCCCAACCTATTCTGGTGAAACACCAATTTTTTAAAAAAGTTTCGAGTTGATTGATTTTTTTCCTGACCTGTATGCCGCGTACTAAATTAAAAAAAAAAAAAAAAAAAAAAAAAAAAAATGAAAACCAAGCCCAAAATTTTTCGGTATATGGAATGAAAATCTTCGCTACGCTCATCTAATAAGTATCGTGCAATGTTCTTGCTGTAATCCTGTACAGTACGGTACTGATTCCGACGAGTGAATAATTATGTTGGTATTCCAATAGTAGACATTCATTAATATGGACGTCTAGTATACAACACTGTGTATATGATCAATGGCATAAATATGTCACATAATAGTAGTGGCTTGAAGTCGAAGAGACAAAGAGAATTTCATGTCACTTTTGAAAATTCTATGCTTCAATAAAAATGTGAGTTTAAGGGTGGCGATGGCGTAATGGTTACATTAAAAGGCCTAATTTTCTTCACTAATGCAGTTAATACGAGAAGAAAATACCACGACATTGATTTTGGAGCGAGTGTCGAACGATTTGAAGCGGCATTTTAATGACAGATTTGAATCGTATTTTGTGGCACAGAAAATGTCACGAGTATTTCACGAGCAAAAAACTACTTAGCCACTTAATTAGGAAATTCAAAACTTGAATTACCGGTAAGGTAAGCCCAAAAATTCAACAAGAGTATGTGATATCAATTTGAATACGATACCGGAAAGGATTACTCGATAATCTCCCGAAGATACATTTTGCTGATCACTGTGCATGTTTTGCCAGGAAACATCGAGACAGCAGTAGAAGTAGTATACTTATAGTTGTTAGTTGTTCATCAGCAAGTTCTGCTATTTTACATTGTTGGTACATGATATAAACAATCGCCAATACTGGAAGATGATTATACTAAACTATGATATAAATGTCTCGATTTCATGGGTCTGTGAAGGATCTTTTTTTAAATCAATGTATCCCAATTATTCAACTTCTTGGAGCATAAGCACAGACAAGGGAAGTTCCTTGTCTGTGGCATAAGGTCGAAAGTTTCCTTTTCTAATTAGCATAGAACATTCTCGCCCAAACTCTGACACATCATTGTCACTATTGGTGAGCTATTGAATACTCCCATGCACCTCATTACAATCGAGTTGTCTTGTCTCTTGTTATTTGTTCATTCAATATAAATATTATTCTTATTTCTCAAATTAGGTTTTTGAAACTCTGTACCATATTCTTGATTTTCACACAAATAATTGGGTGAAAGATTTTGTGATACATTGAAAATTAAACAAAGAGTAGTATTCAGTGTATATTCGTTGGTAATGGCACGACAATATTGCACATATGCCTATTTGAACATCTTCTTTATTGGAGCATCTTTCCCTACTTTGAAAGTCTGTATACTATTGCTTCGCCTTGAATAGAGCGGAGACATTTTAAAAGAAAATCCCTTCCACATCACAATAAGGATTCGCCTGGCAAAAGTTGCGGATCTTGTCGCATCAGAAGGTGTACAATTACGCAATGGCAAGAAAGCGACCAGAAGAGGCTTTTCTTTGGTTGCAACTGCTCAACATCCGACTCAGGATCATCAGGATGTGCAAACAAGTTATCATGCTGAACAAATAATTCAGAGTGAATAACAAAAAAATCCAAAGAAAAAATTATATTGTGACACTACACATTTTCCACAAGTCTATTTCGAAATAAGAGTTTATTTCGAAAGTCATAACTATATCAGTATTCAATTAGAATCCGAGAAAATCTAGGCCTATACAAATTTAAATGTTCTCTGCTGTAAGTTTCAACATTTCATGATAATACACTATTTAGTATTTACCTCATTTGATATTATTTAATATACGAAAAACCCACCCGTTTTTAAAAAAAAAGGCTCGGCGCGCGTTTAGCTAATGTTTTGACTGGGAGCCAATGAGCGTCGAGGATTCACAATTAATATGCGGGTTCGTACTTGTGCTAGGCAATAGCGGCGCGGTTCTTTCTTTTACACATCATTTCATATGAACATGTTCGTCTTCAAATCTAATGCTCGTATTAAGATCCGTAAACCGTTGATGTCTTCTCAACACATATATTATGTTTTTGGTGAATGATAATATTCCATCTTTTTTAATTACGGAGTTACGGCAACTTATAAATGACTAGACATTTTACTGATCGCGTTTGGCCCTTATCTTTCGTTCATTTTGGGGGTACTAGTATTGTGACCCTTGATATACTGTACTTTGCTTTTCTGTCCCTTGAAATTGTGGAAACTGTATTTCAATAAAGTGTGCCTTGAATAGATTTGTGTCCAAGTTGAGAAACTGTACCTTGAAAATATCCGAGCTTTTTCTGTACTTTGTTTTTGTGACACTCGAATTGTATAAAGTGTACTTAGTGTCCCTTGATTTTGTGTACCCTGTATAAAAGCAGAACGAGCTCTCATATGCTGAAAGTGTCTCTTGATATTGTGTACTTTGCTTTTCTGTCCCTCGATAAATTGACCCTTGTTTTTCTGTCCCGCGTTTTGTGCGGCGCATGCGGTGCGCATGCGCCGACACTCGAGTTGAAATATTTGAACCCCTGCTTTTTAGATGCTTCTCAATACATCACTACCATGAAAGTTGCATTTGTTTCAAGGGGCTTCTAACGCCATGCAGGAAGTTAATCGAACAGACATTTTATTGAATGGAGAAACAATTTTTGAAAAATCAGAATATATGTATGTATGTATATATATATATATATATATATATATATATATATATATATATATATATAATATATATATATATATATATATATATATATATATATATATATATATATATATATATATATATATATATATATATATATATATATATATGTATATATATATATATATATATATATGTATATATATATATATATATATGTATATATATATATATATATATATATATATATATATATATATATATATATATATATATATATATATATATATATATATATATATATATAAACATAAATTGAAGAATGATTATTATTTCGGGTATTGATTATTATTATCATCGTGCTGTATTGAATAAGACATTTTAATATTCAAAACATGATTTTATTCGTCGTTTCAAGCTAATATTTAGCCCTTTCTCAAGAATTGAATAAAAACGAAACTACGAAACGAAACGAAACTCTAGAATCGAGAAATAATATATTCTGTTTGTTTGTTGTTTTTTTTTTTACTTCTTGATTTTAGAGAGGATAATTTCGTTTTCATATAATTCTTTGAAAAGTAATATATATTTTATATATAATTCAATACAACACGATGATAATAATTAATACCCGGAATAATAATTATATTCAATGTCTACATCGTGAGAGTTTCAAAACCATTATATACATATATAATTATATATATATATATATATATATATATATATATATATATATATATATATATATATATATAATTATATTCATAATGATAATAATAAGATATTTATTTGCGCGGCGGGGTTGAGCCGCAGTGGCTTTTCTTCCACCAAACCGCTTAAATACTGAATACATATATTGTACCATCATAATTTCTTAGAACCAAGAGTATATGAAAACCAGAAACTAAATACATTAAATACATATAGAGTACATCATTGTTTACATAAAAGTTGAATTAGAAATAAAGGTCAACATAAAATTACATGAAAGTGGTAAACACTTTCTAAACCTGTCCAATAAGAACTTATTTCATGACAAAAGGTATTCTAATAAAGATATTGGTTGAATGTGAAATATAAAAACTTACAAAGGGTATAATAATATAATATTGAAAGAGGAATACTGCTAATTTGGTATAATACAAATAAAACGTTGAACATTTTCGAAAGTGTCCATAGAGTCGAGGGAGAGTTTAATTTTAGCATAAGTTATAAATTAGTGTGGATATACGTTATGTATAAGAGAATGTATTCAACAGAAAGATGCACACTATACCTCAATATGATCGGAAATTATTTCCTTTCTTTGAAAATTGCCTTCAATACAGCGTAACTAAATTTGAAAATTTAGTGACACATTCTCAGCTATTTAATCACTATCTATGTTTAGTCCGTCAATAGACTTCGCGTAATACTTCTTGTGTCTTGAACAATTAAAAAGAAACTACGCAAATGTCAAGCGACGATTGACTACTGGGAATATACTACCGCGCGTAGACGACCAAGAGTCCCGAACACTGATCAGTGGTCCCGAATCAGTTTCGACCAACCAAAACGGTTGAAAACATACACGGTATTCAAATTCAAATTACGTCGAGAATCGTACAGTTGTGTTGGTAAATTATAACAAGGCCGATAAATGTCTACTCAAAAGATCATTAATAGAAAATAATAATAACAATATTAATAATAATATTCATTGATTCATGTATAAGGATGTACACTGTTGTAGATTGTGGCAAATTGAAAGGATAAAAGGAAACATTATAGTACACTATACGGTATTCGCGAAATGAGAATCTAGATTCTGGTTCATATAGGAATAATATAGGTTCATATATGGTTTATATAGATAGAATAGTGTGTGGGGGGACATCTGTCGTTCTTATTTTAAAGTACCTCATTTGCACAGTTGCAACGGGTAACGTTGAAACTGCCTTCTTGCCAATTGAACAACATTTCAATTTTATGTATTTATACCGTTTTGATTTGCCATTTCTGAAGTATGTCAACTTGGCCCCCGACCTTTAAAAAGATTTGAATCTTTTGTGACGTTATTGGAATGTACTCATTCATTTCAAAAGTCTTAGTGACACTTGGTCGATTGATTATCATACTGAACTGTCATTCAGGAGACCGGGGTTCGATTCCCGCCATGGTTGACCATCCTGACAAGGTTTTTTCGTGGTCCCCTCTGTCGTTCAGGTAAATAATGGGATGGTTCGTTAACAATAGGCCACGACCGACGCCTTCCCACTATTCAAGAACACATATTAAAATGATATTTCATATCATTTCAAATATTCAATATGGTATCATTTTTAGGGCCATTATCTAGAATAGAATGAATTATCAACTTGAAAAAATAGCGATAAAATGTTTTGCAAAATATGTCAGCTTTGATCCTGTATCAGAAGTATTCTACAAGGACTCATGTAAGTCATTTTTTCTGATTATTCAATATTCTTACTTTTCCATGCATATATATATATATATCCTTATACAGAATTTTATTTTTATGTTTCGGAAAATAAATATCTGATTCACGATATCGATGCTGAACATAGCCTCGACACTAGAACAAATATTCTAGAAGTAATAAAGTGTAATCTATCTATTATTTAAACCAGACTCATACATACCTGTACAAATACATTCACTTCCATTATATACTACCGCTCTTAACAGATTCATTTAAATTAAGTCTTGAAAGCTACCTAATAGATGAATGTTACTATAACTTATTAAAGTGTGAGAGAGTTTCTACAGGAATAAGTAAATTCTATATCAAGGGTATCAAGGGACACAATAATCATCTCGAAATGGTTGAAAAAGTGACTTTTGAGGGACAGAAAATCAAAGGTCACTATCCACAAATGGCGAGGTACAGTTTATCAAAGTACAGTATAACCCGAATTGAAGTACCGTTTACCAAGGGACAGAAAACAACATTTGAAGTACACAAAACACATATCGAGGTACACTAAATCAAAGTACAGTATAACCAGATTGAGGGACAGTATATCAAGGGACACAATATATGGTCCCCATTTTGAGGAAAACATGAATGTATAAATCTATAGAATAGTGTGTTATCAGTGTCGTAATCTACAAATATGTTCGGTATTCTTGTATGTTGATTACGCCAAGAGTTACAAGAGTTTTTCCAAGAATTGAAAGAAGTACGAGAATTGAGTGAATTACACCAAAAAAGGGTCAATTCGCAAATGGTTGCCAGGCAGTGTTATTTAGCAAATAGTCCAAAACATTATCTATCAGAAAAGTCCAACTGACACTTCGTAGCACAAAATGCTATCAACCGGTTACAGTATTCAAAATATTCCCAGCCTAACTCCGAGACGGCGAGACTTCGACAGACTTCCGCTAGACAGCGCTACTAGCCGGTAGAACATGATAATTGACGATTTTCCAAAACCAGACCGACTGTACTAAAACGAACTGACCTAAAAAACGCCACGCTGTACTGAAAACCGAGTGTACTAAAAACCAAGTGACCTAAAAAACGACACTCTGTACTAAAAACCAAGTGACCTAAAAGACGAAATTCTGTACTAAAAACCAAGTGTACTAAAAACCAAGTGACCTAAAAAACGACACTCTGTACTAAAAACCAACTGTACTAAAAACCAACTGACCTAAAAGACGACATTCTGTACTAAAAACCAAGTGTACTAAAAACCAAGTGACCTAAAAAACGACAATATGTACTAAAAACCAAGTGACCTAAAAAACGACACTCTGTACTAAAAACAAACTGTACTAAAAACCAACTGACCTAAAAGACGACACTCTGTACTAAAAACCAAGTGTACTAAAAACCGAATGACCTAAAAAACGACACTCTGTACTAAAAACCAAGTGACCTAAAAAACGACACTCTGTACTAAAAACCAACTGTACTAAAAACCAAGTGACCTAAAAGACGACATTCTGTACTAAAAACCAAGTGTACTAAAAACCAAGTGACCTAAAAAATGACACTGTACTAAAAACTAACTGTACTAAAAACCAACTGACCTAAAAACCGATTGACCGTACCAACAACCAAGTGTACTAAAAACCAAGTGTACTAAAAATCAACTGCACTAAAAACGAACTGACCTAAACATCATTTTTATTGATGGGAGGTAATAATCTGTGGAGGGGTGGAGCCAAATCCTATATCTCGACTTTTGTACATGTCGATCAAGTAGTATAGAAGTTTAGGTCAGTTGGTTCTGAGTGCAGTGAAAACTTCCAAACCAACTGCACTAAAAAACAACTGACCTAAAAATCATCTTTATCAAAAATCAACTGTCCCAAAAACTAACTGTACTAAAAACCAACTGACCTAAACCGAATTTTCGAGGCTGGGAGGTAACAATTTGTGAAGGGGAGGAGTCCCACCCCCCACTCTTACTTCAGTACAGTCTGATCAAGAAGTCAGAGTTTAGGTCAGTTGGATTTTAGTACAGTTGGTTTTTAGTACAGATGGTTTTTAGGTCAGTCGATTTTTAGTACAGTCGATTTTTAGTACAGTTGGTACCGTCTCCCGGTACACTTGGTTTTTAGTACAGTTGACCAATCCCCCGTCGGAGATTCGTAGGGCAGACTGGGTCAGTACAAAATTGTGCCATTGATTACATAATTTGAATTAATTTCAGTTCTACAGTGAAGGAATCCATTGTTTGTTTTCCTAGTTCAAGAGCAATATCGCGTCGATTAATGGAAAATTACGAAAAAGATTTCATGTTTAATACATCACAGTTTTGTTGACTCCATTACAAATTTCCAAACTACGTCACACAAGACACACAGCCAGCTAAACTGAAGTTCTGGTCTGTTCGATGATCGACCTATCGAATCGATAAAAGCAAACAGCTGATAGGCCTAGGTCCTGAGCACTGCACTGACAGCTCTTGTTCATTTGTAGGCTATTTTGATAAACATTGTAGATGTTCGAAAGAAGTTCGTTTTCGAACCTGGCCGGTTCGACATTCTAACCTCATTTTAAGGTTCGGTTCGAATTCGAACCGGTTCGCCCAACCCTATTAAAGATGCGTTTTCTTCGTTATTTCACATCCGATTGTTCCATAAATCGCTTAAAATATGTATGATAGTTTTTTCCACATTCAGTCTAAATTTAAGAGCTTTTGGCAAATTTTGGTTTTCCAAGTATTTCTTCCCCGGCCTATTCTTCTGGGGAATTTCCAAACTTTCCCAATTTTTTCCGGAAAAACCGTTCGACCGATTTTTCTAAAAAACAATCCCAACCTATTCTGGTATAACACCAATTTGAAAAAAAAGTTTCGAGTTGATTGAAACTTTTTCCTGACCTGTATGCCTCGTACAAAATTACACACACAAAAACAAAATCAAAAACAAAAAAAAACATTAAAACCAAGCCTAAATTTTTTCGGTATATGGAATGGAAATCTTCGCTACGCTCATTTAATAATTATATTAAAGTTGTACATAGGAAATATACTGTACCAGTAAAGTAAATAGTAAAATTATATACAGTGAATACTAGAGAAAGAAGGGATAACGGTTAAAGTTGAAGCTAGAAAGTCGAGGACTTTTGAGGAACTCATTGATGCTATTGAATGGATTTAATAGGATATTTGTTGAGTTTAGTAAGGAACGTACTCTGTGTGTTGGATTCAGTGATGTGAGATGGGAGGTTATTGTATAAAGTGGTGCGAAGGTAGTTAGGGCTTCTGGTGTAAGAGGAGTGATTGTGAGACGTGACGTGGAAGGACTTTGAGTGTGAGCGAAGGAACAGGCTGGAGGTAAGAGTCGTTACCTTCAGGTCTTCCTGGCGCCCGGCAGGCCTTTTCCTGCCGCTTGCACTTGTTGCTTACTGTCGCAAGACTTGAAAATCAATTCAACTTTGGAAAAAACGTCACGGTTTAATTCCGTCACTCATATAAGAAGAAATAAAACAGGTTCTTTTCAAATATGCATTATTATTGTATTTGCGTGCCTCGTAATATGGTGCTGAGACTACGGGACTTTGTTAACAGCGCAGGCGACTGGTTGAAAACCTCTCAACTGAAAGTCTCACCTTCTTAACTTGAAGTTAAAGTCGTAACTGAAAGAACTTCTGGTAGACAAATTAGTTGGGAAGTAGGTAGTCACCGATGATAGGGCTCATCGATATCTTGTAACTCTGATCAGACTAGGGTTGCCGCTCGATGGGAAGAGATCGAATGAGCTGAGATGTCCGTTGTTCCAGGGTCGGCCGCGGACTCGGACGGTCTGCCAGTAACGTCTGTCTCCGCACGAGACGCCGGGCCAGACGTACCGCAGCACAAATCAAAGGTGAATATTCTGCGCACAATGCAAAACATGACAATATTCTTTCTAGACGAGCGACGTCAAACATTTCCATCCCACTCTTATGAAGCTTTGTGTCTGTGTTCTTGTTTGTTTGTTTGTTTGTTTGTAAACACTGCACAGGTTGCAGGGTTGACGGATCGACATGAAACTTTTTCTGTACGTGCAGACTTATCCAACTTAGCACTGTGTAGTTTTGGGGTTTAATCGGTTGGACCATTTTTGTTGGACCATCTCAAAGTTTCTAAAAACCCGATGAGATTAGGCTGGGCGGAAAAAATAAAAAAATTAAATCGCTCCAAATTAATTCAAATTTTCCTCAAATGTAATCAAAAAAATGATGAACATTATTAGGCCTACAAATTTGTGTGCAATTCGGATCAGCCATTTTGAAGAAATTAATGTACCGTAACAAATGTTTTCTATTCTTCAAATGGATAGAAATAATAGCATAAAAATGTTGCCGAGATAGATTCACGGCTCCCTGGATACGATAGTAACCGAATTAAATATATTTTATATGCATCAAGGTGTGTAGAGTTTTCGATTACACTTCATATAGGGCCTATACATCTCGCTCTTGGTACAACGCATGTGCTGCGTTGCCTAGTTTAGGTTATAGCTGGGACAAGAGCTACGCGACTGAGCTCAACGTGCTTCTGGTTCTGATCGACTACTCGGGCATTCAGCTAACTTGCAGGCGGTGTTTCACTTGTACATCGACTACCAGTGGCGGATCCAGGTCATATTCATGGGGGGGGGGGGGGGGGGGGCGAACTCAGTTGGACAAAGAAAATGCCATATGAGAACAGTTGTGCAACGGCCAGTTAACGCGAAGCCTGCGACCAGAAGGGGGCAAGGACCCCTTCTGGCCCCGCAGGGAATTTTTTCAAATGACAAGATGACAAAATCAATTGTTTTAAAGAACTAAAGCCTGAAGCCCAACTGATATTTGTCAATCATAGTTATTGTAATTGCAGGGTCGTTCTGTGTCATTTTAGCGCCACGGGCCAGGACTCAATTGTGAGCCACAAAAACTGTATGCGCAAAAGTGAAAGTGGATGCAAGTGAGGGAGGAATCAAGCCCCGCAGGGAAATTTGTGAAAATTTCTCTTTTTAAATACGATCCTACGAGTTTGGTAACTACACGAAATTTCTGGAATTCATGAATTCTTTAGTGTGGTAAGGAAGCTAGTTTTGCTGAATGGCTGATCCAAGAAAATAAAGCGCTTAATTAATCCATCATCCGATATCAGTGCTGTTCAAATAAGAACACTCACTCCATCCAATAATGTATAAGTAAAATAGAATATGATTTGTTTCGTCTGTGTTGGAAACACTGGGCTAGATTTGTGTCATGTTGCTTGCAGTAATGCTCTCGAATAGAATGGAACAGTGTTCTCTGTGGTGTGGAGATTCAATGAGGGCGGTGAGAGTTGATAGTTTGATGCAAGATATGGCTGAATAGTTGCATGTGAATGTGAACAACAAACATATCTCTTGGTTCCATGTACCAGTGAGTAAGTGTTGATGCATTCGTTATGCTATTGTGGAGGTGAATCCACGAGTGGGCACGTGCGTGGTTCCAGATCGCTCCTGTTTAGCTCAGCCAAGATCGTATTCACGCTTACAGAGGGAAGCTTGTTATGTTCCGACCAGCGTGGTGTATCGAGCAGCTCTTGTCGGCACCATCTGTACGTACTGTGTCTGGGCTTGAGTCCCGCACTCTATAGCAGGTAGTTCCGGGAGGAGCTGAGCAATAGCGTGGGTGACACTAGGATTCATCCAGAGGACTATAAGGGACTGGCATGAGCTCGAGGAAAAGGGGAGGAATGCTAAGAAAGGAAGTCACCGTTGGGCGTGGGTTCGAGTCCCGCATAAGGCATGGGTTTTTGTAAATGTTTTTTCACGTGAACTATCATCACTTCATCATTTCATCATCACCCGCTTGTTTGTATCCCCGTATAAGCTAGCTGTTGGTGGGGTCGTTAAGCAAACAATAATCATCATCATAGATTACGATCAATATTTTTTCAAATGATACGATGATGGATTGATGATTGAATTTCCCATAAACATCAATCAGTGTTTTCTCTCATTTCCTTCCGAGTCCGTGGGAAAGGTGTGAAGGCAATCTTGAGTTTGTTGGCTCTTGTGGAACCTCAGTACTCTTGTCTAGTCCATTTCCTCCAACCTGTACCCAGCTCATTATCCTCATACAGTGTTGGGGAGTGAACTTTCAGAATACGGGAACGCGTTCATTTTTTGATGAATTTTTATATGAACGCGTTCGTTTTTTACATAATGAACGTGAACTTGGTAAAAGTTCCTTTTTCGGTCACATACTTTTCAAAAGTTCAAAAGTTCGCCAGTGAAACGTTTTTTTTCAAACGAGTAGTACATTTTTCCATGACGATTGCACTTGAGTGAGAGAGAAGAAGATAGACGCAGTTTTCTGACCAATCTGAAACGCTGATTCATGCTCAGTTTAGCTAGCGGTGTTTCCATTGGCTGAAACTTATAATTGAATCCTTCTCCTCACAGCAAGCCCTACCAATATTAGCTATATAATACTGTCCGGTGGTCCAAATTGACGTTGAAAGCAAAAAAAAACGCGAAATGAACTTTCACGTGAACTTATTGGATGAGCGAAGCGAAGACTCAATTTCACTTGACCCGAAAAAAATGAACATGTTTTTTTTTGTTTTTCGCGCTCTACAGGTCAGAGACAATTCAAATTCGATTGAAACTTGGCATGCCCATGTGCATTGGCGTCGGAACCGGGGGGGGCAGGGGGTGCAATGCCCCCCCAACCTTTGGCCGAGGGGGGGCAAGGGGGGGCAAGAAAAAGGTCTTGCAAGACACAATTTGAAAAGACGAGAAATAGAAAAGAGTAAAAGACGAAAAAAAGAAGGAAGAGAGAAGGAAAGAAAGAAAAAAAGAAAAAGGAGGAACGAAAAATGTAGGCCTATATAGATCGATAAATCGTACATACATTCATATCTCACATTGCATAGAAAATCAAATATCAGATGGGCACCTTCAGTTTTAGGAGAAAATTGATTTTTGCATCTAAATCTCATCTGAAACACGTTGAACCATATTAAAAAAGTGTGTTCAAAGGAATTTGATGTACTGTTTCGAAATGACAGTTCTGGCAAGTAGTTTATGAGTTAGCAGAAATCAACAAACAACCCTATGCTTCTTCCAGATGTACATTATTCATTACAATTTTTGTAAACTTTGTAAATTTCCCAAATTCCAACAGTCGTAACAATGACAATGAAGTGGAATGGAGAAAGGAAACTTCTAATAAGGGTTGTTTCTAGGGGGGGCAAAGAGCGTGACTGCCAGGGGCGTCACATTTAAGAGGTGCAATCGGCGCACATTTGAAACATACTATTAATTACAATATTCCATAAATCTTATTCTATTTTACTTATGCATTATTGGGTGAAGTAAATGTTATTATTCGAACAGCATTGCAATCGAATGATATAGATTGATTTGGCGTTTTATTTTCTCGGATCAGCCATTCAGCAAAACCAGCTCTTACCACACTGAAGAATTCATGAATTCCAGAAATTTCGTGTAGTTCCCAAACCCGTAGAATCGTATTTAAAAAGATGAATTTTCTAAAATTTCGCTGCGGGGCTTGATTCCTCCCTCACTTGCATTCACTTTCACTATGTGCATACAGTTTTTGGGGCTCATAATTGAGTCCTTGCCCGTGGCGCGAAAATGAGCCAGAACGACCCCGCAGTTACAATAACCATGATTGGCAAATATCAGTTGGGCACCTCTAGTTCTTCAAAACAATACATTTTGTCATCCAAATCTTATCTGAAACTAGTTAAATCGTATTAAAAAGGGGTAATTTGGAAAAATTACCTGCGGGGCCAGAAGGGGTCCTTCTCCCCTTGGGGCCTTGCCCCCCGCGGGTCGCAGGCTTCACGTTAACTGGCCTTTGTACAACTGCTCTTATATGGCATTTTCTTTTCCAAACTGAGATCCCCTCCCCCCATCTTGGTATTTTCAGTATTTTCTCTTTCTGTCCCAAATGAAAAATGAAAAATACCCAAATGTTATTGAATACGTGGCATCCCATACTTCCTTCCTCCGCGGGTCGCAATTTTTCAGCTTGCCCCCCCCAACTTTGAAAACGTTCCGACGCCCCTGCCCATGTGTCATCATCTGAATTTAATCTCATTAGTTTTTATACGCAATCGGTTGCACAACTTCTGAGAAAACTAATTTTCCATTTTCTAAATTACCCATGAGAATAAGCCAGAGAAGAATTTTCGTAAAAAAAAATGTCCTTCGAAAAAATTCAAATTTTCACCAAATTTCAATATAATAAAGATAAACATTATTCCAAACTTTCACTGAAATCCAATCAGTTGTTTTGATATAAAAAATCATATAATGACAAAAAAAAGCAAGAGAAGAATTTTCGTACAAAAAACGTCTTTCGAAAAAATTCAAATTTTCACCAAATCTCAATAGAATAATGATACAGATTATTTCAAACCTTCACTGAAATCCAATCAGTCGTTTGGATATAAAAAATTATTCATTGACATTTTCACACGTCGTTTTAAAATTAAATCTATTTAAGAAAACCAATTAAATCCAAGCAACAAGTGTCACCAATTAATGGTGAAAGATTAAAACAAGGCCTTCTTTATTATCGAAGAAATTTCTGAGAATGAGTAATGAATATAAAAGGAGGGTCTCAAGGTGTATATATGTATACAGCTGTCATCACGGTTCATATAGTAGTCTAATATTACAATATATAATATTAAATTGCATCTAATATTTCCTTCATGAGAATACCTAGTCTACAAAATAAACCAACCAAATGGAAAGATTGATTTTTAACTTGAATGCCGTCAAAACATCAACTTGATATAACTTTTTGAAAGAATTCAATGTCATTCTTATTAGCTCATCCATCAACGCGGAAACACATAACGCGTTTCCCTAGTGTACCGTACTTTTTACACAAACTTGAACCTTCAGAATAAAATACCGTATAGAAAATGAACTTGAACTTTTGAAAAGTTCATTCTCACAGTAATGAACTGAACTTTTAATAATTTCTTTTTAAGAGGAACTTCCCCAACACTGACCTCATATCACTTGCTTCTCTTACTGTGAATCATCATCTCTCATCGTCCATCGCAAGTTGATAGTCCTCAAATCAAGCCCTACTTCCCAGCAATAATTGGAGGTGTAGGATCTTAGTCTGGATGAAATGAACTCTCAAGTACAAATATTTCACTATTCTTCACTATAAATGTTTTATTCAGAGTATTTAGCCATTTAATGAAGATTTGCATCATTTTGAAGATATTGAGCTGGATTCTAGATAAGTGTGTTGAACTATAGAATTAGCTGGATTAACCAAATGTCTCGTTGAAAAGAATCGTCATCTCTCTCCTCGAATACCCGTACAAAGTAAGTGGTGTTCGGACAACTTCCTGCCTCAGACTGAAAAGTCCTGTTTTTAGTAGTTTGCTTCAAAATGCTATATTCTTACAACTGTAGCAATATTCAGTAGTTGTTATTATTATCAAGTCTCAATTCGCAACAGAAACTGAATTCCACAAAGTGCGAATACGATAAAAACACATTAAGACAAAAACAACAAGACAATCTTCGCTGAGACAGGTTTCGTTCACTACAGTGAAACCTCATTCCATCGTTTTCCAAGGGACCAGGGAAATAAAACCATCCATGCAGGAAAACGATGGATCCGACAACGATGCATAGAGGTTTCACTGTACAAACAACACCAACAGAACATTTGAACAATAACAATAACAAATAATGTTTTAAACCCTAAATATTGAACGTGTACGTGGTACTTGTCGAAGAAATAAAATAAAATTGTTGACTTGGATTGTTGACTTGGAACAACCTGTTGAACCGTTCCGAACACTACGCATGTTGTGATTGGCTGTTTGTTTGTCAAGGCCGTGTGCCGGCTGTGCATGAAGAGTGTCGGCAGTGGCCACCAGATGGTGCTGATCTTCAGAGACGTGGATGCCAGCGCGAGTCTGCGGGACAAGATCCAGGCCGTCACGGGACTCGTGGTGAGTCGAACTAGTGTCTGTGTTGTTGAACAGTCGGTAGGCCGACATGAGTACAAATATCAACGATCAGATAAATAATATAAAAGCAATAAAATGAACCAGAGTAAGAGAAATTTGATGCAATGATCATAAAATTATCATGTTACATCTAATTAGGGCAGTGCGGGTTTCGTAATTCTCGATCGAGATCAAGAATCAAACTAGATCAGAAACAATTTTTCCCAGATTGAAATGTCAAGTCTTGAAATACTTTCAGGTCTCAAACTATTTCCAGCAAGCGAGCAAGAGTGGACGGATAAAAATGTATTCTTCCTATCATTCAACAGATTGGTATTAAGAATACGGTACCTGAAACTTGTGGATGCTTGAACTAAGCTCGCTTGCTCAAACTGAAATTGTGCTTGAAGTTCTGCTTGTACAGCCTTGTATCTAATCATGTCCGTGTTTAGTGAGGAGCTGGGAATAATCCCATGTTCAAATAAATTCCCATACACAGGGATTATTTGTTATCAATCTAATAAGTTGCCAGCACTGACTGAGGTTATTCAGTTGCCAGCTGAAATGAAAGTAAACATCAAACAATATTTGCAGATTGCAAGGCTGTGGAACAATAGGCCCAGTTGAAATCTCGAGGTTGAAAGATCATTTGTGTGTTTTTGAGGCTTCTTATACCCCGTTCACACTATGACCACTAACTGCAGTTACCAACATAATGTGAACGGAACGCAGTTAGCACTAACTGACAAGCCCTAACTTCTTTCTGTGAACGCCGTTAGAACTTAACTGAGATCAAAATCCACCGCCTTCACAAAGAGCAACATCATTCGCATTGTCACATTGTTGGTTCTTAACAAGGCCATCTATGTGTTTACATCATGTACATTATATAGATGGCTTTGTTTAGAGGCAGTTCGGGATATTGACAGAAAATCTGTGAATCTATGATACGCAAAATGAAAATTAAGAGTAAATCAAACAGGAAGATGGCAGTGCATGACGTCACTAACAACCCTTTCATAGCTATCAGTGTGAACACCTTACCTCAGTTAGCACGGTGTCACCCATGATGCTTCGCGCCCAGGTGATGTCCAAGATGTCCGTGTTGCAGATGGTTGAAGGCGATGGCCTGCAGACTATTGATAACGCGTATTGAAGTGATGCCCGTGTTGCAGATGGTTGAAAGCGATGGGCTGCAGACTATTGGACGGTTGCTATGGGTAACGCGTGTTGAAGTGATGCCCGTGTTGCAGATGGTTGAAGGCGATGGCCTGCAGACTATTGGACAGTTGCTATCAGTAACGCGTGTTGAAGTGATGCCCGTGTTGCAGATGGTTGAAGGCGATGGGCTGCAGACTATTGGACGGTTGCCATGGGTAACGCGTCTTGAAGTGATGCCCGTGTTGCAGATGGTTGAAGGCGATGGCCTGCAGACTATTGGACGGTTGCTCGATGTAACGCGTGTTGAAGTGATGCCGATGTTGCAGATGGTTGAAGGCGTTGGCCTGCAGACTATTGGACGGTTGCTATGGGTAACGCGTGTTGAAGTGATGTCCGTGTTGCAGATGGTTGAAGGCGATGGCCTGCAGACTATTGGACGGTTGCTATCGGTAACGCGTGTTGAAGTGATGCCCGTGTTGCAGATGGTTGAAGGCGATGGCCTGCAGACTATTGGACGGTTGCTATCGGTAACGCGTGTTGAAGTGATGCCCGTGTTGCAGATGGTTGAAGGCGATGGCCTGCAGACTATTGGACGGTTGCTATCGGTAACGCGTGTTGAAGTGATGCCCGTGTTGCAGATGGTTGAAGGCGATGGCCTGCAGACTATTGGACAGTTACTATCGGTAACGCGTGTTGAAGTGATGCTTGTGTTGCAGATGGTTGAAGGCGATGGCCTGCAGACTATTGGACGGTTGCTATCGGTTACGCGTGTTGAAGTGATGCCCGTGTTGCAGATGGTTGAAGGCGATGGGCTGCAGACTATTGGACGGTTGCTATCGGTAACGCGTGTTGAAGTGTTGCTCGTGTCGCAGATGGTTGAAGGCGATGACCTGCAGACTATTGGACGGTTGCTATCGGTAACGCGTGTTGAAGTGATGCCCGTGTTGCAGATGGTTGATGGCGATGGCCTGCAGACTATTGGACGGTTGCTATCGGTAACGCGTGTTGAAGTGATGCCCGTGTTGCAGATGGTTGAAGGCGATGGCCTGCAGACTATTGGACGGTTGCTATCGGTAACGCGTGTTGAAGTGATGTCCGTGTTGCAGATGGTTGAAGGCGATGGCCTGCAGACTATTGGACGGTTGCTATCGGTAACGCGTGTTGAAGTGATGTCCGTGTTGCAGATGGTTGAAAGCGATGACCTGCAGACTATTGGACGGTTGCTATCGGTAACGCGTGTTGAAGTGATGCCCGTGTTGCAGATGGTTGAAGGCGATGGCCTGCAGACTATTGGACGGTTGCTATCAGTAACGCGTGTTGAAGTGATGCCCGTGTTGCAGACGGTTGAAGGCGATGGGCTGCAGACTATTGGACGGTCGCTATCGGTAACGCGTGTTGAAGTGTTGCCTGTGTTGCAGATGGTTGAAGGCGATGGCCTGCAGACTTTTGGACGGTTGCTATCGGTAACGCGTGTTGAACTGATGCCCGTGTTGCAGATGGTTGAAGGCGATGGCCTGCAGACTATTGGACGGTTGCTATCGGTAACGCGTGTTGAAGTGATGTCCGTGTTGCAGATGGTTGGAGGCGATGGCCTGCAGACTATTGGACGGTTGCTATTGGTAACGCGTGTTGAAGTGATGCCTGTGTTGCAGATGGTTGAAGGCGATGGGCTGCAGAATATTGGACGGTTGCTATGGGTAACGCGTGTTGAAGTGATGTCCGTGTTGCAGATGGTTGAAGGCGATGGCCTGCAGACTATTGGACGGTTGCTCGATGTAACGCGTGTTGAAGTGATGTCCGTGTTGCAGATGGTTGAAGGCGATGGGCTGCAGACTATTGGATGGTTGCAATCGGTAATGCGTGTTGAAGAGATGTCCGTGTTGCAGATGGTTGAAGGCGATGGGCTGCAGACTATTGGACGGTTGCTATCGGTAACGCGTGTTGAAGTGATGCCCGTGTTGCAGATGGTTGAAGGCGATGGCCTTGAGACTATTGGACGGTTGCTATCGGTAACGCGTGTTGAAGTGATGCCCGTGTTGCAGATGGTTGAAGGCGATGGCCTGCAGACTATTGGACGGTTGCTATCGGTAACGCGTGTTGAAGTGATGCCTGTGTTGCAGATGGTTGAAGGCGATGGGCTGCAGACTATTGGACGGTTGCTATGGGTAACGCGTGTTGAAGTGATGCCCGTGTTGCAGATGGTTGAAGGCGATGGCCTGCAGACTATTGGACGGTTGCTATCGGTAACGCGTGTTGAAGTGATGCCCGTGTTGCAGATGGTTGAAGGCGATGGCCTGCAGACTATTGGACGGTTGCTATCGGTAACGCGTGTTGAAGTGATGCCTGTGTTGCAGATGGTTGAAGGCGATGGGCTGCAGACTATTGGACGGTCGCTATCGGTAACGCGTGTTGAAGTGTTGCCTGTGTTGCAGATGGTTGAAGGCGATGGCCTGCAGACTTTTGGACGGTTGCTATCGGTAACGCGTGTTGAAGTGATGCCCGTGTTGCAGATGGTTGAAGGCGATGGCCTGCAGACTATTGGACGGTTGCTATCGGTAACGCGTGTTGAAGTGATGCCCGTGTTGCAGATGGTTGAAGGCGATGGCCTGCAGACTATTGGACGGTTGCTATCGGTAACGCGTGTTGAAGTGATGCCCGTGTTGCAGATGGTTGAAGGCGATGGGCTGCAGACTATTGGACGGTTGCTATCGGTAACGCGTGTTGAAGTGATGCCGATGTTGCAGATGGTTGAAGGCGTTGGCCTGCAGACTATTGGACGGTTGCTATGGGTAACGCGTGTTGAAGTGATGTCCGTGTTGCAGATGGTTGAAGGCGATGGCCTGCAGACTATTGGACGGTTGCTCGATGTAACGCGTGTTGAAGAGATGTCCGTGTTGCAGATGGTTGAAGGCGATGGGCTGCAGACTATTGGACGGTTGCTATCGGTAATGCGTGTTGAAGTGATGCCCGTGTTGCAGATGGTTGAAGGCGATGGCCTGCAGACTATTGGACGGTTTCTATCGGTAACGCGGGTTGAAGTGATGCCCGTGTTGCAGATGGTTGAAGGCGATGGCCTGCAGACTATTGGACGGTTGCTATCGGTAACGCGTGTTGAAGTGATGCCCGTGTTGCAGATGGTTGAAGGCGATGGGCTGCAGACTATTGGACGGTCGCCATCGGTAACGCGTGTAGAAGTGTTGCCTGTGTTGCAGATGGTTGAAGGCGATGGCCTGCAGACTTTTGGACGGTTGCTATCGGTAACGCGTGTTGAAGTGATGCCCGTGTTGCAGATGGTTGAAGGCGATGGCCTGCAGACTATTGGACGGTTGCTATCGGTAACGCGTGTTGAAGTGATGTCCGTGTTGCAGATGGTTGAAGGCGATGGCCTGCAGACTATTGGACGGTTGCTATCGGTAACGCGTGTTGAAGTGATGCTCGTGTTGCAGATGGTTGAAGGCGATGGCCTGCAGACTATTGGACGGTTGCTATCGGTAACGTGTGTTGAAGTGATGCCCGTGTTGCAGATGGTTGAAGGCAAAGGCCTGCAGACTATTGGACGGTTGCTATCGGTAACGCGTGTTGAAGTGTTGCCTGTGTTGCAGATGGTTGAAGGCGATGTGCTGCAGACTATTGGACGGTTGCCATGGGTAACGCGTATTGAAGTGATGCTCCTGTTGCAGATGGTTGAAGGCGATGGCCTGCAGACTATTGGACGGTTGCTATCGGTAACGCGTGTTGAAGTGATGCCCGTGTTGCAGATGGTTGAAGGCGATGGCCTGCAGACTATTGGACGGTTGCTATCGGTAACGCGTGTTGAAGTGATGCCCGTGTTGCAGATGGTTGAAGGCGATGGGCTGCAGACTATTGGACGGTTGCTATCGGTAACGCGTGTTGAAGTGTTGCCCGTGTTGCAGATGGTTGAAGGCGATGGCCTGCAGACTATTGGACGGTTGCTATCGGTAACGCGTGTTGAAGTGATGCCCGTGTTGCAGATGGTTGAAGGCGATGGCCTGCAGACTATTGGACGGTTGCTATTGGTAACGCGTGTTGAAGTGATGCCCGTGTTGCAGATGGTTGAAGGCGATGGCCTGCAGACTATTGGACGGTTGCTATGTGTAACGCGTGTTGAAGTGATGCCCGTGTTGCAGATGGTTGAAGGCGATGGCCTGCAGACTATTGGACGGTTGCTATCGGTAACGCGTGTTGAAGTGATGCCTGTGTTGCAGATGGTTGAAGGCGATGGGCTGCAGACTATTGGACGGTTGCTATGGGTAACGCGTGTTGAAGTGATGCCCGTGTTGCAGATGGTTGAAGGCGATGGCCTGCAGACTATTGGACGGTTGCTATCGGTAACGCGGGTTGAAGTGATGCCCGTGTTGCAGATGGTTGAAGGCGATGGCCTGCAGACTATTGGACGGTTGCTATCGGTAACGCGTGTTGAAGTGATGCCTGTGTTGCAGATGGTTGAAGGCGATGGGCTGCAGACTATTGGACGGTCGCTATCGGTAACGCGTGTTGAAGTGTTGCCTGTGTTGCAGATGGTTGAAGGCGATGGCCTGCAGACTTTTGGACGGTTGCTATCGGTAACGCGTGTTGAAGTGATGCCCGTGTTGCAGATGGTTGAAGGCGATGGCCTGCAGACTATTGGACGGTTGCTATCGGTAACGCGTGTTGAAGTGATGTCCGTGTTGCAGATGGTTGAAGGCGATGGCCTGCAGACTATTGGACGGTTGCTATCGGTAACGCGTGTTGAAGTGATGCCTGTGTTGCAGATGGTTGAAGGCGATGGGCTGCAGAATATTGGACGGTTGCTATGGGTAACGCGTGTTGAAGTGATGTCCGTGTTGCAGATGGTTGAAGGCGATGGCCTGCAGACTATTGGACGGTTGCTCGATGTAACGCGTGTTGAAGTGATGTCCGTGTTGCAGATGGTTGAAGGCGATGGGCTGCAGACTATTGGATGGTTGCAATCGGTAATGCGTGTTGAAGAGATGTCCGTGTTGCAGATGGTTGAAGGCGATGGGCTGCAGACTATTGGACGGTTGCTATCGGTAACGCGTGTTGAAGTGATGCCCGTGTTGCAGATGGTTGAAGGCGATGGCCTTGAGACTATTGGACGGTTGCTATCGGTAACGCGTGTTGAAGTGATGCCCGTGTTGCAGATGGTTGAAGGCGATGGCCTGCAGACTATTGGACAGTTGCTATCGGTAACGCGTGTTGAAGTGATGCCTGTGTTGCAGATGGTTGAAGGCGATGGGCTGCAGACTATTGGACGGTTGCTATGGGTAACGCGTGTTGAAGTGATGCCCGTGTTGCAGATGGTTGAAGGCGATGGCCTGCAGACTATTGGACGGTTGCTATCGGTAACGCGGGTTGAAGTGATGCCCGTGTTGCAGATGGTTGAAGGCGATGGCCCGCAGACTATTGGACGGTTGCTATCGGTAACGCGTGTTGAAGTGATGTCCGTGTTGCAGATGGTTGAAGGCGATGGCCTGCAGACTATTGGACGGTTGCTATCGGTAACGCGTGTTGAAGTGATGCCCGTGTTGCAGATGGTTGAAGGCGATGGGCTGCAGACTATTGGACGGTTGCCATGGGTAACGCGTGTTGGAGTGATGCCCGTGTTGCAGATGGTTGAAGGCGATGGCCTGCAGACTATTGGACGGTTGCTATCGGTAACGCGTGTTGAAGTAATGCCTGTGTTGCAGATGGTTGAAGGCGATGGGCTGCAGACTATTGGACGGTTGCTATGGGTAACGCGTGTCGAAGTGATGCCCGTGTTGCAGATGGTTGAAGGCGATGGCCTGCAGACTATTGGACGGTTGCTATCGGTAACGCGGGTTGAAGTGATGCCCGTGTTGCAGATGGTTGAAGGCGATGGCCTGCAGACTATTGGACGGTTGCTATCGGTAACGCGTGTTGAAGTGATGCCTGTGTTGCAGATGGTTGAAGGCGATGGGCTGCAGACTATTGGACGGTCGCTATCGGTAACGCGTGTTGAAGTGTTGCCCGTGTTGCAGATGGTTGAAGGCGATGGCCTGCAGACTATTGGACGGTTGCTATCGGTAACGCGTGTTGAAGTGATGCCCGTGTTGCAGATGGTTGAAGGCGATGGCCTGCAGACTATTGGACGGTTGCTATCGGTAACGCGTGTTGAAGTGATGTCCGTGTTGCAGATGGTTGAAGGCGATGGCCTGCAGACTATTGGACGGTTGCTATCGGTAACGCGTGTTGAAGTTATGCTCGTGTTGCAGATGGTTGAAGGCGATGGCCTGCAGACTATTGGACGGTTGTTATCGGTAACGTGTGTTGAAGTGATGCCCGTGTTGCAGATGGTTGAAGGCGATGGCCTGCAGACTATTGGACGGTTGTTATCGGTAACGCGTGTTGAAGTGATGCCCGTGTTGCAGATGGTTGAAGGCAAAGGCCTGCAGACTATTGGACGGTTGCTATCGGTAACGCGTGTTGAAGTGTTGCCTGTGTTGCAGATGGTTGAAGGCGATGTGCTGCAGACTATTGGACGGTTGCCATGGGTAACGCGTATTGAAGTGATGCTCCTGTTGCAGATGGTTGAAGGCGATGGCCTGCAGACTATTGGACGGTTGCTATCGGTAACGCGTGTTGCAGATGGTTGAAGGCGATGGCCTGCAGACTATTGGACGGTTGCTATCGGTAACGCGTGTTGAAGTGATGCCCGTGTTGCAGATGGTTGAAGGCGATGGGCTGCAGACTATTGGACGGTTGCTATCGGTAACGCGTGTTGAAGTGTTGCCCGTGTTGCAGATGGTTGAAGGCGATGGCCTGCAGACTATTGGACGGTAGCTATCGGTAACGCGTGTTGAAGTGATGCCCGTGTTGCAGATGGTTGAAGGCGATGGCCTGCAGACTATTGGACGGTTGCTATTGGTAACGCGTGTTGAAGTGATGCCCGTGTTGCAGATGGTTGAAGGCGATGGCCTGCAGACTATTGGACGGTTGCTATCGGTAATGCGTGTTGAAGTGATGCCTGTGTTGCAGATGGTTGAAGGCGATGGCCTGCAGACTATTGGACGGTTGCTATCGGTAACGCGTGTTGAAGTGATGCCCGTGTTGCAGATGGTTGAAGGCGATGGCCTGCAGACCATTGATAACGCGTATTGAAGTGATGCCTGTGTTGCAGATGGTTGAAGGCGATGGGCTGCAGAATATTGGACGGTTGCTATCGGTAACGCGTGTTGAAGTGATGTCCGTGTTGCAGATGGTTGAAGGCGATGGCCTGCAGACTATTGGACGGTTGCTCGATGTAACGCGTGTTGAAGTGATGTCCGTGTTGCAGATGGTTGAAGGCGATGGGCTGCAGACTATTGGATGGTTGCAATCGGTAATGCGTGTTGAAGAGATGTCCGTGTTGCAGATGGTTGAAGGCGATGGCCTTGAGACTATTGAACGGTTGCTATCGGTAACGCGTGTTGAAGTGATGCCCGTGTTGCAGATGGTTGAAGGCGATGGCCTTGAGACTATTGGACGGTTGCTATCGGTAACGCGTGTTGAAGTGATGCCCGTGTTGCAGATGGTTGAAGGCGATGGCCTGCAGACTATTGGACGGTTGCTATCGGTAACGTGTGTTGAAGTGATGCCCGTGTTGCAGATGGTTGAAGGCGATGGCCTGCAGACTATTGAACGGTTGCTATCGGTAACGCGTGTTGAAGTGATGCCCGTGTTGCAGATGGTTGAAGGCGATGGGCTGCAGACTATTGGACGGTTGCTATGGGTAACGCGTGTTGATGTGATGCCCGTGTTGCAGATGGTTGAAGGCGATGGCCTGCAGACTATTGGACGGTTGCTATCGGTAACGCGTGTTGAAGTGATGCCCGTGTTGCAGATGGTTGAAGGCGATGGCCTGCAGACTATTGGACGGTTGCTATCGGTAACGCGTGTTGAAGTGATGTCCGTGTTGCAGATGGTTGAAGGCGATGGCCTGCAGACTATTGGACGGTTGCTATCGGTAACGCGTGTTGAAGTGATGCCCATGTTGCAGATGGTTGAAGGCGATGGCCTGCAGACTATTGGACGGTTGCTATCGGTAACGCGTGTTGAAGTGATGTCCGTGTTGCAGATGGTTGAAGGCGATGGGCTGCAGACTATTGGACGGTTGCTATCGGTAACGCGTGTTGGAGTGATGCCCGTGTTGCAGATGGTTGAAGGCGATGGCCTGCAGACTATTGGACGGTTGCTATCGGTAACGCGTGTTGAAGTGATGCCCGTGTTGCAGATGGTTGAAGGCGATGGCCTGCAGACTATTGGACGGTTGCCATCGGTAACGCTTGTTGAAGTGATGTACGTGTTGCAGATGGTTGAAGGCGATGGGCTGCCGCTGCGGATCTGCCGGCCGTGCTTCAAACGCATCAACGACTGGTTCGACTTCAAGCAGCTGTGTTACTTGTCCGACAACAAGTTCAGGGCGCTAGCGGCTGCCATAGAAACAGCAGAGCCAGTAAGTTCCTACTGCTCGTGAGCATGACTACCAAATGAGGCTCATTCAGGATTATCTTGATCGTAAACTCAGGAACTTACCAATTGCTTGTCATACAGTATTTCTCGTTAATGTTAATAACAACAATAAACTTGGGTAAGTAGCCTACTTGACAGTAGCAGTAACGTAGACGTTTGCAAACTTCGAATTCAATTTCTTAAGTTTACGGAAAACGTAGGAATCAACCAATCAGGGCCTAGTTCAAACATGGTTGACCGCCATCTTGACGGCAAGTGTCAAGCCTATTGTTTATTGATAACAAATAATAACATTGGGAACAATACTAAGTCCTGCTGTTGTGTGAATGAATTAAGATTTACTATAATATTATTTAATTATTATTAATTATATATAAATATTATTATTATGATTATGAGAATTATTATACAGTGAAACCTCGATGCATCGTTCCCGGATCCATCATTATCCTGGTTGTATCATTCATTTTTTCTCACCCCACTTCCATATAATCAATGTTAAATTCTCCTGGGTGGATCATTTTCCTGCATGGATGGTGTTATCTCTATGGTCCCTTGAAAAATGATGGATAGAGGTTTCACTGTACAGTAATTATGTATATCATAAACCATGCAAAAATAATTATAAGCTCTCACTAGACTTTGAGGACATAACTTCTAGGTTATGTTGCGCTCAAGTGGCTGCTGATTGAAAGAGCTGTTTTAACTGGTTGAAATTAGACGTAAAAGTGAGTTGTGAATGAGGTAGCATTCTACTTGTAGTAAGTTTACAGCCTCAGGTTGAAGGAATAAGATTCTATCACTCATTGTCTTGTCCAGAGTCGCTCATTGGAGCTGGATGCCACGGATGCCGAGCAACAAGACACGCAATCGTCGGCCGAAGCGCGAGCAGCAGAACAGATGCCAGAAATTGAACGTCGGCTTATTCTTGTTAAAGAAGAGTTGGAAGAACCGTCAGAACAGCTGGACAGAGACGAGTGCTGTGTTGATGATAATTTGCCCTTTGAAACTGTCAACGTAAAACTTGAAAGTGAAGAATCCAGACAATTCGCAACAATCAGCGATAACGTGGAAGAAGAAAGTGAAAGTTTCGGTTTCGAAGGACGGACTATAGAGCGGGGGATTTGTGAAAGTGATATAAACACATTGTGTAGTGACCCGTTGTCATCAGAAACAATCGACAGTCGGACGTTATTTCCTGAATCTGCGTCTGGTATAAATCCTCGTGCCTTGGACGTCCCTGTCAGTGCTCCTTCGTGTCCGAGTACAGCTCCTTGTGACCAACTCTCTGCTCCAGCCGTCTCTCGTAGCGTGCTCTCCTGCCGTACAGATAACCTGGACCCAAGCACGTCCGAGCCTGCACCGAGAAACCCGTCAGATCACAAGAGGCAAGCATCCCACGGACTCATCTTCACGGTAACGGAGAATCCTAGCAAAAGACTGAAAACTGCAGAAGGCCCAAACTTGGATATTGCGGATTAAAAGTTAAATCTTGTGTTTGTGAAGTGTGATGAAATAAGTTGGCACGACTGACATACGTGGACTTGATAATATTTCATTTATCTATGTTGGGTTCAACGACACGCTGTAATGATGATGACTGACATCCGTTCCATTCATTGGGTTTAATAGGCCGAGTGGTTGATACACTGAACCGTCATTCAGGAGGCCGGGGTTCGATTCCCGCCATGGTCAACCATCCTGACAGATTTTTCGTGGTTTCCCTCTGTCGTTCAGGTCAATACTGGGATGGTTCCTCAACAACAGGCCACGACCGACTCCTTCCCACCATCCAAAAAACACATAGTAAAATGACCTTTCATCTCATACATCATTCACCGTTGCCAATAGATCGTAGTCATCAGTGCCTAGCGTCGTTAAACCAATATAAATAAAAGAAGAAAAAGTGTCAAGCTGTAATGATGACTAATAACATCTGTTCAGTTATTGGATTCAATGACGCACTTGAGTGATGACTATAAGATCTATTGGCGTCGGTAAATGATGAATCTGGTGACGGGATGATGAGGTTATGTGTTTTGGATAGTAAGAAGGAAGCAGTCGTGGCAGCTATTGTGTGGTGACACAACAAACCGAACCAAGATAAGCAAGGTTGACAATGGCGGGAATTGAACCACGGTCTCCTGAATGACAGTTCAGCGTGTCAGCCACTGGTCCGTGATCGGTGACATGATAATCAAAACACCTAAATAAATTGACTTGGACCTTGAATATTAATGTTGCTCAACGACCCCACCAACAGCTAGGTTATACGGGGGTACGAATGAGCGGATGATAATGAAACGATGAAGTGATGGTAGGTGAAAGGACGTTTACAAAAACCCATGCCTTATGCAGGACTCAAACCCACGCCCAACGGTGACTTTAGTTACTACCGCTAGCGATAATTTACTTAGCCACCGGGGCGGCTGGGACCTTGAAAGTTGATACTTATTTATTACCAGAAAATCAACTACTAGCAACAGGTGTGGCTTATTGATGTAACCATGGCGTTGTATATACTGAAGGTCCATCTCAGCCACGAGATCACGTACTTACGGCTACTTCCATATTCCTGGCCATTCCATATTCCAGCATATTCCATATTGGCATATGGCATATTCCAGCAGCCATGTTCGTTTTCAACTGCCAGTTGGAGCAACTTAGGCTCTGAATACATGACAAGTGTCGGACCTGACAACAATCAGCTTGACCAGTGAACATGGCCGCCGTTAACCACGATCCATCCCATTAAGTGGTACGAGCTTTCAACACGGAGTTACGTAACTCCTTGGTATAATACCATAAAATGTAAGACTTGAAGGGCTCAATATTGGGTTGTACATTCTCATAATGTTTGTAAATTTGTATCATTTGTAAATAATCTCAAATGTGGAGCATTGATGCATGTTGAACGTTTATCCTGGGCGACAAGAGAATTATTTTTCTCTCATTTGGTACGTGTAGCATCTCATCTCGGAATAAAACAAGTATTACATCAGGTAATTGAATTTTTTATTTTTCCTAGCCTCAGTCATATCTGCATGCCTTCTATTTCTATACCAGGGTTTTCTACCTTGTCATTCAAGGTTTCAGTCCGAGATTATGACGCCGGTTTTCACTACGTTTTTACATCACAACACATGGTTTTGATTCAATAGCTTCTCCACGATGTAGTGATACCAAGTACCAACAGACTTTAGCATAATATAAAGAAGGTGTGCCCACTCACTTCTTCTAAGTGAAATATTTCCGGGGTCAGAATCTGAGTCCATGGTTCTATTTGCCTGAAGCGCAACTATCGCATTTATATCAAACTATATAAGAAACACAATGCTATACACAGCTCAGTAAAATTATTATGTTAGCAGTGGCATTTGCTTTGCACGAAATTGACAGATTATGTAAACTACATCTAGTTCACAAGGGAATCCGCTAAATCGTGACAGGGAAATGGGACCGCTGGCTCCGATTTGATACACAGCTCAGTAAAATTATTATGTTAGCAGTGGCATTTGCTTTGCACAAAATTGACAGATTTTGTAAACTACATCTAGTTCACAAGGGAATCCGCTAAATCGTGACAGGGAAATGGGTCCGCTGGCTCCGATTTGACCGCGAGACACCACTAATACCGGCCATGTTATTACTTATTAGTGTGCGAGTCAGTACATCTTCTTTATATTATGATTAGGTCTGTTGGTATGACTTCATTGCGATACAGGTGTTTGATACAAAGATGCCAAGATACTCCAGGAAAACATGGATATCAACTGGTGTCAGTGAATAATTAATGTGATGACAAGAAGGAAGGTTCTCTTGTTAAGTGCCTGGGATAGCGAGAACAAACAGCCACGGTCCATTAGGAATCATCGCAGTATTTACCCAAACGACAGAGGGACGTAATAATGGTCGACCATGGCGGGAATCGAACCCCGGTCTTCTGAATGACGGCTTAGCATTCTAGCCACCCAGCTCATCATCTTAACAAGGTATCAACAATGCTTTGTGTAGTCTTTAGAGAATGTTTCATCTCCATTTGATCAACTAGGTCTACTTGAACATTGCTTTGTTGGAAATCACAGCCACAAACTGACAATATTGAAACAATTTTAGTTTACTATTAATTGGTAACTATTTTAAATAATCTCATCTCGTTCTACAGTGAAACCTCTATGCATCGTTCCCGCATCCATCGTTTTCCTGCTTGTATCATTCATTTTTATTCCACCCTAGTCCCATATAACCAATGTTACATTTTCCTGGATGGATAGTTTTCCTGCATGGATGGTTTTATTTTTCTGGTCCCTTGAAAAACGATGGATAGAGGTTTCACTGTAATTTTATATTTTCGTTATTCCAGTACTGCTGATGAATTATTTGTATACTATTGATACAGCACTCTCGTCTTCACGGTGTGGAAAGCAGAAGTAAAATCCGTGCGTTGGAGAACAAAACCAAAAACACCCTTAGCAACCAGGTAAACGAACAGTCGTGGAAGTTGTGTTGCTGGATATTAATTGTGAAAATTGATACAAAGAAGCATCTACATCGATATTCAACCATACCTTGCCATTGGGATTCATGTGAGAATCATTTTGAATGATAAATCAGTGAAATCTGTTCATTGACGCCAAAGTTCTGAAGAATAGTAAGTTTTTGGATATACTGAGAATATAATTTTTGGTTAGTGTTTGTTTGTTTTTTCTACACGGTCATCCTGATACAACTTGGCCTAATTTTGAAAGTCACGGCCATCTGGATAGATTTTGACCAAGGTGTATGATTATTATTGACCACTGTAATCAAGGTGTTAAAAGTAACTGAAAGTAAAAGTAAATGTCGCCCCCCCGCTTCCTCCCAACCGTCTGAACCAACCCATCACTCCAACTCCCTCTCCCCCACCACCACTAGTTCTCACGCCTACAAGCCCTCTCGAACTCATCCAAGCTACCTCTTTTCTCCGATACAAATCCTCCAGTGGACCTGACGGCATTCCAGGCAAATCCATAGACCTTATAGCCCTCCCTCTCTCTATTGTCATCAACCACTCACTTACCTCTGGCACCTTCCCATCTCAACTGAAACAATCCACGGTCATCCCCATTCACAAAAAAGGCAACAAAGCCGACGTCAACAATTATCGCCCAATTTCACTCCTTTCCTCCTTCTCGAAAATCTTCGAAAAAATAGTCCTATCCCGCGCAACCTCCTACCTCTCCGACCATTCCTTGCTAGCTGACTGCCAACACGGCTTCAGACAAGGCAAATCCACCACAGCCATTTTCCAATTCCTAACCACACTTCACATCCAACTCGATAAAGGCAACCACTCGTTAGGCATCTTCTACGACTTGTCGAAAGCCTTCGACACCATTGACCACGAACTCCTTCTGCTCAAACTCAAATCCTATGGCATCCAGGGCATCTCAAACGATTGGATTGCCTCCTTTCTATCCAACCGCACCCAACAGGTATCCCTTCCTCCTACCTCCCCTTCCTCCCATTCCCCTTTCCTCTCCTCCGCCAAAACCGTTCGCTGCGGAGTGCCTCAAGGCTCCGTGCTTGCCCCTCTTCTCTTCCTCCTCTATATCAATGACCTACCCAATCTTCTTTCACTCGGCAACCTCTTCCAATATGCCGACGACACCAACCATCTCCTTACCTCTTCTAAAACTCAAGCCTTTACCACCCTCATATCTTCTGCCAACCAACAAGCAAACGCTATGGCCTCTTACTGTTCCAACAACAAACTAGCTTTACAACCCTCTAAAACTGCCTTCATCCACTTTCATCTCAAATCCAACCCACCGTCAACCTCACCCCTAATCAAAATCAATAGCCATACAATTCCCAATACTCCAGCCACCAAATTCCTAGGCATCTACATCACCCCCACCCTAGATTGGTCCACTCACATTCAACACACTCACTCTAAAATCCAAAGCACTTGCTACCTTCTCAGACGCCTTAAGCCCATTGTCAACCCCAACTCCCTTCTCCTTGTCTATCACGCCCACCTACACTCTCACCTGTCATACGGCCTTCTCTTCTGGGGCAACTCAGCTTCTTCCAAACGCATCCTCATCCTTCAAAAACAAGCCATCCGCATCCTTGCCGGAGTCTCTCGCCGCCAATCGGCTAAACCCCACTTCATAAAACTTGGCATCCTCACTCTTCCTTGCACACTCATACAGATCGCTTCCACCTTTGTCCGCACACACCCCGAACAATTCCCCCTCAACTCTTCCGTACATCACCATACCACCAGAAATAGAAACCACATAAGACTTCCAACTCACTCTCTCTCGTCATTCACCAATAGCCCCCATTATATCTGCACCTCCATCTACAACAAACTACCTCCCTCTATCACAAACTCAACCACCCGCACCTCCTTTGATAACAACCTCAAGTCTTTCCTAACCCAGCACCTTTTTTACAGCCTCTCAGAATACCTCAACTTTGATATCCCTCCACAATAAACTCTCTGCCCCACATTTCACCCTCATTAGGCCTACACTCTTTTATTATCATTTTCTAATTGAAACATTTTCATGTTTTTCTTTTTGTAAATATTCCTCATACTTATGCTCATCTTATTGTATTTAATCATTAACTATATTTATTGTTACTAATACCTTAAGTATGATTTTCTAACTTTAGTTTTACTTTTTATACTCTGTACTATGTACTGGTCCACGGGACGATAATAAAATACAAATACAAATACAACTTTTCGAGATGACGACCGAATTCAAGAAAGTGACGAGGGGAAGACCAAGATTGGGACTGAAAACCAATAGTGGGAATGAGATAGTGCTAAGTACGGTACCATTGCCGAAAGAATTGAATGTAATTTGTGGTATGAAGTGTGGATTAGGAGTGAAGGTCAAGGACAGAGCAATACAATGCTGTTCAGAAAAATGTTCGCAATGGTGGCATATAGCGTGTGTAAATATAAGTACTGCACAGTACAAGTGTATTCAAAATGTACCAGGCTTAAAGTGGAGCTGTGGAAAGTGCAGGGAAGGAGAAGATAAGAAGAAAAGGGAAGCATGTATTGAGGGGAAGAAAAACGTTAACAAGGGAAAAAACGAGAATATCCCTAAAATTATTATGAATGAGGAGAAAACGAATGGGAAACAATTGAATAAAGGGAAATATGCCGAACAAAGTAAAGTTGAATGTTTGAGAACTATGAATAACGAAGAAGAGCAGACGCGGAAGAATATAAACGCAGAGGAAACGCAATTGAAGTTTATTCCAGAAGAAGAAATGAAAGACAGAAATAAAGTCAGCAAATTTGGTGAAGTCGAGATGGAATCTGTTAGATCTAAAGAGGAAAGTAAACAAATAACCAAAAAGACTATTGTACTGCTGGGAAGCTCGATTGTTCGTGGAACAAGCGTCGGCACGGGATCCAGTGTAGAGGTGGATGTGAGACCAGGAATTGGTGTATTCAGAATGAGGAGAGTGGTGGATGAAATGAAGAAAAGGGAAGTCGATGGAAAAGGTATTATTCTGATCGTAGGAGGAAATGATTTGAAAGAGATGAGACAAAGTGAGGATGGACAAGATATAATGAACAAAGGAATTGATTGAAGCCGCGAAAAAGAAGTTAGGAGAAAGTCGAGTTGCAGTTAGTGGGATTATATACAGAAAAGATGAAAATAGAGAGCTAATTGATGGAGTCAACGCTGCTACTGAGCGATTGTGCATCAGAGAACGAGTGGTGTACATTGACTCTAACTGTTGGGTACATGAAGAACACTTATGAAGTCTGACGGGGTACATTTAAATAGATTGGGAGCAGAGAAACTGGGTGAACTGATGGGAAGAGTCGCCGAGAAGATGAGAAAAAGAGCTAGCTTATGACTAAATACGATTGAAAGTAGCAGAATAGAGGTAGGCCTAGGAAATGATATGGAAAGGGGAGAAAAATCGAAACAGAAGGCTATTGAGATGGGAGTAAAAAAAACATTGAAAATAACTAATAAAAAAATAAATTGATTCTTTTTCAAGAATCAAGATGGCGGCCGGCCTTCGTCAAAGTGTGTTTTTAGCTCCTCATATTAATACTTATAGTAATGTAAACAGTGTAAATAGTGTGGAAAGGAACAGTGCAGTAAAATGGGTTTACTCTAATGGTGATTCGGATCCAAAAATAAACAGTGTAAACGCTGTATATAATGAATTATTCATGAAATTAACGGCGCTTCAGAACAATACTGAAGTAGGCCTTCGCCTACATGCGCGTCAGGACATTCTGAACAAGGACATGCTAGAGTGTTTACGTAGAGTGTGTAATGATGTGGACCTAGTGAAAAAGGAATCAGCCAGAAGGGAGTATATAGAAAGGGAACTACTTGTTTGCAAAAACGAAAATAAGTCATTATCAAACAGGCTAGATCACCTTGAAAAAACCATGAAGATGGCATCAGCTCAATATAGCTATAGCTACCAGGCCTACCACCCAACCACAAACGCGTCAAGTAGGCAAGTGGAGAAAAATGAGGAGGAGAAAGAAGAAGAAGAAGTGAGACCACTAGCTAGGCCAGTGAGTGTGGAGGATAGGACCACACCCCCAATCAATAGGCCCAGACATATAGGCATAAACTCTGGAAAAATAGGTAATACAGTTAGGTCTACAGCCAAAGCTACTAAAGCTATAAAATCAAAGATACCCCAGCCTAAAAACGTTACAGAAATCAAGAAAAGAAGTGTGTTTTTATTAGCGGACAGCCATGGGAGAAATCTCCGATGCCCCTTAATCAGTGAACTTGGCTCCAAAAATGTCCATGTTCAAACTGTTTTCAAGCCAAATGCTCCACTGACTGAAGTCGTGAAAAGCCTTCAAACCACACGTGCCAGCCTAAATAAAGATGATACAGTAGTTATTATAGGAGGTGCAAATGATATGGATGGTCATGAACACAGATCATTGCATAACAGTATTGCCTATATTCGGTATACGTCAAAAAACCACCCGGAAGTTAATTTCGTGTTGACATCCATTCCTACTCGACACGATGAAGCGGGTAGGCATCTAAACGAAAGTATATCTGCTGCAAACCAAAGAATCAAACAAAAGTTGAGTAACTCGTCAAACATACGGTATGTGGATTTAGTAAACATTCCACGGCACCATTACACAAAACATGGCCTACATCTTAACAAAACTGGCAAAGTTGAACTGTGCTTAAAAATAAAAGCTGCCATTGTTTTATATACACCTGTAAACCTGTCTAGGGATGAAGATGGTACAGCAACTAATATTACAAATGAAGTACAAGCTAGAACTATACTAAAAGAACAAGTTGTTAATAAACACACAGCATTGATGATCTAATAGATTTTAACCTAATGGAATTTGGTCAATCTGTCATGTCTTCACCAATTAATGACCACGAAACAGATCAAACTCTAGTCAATCTTTCACAAGATCATTTATCTCCTGCTCCGATAATTGATTCAACATTCACATGTACGACTCTCCTTCTACCAGTCACGGAAATAAACCAGCAGTCGGAACATCATATCACTACGGTACCGGAGGAAACAAAACATCTCAAAGCTACAGTGCCAAAGTCAAGATGCACATCAAGAATCAAAAAACCTGTAGAACGTCTTGACCTGTGACGTAAGAACATTACACCTCAACAGAAAAATGGGGTTAAGGAGACAAAAATTCCTTCCACCTCTCATTTTAGGCCTAAATTAAATAAATTAAAAGTGGGACACACTAACATTAGATCCCTCATTAAAGACTTGGATGAATTAAAACTAATTATTAAGAATGATTATTTTGACATTATGGGAATATCCGAAACGTGGCTGAAAGAAGGCAATCACCCAATTTTGGACATCCCAGATTTTACTTTCATAAGAAATGATAGGGTAGGCAAACAAGGTGGGGGGGGGGGGGGGGGTAGGTATTTACATTAAGTCAAATATTAAATTTAAAAAACTGTTTTCCCAAGATTACTGATATTGAGTATTTAATCCTAGAATTGAAATTAAATAATACTTATATAGTAATAATCACACTGTATCGCCCTCCAAGCCATCACAAAGAAAACCTAATCGAGTTTGGAGACATTTTATGTGAGCTTAGCTCTAAGTATAATAACCTAATTTGCGTAGGTGACTGGAATGTGAATATCCCAAATAATAATGCTAATATCACATGTACACTAAATAATATATTACTTGCATTAGGTCTCTCTCAAATAGTACAAAACCCTACAAGAGTCACAGCCATCTCTGAATCTCTTATTGATCTAATAATAGTAAATTGTCCGCACCTTGTTATTGATATGAGCCAGTTACCCCCTCCTGGCACTGCGGAGCATAACATTATTTCACTTATTTACAATATTAAAATACCCAAAAAGATTCCTACATTAATTACCTACAGAAAACTAAACAAGATAAATCTTGAAAATTTTTCAAAAGATGCACAAAAAATTACATGGAGAGAATCTGTAGAAGCAAATGCTGGCATAAATGAAAAAGTCTCGTGTCTGAATAATTTAATAATTGATCTGATAGATAAACATGCACCCCTTGTCCAAAAACGTTGTACAAAGCCTCCTGCGCCATGGCTCACTGAAGAAATACTTACTATTATAAAGGCTAAAAATAGAGCATGGACTAAAGCTAGGGTATCCAAAAATGAAACTGATAAGATATTCTTTAAAGTCATTAGAAATAAGTTAGCAATTGAAATAAAGAAAGCTAAACATGGTCATTTTAATAAACTAAATGGGTTGCACAGTTCAGATATGTGGAAGTTCCTTAAATCTAGTAGTGTTATTTCACGAAAAAATAATTTGTCCCTTCCTGATTCGTTTGATAACAACCCCAATGCAATGAATCACTATTTTAACAGTGTTGGTTCTAATACGGTCTTATTACCGTATGTGTTAGAAGAAATTAAGACACTTAACAAATTGAGAACAGTTGAACGTTTTCATTTAGAAACGGTTAGTGAACACGAAATTCTTAAAATATTAAATACTATCAGTAGCAAAGCAATGGGCTTAGACAACATTAATATTGAAATGATTAAATTAGTGATACCTTTTTGTATAAGTGCTGTCACTGACGTCATAAATTACTCTATTACCACATCATCATTCCCAGATATGTGGAAAACAGCAATAATTAAACCACTACCCAAGATACCACATCCTGTAGATTTCAATGATTTAAGACCAATTAGCATTCTAGTCACCTTCTCTGAATTAATTGAAAAAGCTCTTCATAAACAAATTACAGCTTTTGTAGATGCTGCATCAGTAATTCCCAAAGAGCAGTCTGGTTTTCGAGCTGGTCATAGCACAGCTACAACATTAATTGACATGACTGACTCTATCAGAAATACATCTACAAAAAAAGGAGTATCATTTCTTACACTTCTTGATTTTTCAAAGGCTTTTGATTGTGTTAATCACCAACTTCTTATTGCTAAACTTAGAGTAATTGGTTTTTGTGAGCTTTCATTACAAATGCTCACCAGCTACTTATCTAATAGAACTCAGCAAGTACAAATAATCTTAGCAAATGAATATATTACCTCTACTCCCCTAATAGTACAAAATGGTGTCCCCCAAGGATCTATTCTTGGACCTTTGTTATTTAACTTATATATGCATGACATTCCTAAGGTTGTAAAAAATTGTAAATTAAATCAATATGCTGATGATATCCAGCTACTGACCCAAAGCCCATCGCTAAACAATATTGGTAAAACCATGGATGATATAAATGATGACCTTAACGCAATAGTTGACTACTCCCGTAAGCATGGGCTGCACCTCAATCCAAATAAATCTGTCTTTTTACCCATTACTAAAACTAATATATCAAATCTTTTAAGCGACTCTCCTATCCTTATAAATAACGTTGAACTTAAATCTGTAACTTCAGCAAAAAATCTTGGTCTCTGGTTTCAACCTGATCTGTGCTGGTCCACCCACATAAATAAACAGTGTGCAAAGGCATATGTTACCATTAAATATTTATATACTTTTAAACGTTACCTCCCAATCAAAACTAAAATTATTTTGTGTGAGTCGCTTGTCCTTTCATTATTTGATTATTGTGATTGTGCCTACACTGGCTTAGGCAAATGTGATGGAGTTGAAATTGTTATTGAAATCGCCACCGCATGTCAACAATGTGATGGAGTTGAAATTGTTATTGATAAAATTAGATAGATAATCAAATCAATAAGTAAATCGTCACCGTTTGTCACCAATGTGATGGAGTTGAAATCATCACCGCTTGTCACGAATGTGATGAAGTTGACGTTGTAATTGATAGATTTTTATGATAGTTCAAAAACGAGAATGTTCACAATAATAGCGTTGCTGTCACCAATGTCCTTAACAGACATAAATATAAAGAGCGGTCGGAATTCGAAGGAAACATGGGAACGCCAAGCATTAAGCTGGGAATTCATATAATAACTCGGAGTTTCAACCATCACGCTGAACCAGGGTACAAATGAGATAGTCGCAGGATTCATGGCTTACCAGAGAAAGAAACACACTTAATCCCAGTTGGTTTATTATTATTATTATTATTCAAAAACTGTAATTCGTTGCAAAGAGTAGAAAATGATCAAGTAGCACGCAAATAGACACATATTATACCGACATATTGATGGAACGTCTCGAAAGACACACTTCGAAATCTATTACAGACATGTTGATGTTGCGAAGAGAGAATCTAAAGTCAGACTGTTCTTATTTCCTATTATAATTCTATATCTTTCACACAAAATGCAGTGGAAAATTCCATAAATTAAGGGTGAGTCTTGTGACTTGAGAGTTCATTTGTGCCATGTGATGACTAAAGTTATACAGAACAAAGGGTATGCAAATACAAAGTTACAATAATATGTTATTCTTATAGATTACAGTATTATTAGTAAGATTAATCAGTTGTTTGTTTTAAACAGATAATGAGTTAAATGTAGAACTATGTCTCAATGCTAATTATATTGAAATGAGTTCTCATTAATATAGAGAAGTATATTTTTAATTGATTTATCAATTAATAGAATAATTTGTAAAAATTAAAATGAGCGCTTTATGACATCATACCCCCCTACGGAAAATTGAGATATATCCTAACGGATATATATCAATAATAATCGCGGCATATATACATTTGTATAAATAAAGCGAACATTTGCTAATTATAGCTAATAAACATTATCACACTGAATAACAATCTGTTTTTAGATAGTGTACATTGATTCAGTAGTGTTATGTAGATAATGCGATAGTGACAAGGAGTCATAAGAAGATGAATAAAAATATATGAGATTAATTGAGATAAGTATAATATGAGAATAAAATAAGAATGAAATAATTGGATCTTTATATGGTATTCACTTTTCCTCTTATGATATCAAAATTATATCCAAACGGATATGTTATTATGAGTACATACGAAAATTTTAACGTACATTTCAGAGTAAACAATAATAATTTAAAATTATGTATGCTGAGAATGTTTCGTAAGATTGATAATAATTATCATTGTAGATGTAAAAATCATTCGTAAAGTAAAATAGTATAGATATCACTTTATCCGGTAATGCATGTAAAAATCACATTTTTGCGTACGTTCAGGTCATACACTTGAGAATAAACGTAATTGAAATTTCACTGAAATTTTATAAATTGCTCACTGTTCGTAGACATTAGAGGTTCATAACAATAACTTCGAGTTTAACACTTGGTCCATGAGGATATTTAATGAGGCTGGTTGAGTTTTACCACTTTCGTTTGCTGCATTTTTGTCGACTTTGAACTTGTTGTTATGTGTAGTTTCGTTTCTTTGAGATGAGAACGAATTATACAACGGAAGTTGATGAGTCGTACAGGTGGTGATCGTGATACCAGGTCCTCCGGGTGTTGCTCCCGTTGTTTCCTCCATGGCCAGTGCCGGAGCATTGTGATGTCCCCTTAGGTCTCCGAGCAGATGACAAGCTATAAAAATGGAAATGAATAGCAGTTAAAAGTTGCTAAAGAAAGGTAATAAAATAAATGTGAAGATTTTAAGCATTGAAATTCATTAGTAATTTATAGGTACATTTCCATTGATCTCTAATAATGGGATTCAACAATACTTGTAATTAATTATTATTACAGTGGTAGTTACACAAACGTGAAATGGAACCCAATAGATTTGAGATAATAGTCGCATCATATTTCTTTAAACGTGGGTAATATTGCCAGTTCAAAAACGTAAAACAAGGTGAGAGTTTCTCTTTTTTTTGTAACGAAAGAATGATCTCTGATGATGGTATTCAAATAGTACTTGTAATAATTCATTATTACAGTGGTACGTTCACAAACGTGAAATTGAAACCAATAAATTTGAGATAATAGTCGTAACGTATTTCTCTAAACGTGGGTAATATTGCCAAATTAGAAACGTAAAACAATGTAAGAGTTTCTCTTTTTTGTAGCAAAAGAATGATCTCTGATGATGGTATTCAAATAGTACTTGTAATTAAATTTTATTACAATGTGTTACACAAAACGTAAAATTGAAACCAATAAGGTATGAGATAATAGTTGGAAAATATTTCTATAAACATGGGTAATATTGCCAGTTTAGAAATATTAGACAAGGTATGAGGAGCTACTGCTTCTATTGTGAAGAAGGAATGTAGTCCTAGAGCTACTTCTCCTTTGGTAAAGAAGGAATGGTAGTTGTAAAGTAATAAAATAAACGTGCAATAAGATATGAGATAATAACTTAGTCGTAACGTAGTTCTATAAACGTGGGTAATATTGCCAGTTTAGAAACATTAGACAAGGTATGAGGAGCTACTGCTTCTTTTGTGAAGAAGGAATGTAGTCCTAGAGCTACTTCTCCTTTGGTAAAGAAGGAATGGTAGGCGTAAAATATTCGTATAAACCTGGGTAATATTGCCAGTTTTTGAACGTATGATAAGATATGAAGAAAAGGAAATTAACAAAATGGATTAAAGTGATTCATAAGAGTTTTATCTGAGAGGAATAGCTCGGACATATAAAGATAATTAATATGTCTCTTTTATTTTCAAGTGAATATTTGTAGGATATGTGAATATAAGAATATGTAATATGTGCAATGAAATGCAAGATAAAAGTGTGAAAATATCTTATATTATGAATATTATTCATAATTGATCATAATTATATCGTAAAAGTGAATACGAGAATTTGTACGAGATGAACAATACATGATAATATGCCATTAATAATAGCAATAATGATTAACACGTTAGACATTATATTCTGCGAAATGAGAGATAATTTGTAGTGTAAATCGAATACACGACAATAATAATATTGATAAGAGGATTAAAGTATAATTTTAATTAGTTAGTAAACTTATGTAGGTATATACGTTTATGTATGTATATTCAAATATGTATAGATAATATATATATTTTTTTTTTATTATTATTATTTGTTTGCTCTTCTTATGGAAATCAAAGTAGCAGTATTGTTGAACATGATATTAAAGAAATAGTTAATAATAATAATAAGAACGTAGTTACGGTAGAGAGAAGAAAAGAATTGCAATATTATCAACGTTATTGTTGATGTGGAACATTATAAATTAGGTTTAAAAGTAAAAACTTAACTTGTAAATAGTTGAAGCTGTGAAGTAGACTGGAAGAGATGACGTTGATGGAGACTCTAGTGAAGCTGGTAGATGTTATGTGATGATGAGACTGTAAAGATGTTTTGGAGATGATGACCGAGTTTGTCGCCGTCCTCACAACAAATATCACTTCTTGGGGAACGATTGTCTTCCGTATTGTGCGTACCGCAATGCGAGTAGGTCGGATGAGTTGTCTATCGTCCAGGGGTAGAGATGTGTTTTGGGGAAACTGATGATATACGAATGTTATCCTTATTTCAAAGGTCAGGTTTTGTTAGATCTATTTCCTTTTGACAATGAGAGAAACTAACGCTTTGTTCTCTATTGTTTTGTCGAGATATGCCTATCTCAAACGTTTGACACGCAACAGTTTTATTTGTCACTTTTTTACGTTTGCTACCCTCTCGATAGCTTGGTGTAACTGTCCGATAGGTATTGCAAGAGTCGCGACTTCCTGTTTTACTGTCAGATAGTTCCATTGTTGCTATAATTTGCGACATTTGTTGTATCATCGTTTCAATTTTATCTTCCTCTGTGGTTTTTGGTTTCTTCAGTGTTGTCGGCTTCTGTCGTATTCTTGCCCGTGTGAGTAATTGACCGTGACGCAGCTTCTCTTTCACCTTCTTCTCTGTTCTTTCTTCCTTTCCGGTACCATGATTATCGTATAGTTTCTATTCCAATATGTTCATGAACGAGTTTGTGATGTTGATAGTTGAATGAGTTAATTATATAAACACTTTGAAAATCGCCACCGGCTGTCACCAATGTGATGGAGTTGAAATTGTTATTGAAATCTACACCGCATGTCAACAATGTGATGGAGTTGAAATTGTTATTGAAATCGCCACCGCATGTCAACAATGTGATGGAGTTGAAATTGTTATTGATAAAATTAGATAGATAATCAAATCAATAAGTAAATCGTCACCGTTTGTCACCAATGTGATGGAGTTGAAATCATCACCGCTTGTCACGAATGTGATGAAGTTGACGTTGTAATTGATAGATTTTTATGATAGTTCAATAACGAGAATGTTCACAATAATAGCGTTGCTGTCACCAATGTCCTTAACAGACATAAATATAAAGAGCGGTCGGAATTCGAAGGAAACATGGGAACGCCAAGCATTAAGCTGGGAATTCATATAATAACTCGGAGTTTCAACCATCACGCTGAACCAGGGTACAAATGAGATAGTCGCAGGATTCATGGCTTACCAGAGAAAGAAACACACTTAATCCCAGTTGGTTTATTATTATTATTATTATTATTCAAAAACTGTAATTCGTTGCAAAGAGTAGAAAATGATCAAGTAGCACGCAAATAGACACATATTATATCGACATATTGATGGAACGTCTCGAAAGACACACTTCGAAATCTATTACAGACATGTTGATGTTGCGAAGAGAGAATCTAAAGTCAGACTGTTCTTATTTCCTATTATAATTCTATATCTTTCACACAAGATGCAGTGGAAAATTCCATAAATTAAGGGTGAGTCTTGTGACTTGAGAGTTCATTTGTGCCATGTGATGACTAAAGTTATACAGAACAAAGGGTATGCAAATACAAAGTTACAATAATATGTTATTCTTATAGATTACAATATTATTAGTAAGATTAATCAGTTGTTTGTTTTAAACAGATAATGAGTTAAATGTAGAACTATGTCTCAATGCTAATTATATTGAAATGAGTTCTCATTAATATAGAGAAGTATATTTTTAATTGATTTATCAATTAATAGAATAATTTGTAAAAATTAAAATGAGCGCTTTATGACACAAAGAACTAGAATATAAGATTCAAAAGGTACAAAATGCTTGTGTTAGATTCATTTTTAAAGTATATTATCGTGATCAAATATCTCCTTATCTTATTAGACTAAATTGGTTAAATATGGCTAATAGACGTTTGCTACATATGACTATTTTCCTTCACAAATTATTAACTACAAAGTCACCAGCATATCTTTATAACAAGCTTTCATTAACTAGAGATCTCCATAGCCACAATACTCGTCAACGTGAAAATTTAGTTTATAATCATCATAATTCTACTACCTCCTCATCTTTTTCAATTATGGGTCCAAGAATATGGAATAATCTACCTAATAATCTTAAAACAGTTAAGTCACTGGGAATGTTTGAAAATAAATATAAACATTTTCTATTACTGGATCAGGAAGATAAAATTATTCTTAAGCCTAAAAGTAAGCCACATACCCTCCATATTTGGATTATCTTAAACATTATTATCTATGGTATCATAATTGTAATTATATTTAACAGAACCACATAGTATTGTTTTTAATGTAACAATTTCAGTTCAATTATATTTTATATGGTTAAGTGAAGAAGAATACTATGGCTTTATTACTACCAAGTCTCTTCATATATTTGTTAGGAAACGACATTTGTAGTTGTTTTTAATTATTTTTATTTTCAGTTGTCAGTTATTTAAATTTTATAGTTTCACTATCTTTGTTTATTAAATGAAAATTCTATGTATTATATTCTCATTTTAGTATACCTATTCTTATTGTTCTCGATCTTATGTAAACATGGTTAGTTGGAAGAGCGGCATCCCACCGAACCTCGCCATTTTCTTTTAAATACCAACTATGTAAACAAATGTATAACTGTGTTGTGTTTTAAAGAAATAAAGACTTATTATTATTATTATTATTAGTTAATTGCAGAAGTATATGCAATAAACTCGACGAATTAAGAACAGTAGTAGACACTATAAATCCCGATATTTTCGTACTTGTGGAAACCTGGCTGGACGATGGCTACACCGATAAAGAGATAGAGGTAGGGGGTTACAGCTTATTCAGAAGAGACAGAAATAGACATGGGGGTGGTATATTGCTGGGATTAAAAAATGAGTTGAATGGGAGAATCTTAATATAGGGTGGGGGCAACATGTTAGAAATGTCTCAAAAAAGAGAATACGATCCTTAAATTTTATTATGAGGCAGTTGAAGGGGACAGGGATGAAAATAAAAGAGAAGGCATACATGAGTCTGATTCGGCCAATGCTTGAGTATGCTAGTTCAGTCTGGGATCCGCATGAAGTTGGCTGTGGAGAACGTCCAAAGGGTTGCTGCAAGAAGAGTATTGGGGAGAGAGAAGCGCTGGAAGATTATCAGGAACGATAAGGATGTGGTTGAAAAAGTTATAGAAAGACCCAGTAAAATGATTGAGGAAATGGGATGGGAAAATTTGGCGAAACGAAGACAAATAGAAAGAATGTGCAATTTTGTTAGAGTCAAGAATGAATATACAGGATGGGATGAATTAAGCAATAGAATTGGAAAGGGATTACAAAGAAGTACAAGGGGAGGGGTAAGAATGGAAGTGGAAAAAGTGGATAGAGAAGTAGGTAAATATGGATTTATACAAAGAACGACGCGGGAATGGAATGAATTGGAAGAAGATATCAAGAACATAACGAAGATTGGCGATTTGAGAAGAGAGCTAAGAAAAAAATGAAGTATAATTATAACGAGTATGTTTGACTGTAATTTCATTAGGTATAGTAACCATTACCACCTGTTTTATGAACAATCTGTAATGAATAAATAAATAAATATGTAATAAAAATAAGCAAGACAACATTTCAAGTGTTTTATTGTAATTTCTATCCATCTCCAAAGAATACAATAGTTTTTAAAACAATAAGGATTCCAGGCAATATCCAATCACAAATCTCAAACCTTTCCTTTATAAAAATATAACCACAAAGATGGTAGCTAGCATACACTTTGAAAAATATCTCTGATATGGTTTTTTAAGAATATAAACACCACTCATAACTTTTATCAACAAACCCTTTGGTTATATACACATTAACCTTACAATGCTTTGCATGCTAAAAGGATATCAACATACTCTCCACAACACTTATAATGCACTTGGCTCAACTAGCATGCGATATCCACCGCCTTGTAAACAATTAATTGACATTCCTGCACTATCTGTGCAAACTGTTCTGAATTTAAAAAACACTATATAAATTACATGTCAGATGAATTATATTTGTACTTGTTACTGTTGGTATCTTGCTTATCGATAGTACTGTACCGACATAGTAGTAATTTGCTCTCCGAAGTAAATCAAGTTCAAAATACCGTACGTAATCAGGCAAAATGTATGCAACATTTCAGTTTATTTGCACACATGGTAACCAGCAAGAAAGAATGAATACGGTATAACCAAGAAATACTTGATCTGAACAAATGCATGGAGCCGGTTTACACACTGCGCCATAACATGCGGTGGTCTCCCTCAAGACGTAGCTCGGGCAGCATTGAGATTGGTTCAAGCCAGGATAGCTTGTGTGCGCGGGGGACATGAGGCAAGCAGACGAGCCGAGTTATAACAGCACAACACTGTTTCATTCTCATCCTCAGAGGATCCTGAACACAATAACGTGGCTGTAAGTCACATGGAAAGACGCAGACATGTATGCTGATTATCATTGAGTACATTTCTCAGCAGAATTGCCACATCAGTCACAGCAATCAATGAATGACGTCATTTATCTAGTCTGACTCGGAGCTCCGCCATATGAATAACGTTACAAAATATTCCAAGTCAGGCTACTATCCCCGCATCACGTGAGTTATTGCCGCCCCGCGCCTACAATGGCTTCATCTATGCGCACTCTACTAGTTTGTAAGCTCTATGGCCTCCCTGCTCCAACTCAAGACGTCGCTATCAATAAAGATCGTCACTCGAAAGCAGGTGGTTTAATGATTGAATCAACAGCTTTCAAATGTTTTACGTATTCTCAATGCGTACTTCAAGACAATAGATGATTTACAAACTATTTTGCCTTCTAGGCCTACATTATGGAATTCCTTGCATGAGAATTGGTTTGACGTAGATCAAAGCTACTTGTAGCCCGCACGCATATTGCCTGTATCGTTGGTAACACTTGCACGTTGTTCCGAGTATGACGCTGCAATGCATAACAGGTTCAGTGTATCACACACACGCACGCACGTATATACAAATAATGGAGCTCAACTATCAACAGAAGCAACCAATAGGCATAATCAAGATGCACCAAGGTTTGCCAGTTCCTTATGGCATCTTATATTTCTATCCGTCGCATGTTAAAAATATGTACAAATTTACCAGCCAAATCGTTAGAACAACCGATCATGCGTAGTGTAGTGATGAAAGGAACCAACTTTGTGTACGAATACAAGCAAAATTACGTTTACATTTGCTCAGTTGTCTAACACAGACTCTTATGAAGTAACACGGAGATAGTGAGGTTAAATTGTGAATTAATTCCTAATAACACAGTTATATTGCGAATAATTTACATCTAACCGACTTATATATGTACGTAATTGAAATTGGGTGAGAAGTCCGCATACCCCAAACAAATATGTCATTTAATTGCATATCAGTGAATAAATATCCCTTTTCATAAGGCTGGAGCATTTGTTTACTTTCACCGCATCTTGAATGCAAATATTTGGGGTATATAGATGGCACGACATCAAGTTTCTACAAAACCACATTAGGTAGAGCCACGATCGGTTGTTCTAAGGAAAGTGCTCGGGAAATAGAACAAGATTCAGAGTGGAGTGAAGACACCACAAGGAACCGGCAAACTAACGCAACCCTCAATGCATTGTGGGCCTAATCCTTTAAAACACGTACATCACGGACCAATGACCGCATGCAAAACAAACGCCCCAAACCGAGGCTGACTTGACAACTTATAAAAAAATACTCGCAATTTACATAACGTACGTAATTCACGACTTGCATGCTAGGAACATAAAACTAGAATGTTTATATAATATATAAGATTGATTAAATAAATAGCTTTGCATATATTAAAAGATGCGAATCACAAAGATAATGGAATTCTACCTGTCCAAACGCCACAGTTTCATGTCTATTGTCGGTAAATTGATTTCTACTACGACTACATAAACTATTCACTACCATAATATGATAAAAACATAGGCTTACTACTATCTATGGAGACAGACTGAAATAGATAGGCTTCAACACCAGTTTACACAAAAATATAAGCCTTGCCTACCATAGCTTACCAGTATGACAGAATAAGAGGCCTAGAGGGTTCATTCACAATGCAGTACCAACACGAGAAATGGTCGTCTTTAGCCTATTCAATGCTAACGATATACGTGCAAGTTCCAAGCTTTCGTGTCGACATTACTGCAAGACTTAAGAATCAGCCAATCGGATACCTTGAACCTCGTTCCGAGGCACAATAGCCCTCGACTTGGTTGCCAGGTTTAGTTTCGACGGTATATGTTCTTGTCATACGTTAGGCGAGTTACGTACTGCGTTGTCAATAAGCTAAACAATGAAAACAATTATACATATGGGTTATATTAACAATACAACGATATATTGTGTAAGCTAGGTTCAAGAAATCACGCATCCCTTCAGCACGAAACATCCCAATACTTGCGGGCGCCAGAAATGCACGATAGAAATAGAGGAAATTTAAAACGTAACACTCGAAAAGGTTCTTATGAAAGTATAGAATTCCTATCAATGTTCCGACACCTGTCCTCGGCCGACCGAGTCCAGTACGTCGGGTCGTTCGTTTCCGTCGTAACGTGACCAACACGCAACAAAAACAATAAAACACCATGCAAAAATTCTTCATAAATTAATTTACCGCTAACTATAAATATTATAAAAACAATGTCCGCTTGCAGATCCCCGTCACTTGGACCAGCGCTTGCGTAGTCGGCTGCGCAGCACGAGCGAGGTCTGCGGCCGCTTCATGGGGACGGACCGGGGCTTGAGCTGCGCCACGTCCAGGTTCCGCGAGCGCAGGGTGCGCACGGGGCTGGCGGCCGCGGTGTCGGACCGCAGCGTGCGCTTGGCCGGACGTTCCGCGTCGCGCCACGACACGCGGCAGCGCTTGTTCTCCGCGTCGCTCGTGTCCTCCTCATCGGCCTTGCGCTTCGACAACAACCTGTCGCACGCGCTCGGAACCTTCATCTCCACGGCACCTTTCACCGTCTTGGCCAACGCCTTCAACACTTGAGGAGAAACTGCGGACGATTTTACAACGGTAGACGAACTTCCGACATCACAATGGCTTTTCCGATACGTCTGTCGCTTGGGCGGAGAAAACCCCGGCTCGTCGTCGTCGGTGGGTTGGTACACGCCGCTGGAGGACACCACGTTGCTCTGGAGCGTCTCGACTGGCCGAGGGTTGGGGGGCCGGTACGGGTAGCGCGTGAACACGGCCACGCAGCCGTTGCCGTTGGAGCCGGGCGAGGGCTGCGCCGTGCCGGACCTCTCCTTGCGGTTGCGCAGCACGGTCGCGCGAGGGGGCCCCGGGGGGTCGAGCATGAGCGTGACCGCGCTGGTGTTGTCGGCGCGCAAGTGGGTCGCGTTCCAGATGCCAATGGCGCGGTCCACCAGGTTCTTGGACGGGTTGATCCAGTGCTGGTGGTTGGTGGTGTCTGAGTCCACCGACAGCACGTGCTTCTCGTTGTGCTGCTCCGCGTTGTGCACAATGGTGGCGGCCAGCTTGGGGGTCATCATGTTCCACAGGCCGTCCGTGCCGAAGATCAGGCACTTGTGCACGCCCACCTCGATGCTCACCACGTCCACGTCGGGCTCGGGGGACACCACAAACTCGTCCAGCTCGGAGTTGTAGCTCCACAGGTCTCCTGGGAACACAACGCACAACGCGGTCAATCATCATGTCAATTACAAATGTGCAGAAATTACACACACAAAATGTGAAAAAATAATGTAGAAATGCTGTCAGAGTCGCCAAGGCCAATATTGGGAAGAGTCAGTTGTGACTCATCACCTTGTTTACAATCATCCTAAACAACAGTGGGTAGCCAAGAAAGATCATGGCGTGAATGACGGTTCAGAGAGCTAGTCACTAGACCACCCGTCTCGGTGTAAGACTCGGCCAGCAGCAAGGTCACTTGGTGGTGCTCATTGCCAGGGCAAGCATTTGGGGGGAATTAAAATCACAATTTTTGTTTTCAAATTGCTAAAAGAGGTGGATTGGTGTTGATTATTTTTACAAAAATCGCTTCCAGTGGCAAAATAGCATTTGCGGAGTTTTCTCACCTTTATAGTGAATTCTCACTGAATTTGGTTTACTGATTCAGGCCTATATATTATTTTCATGTGGATAGAATTTAATGATGAATAATTACCATTATGTAGGCCTACTGTTATTTTGAATTATCCATTGGAAGACAGTCTTTATTCGACTCGAAAAAAAAATCATTTTTGCAATATCCGTGGGTAAAAATACATGATCGCGGAAAACATGATTTCGCGAAAATAGCAATAGGTTTTTTGAACTCGAGGAGACCCGAAACGTTAAACATATTGAAGAAAAAACACTTCACAAACAATTTGCGTTTATTGTTGAAACCCCAAATGCTTGCCTCTGCTTATAGCTTATCAAGTTTGACATGGCAAAAATTCAATGTTTTTTAATACAGGTACCAGTTAGTACGCTTGATCCAGGTCTATTGCACGGTAACATATTGTTGCAGGAACGTACCAAGGGATCGCGCCACGGCCAGGAACGGAATCTCGTCGATGAGCGTTGACCGACGTACGGGACCCTTGTGGCCGACTCGCGGCCGATTCCACACGACCCTGGGGACACCTTGCTTGGAGATCACTTTCCCGCCCGATTTCTCGATACGCTCCATCTCCTCCTTGCTCTCCGGCTTGTGCTCTCGCGTCAGCGGGATTCCCTCCCAGCCCTCATGGCCTGGAAACGCAATACAGAACAATGTTGACACGTATAAACACGAGACTCTGTGCACACATCTCTACCGCCAGGTGGCATCCAACTCGTGTCGCGATCAAGTCACTTTGTGTTTCTTCGTGCTGCAAGACTATTGCAATGTTTAGGCCTACATTAACCTACTTTATCCACACATTTCACCTTGAAACAAAACGTAGCATCAGCACTCAGCAGTCTAACATCACTGATTGAGTGTGGACATTAATTATATTTTGATAATGTTAGGTTAGGTTGAAGAAAAGTAATTGGTTCAAGACAGAAGCACAAATGAAGATGTATTTAAATCAGGGACTGGGAATGAGACCGTAACCGAAACCGTTAAAAATCCGTATTTTTTGGGCAACCGTAACCACAACCTTTATTATTAGTGTGGTACAACCATAACCACAACCGTTGTTATTTTCGGGGTACAACCGCAACTGCAACCGATAACCTTTATGTCGAGGTGATGACAACCACAACCAGCAACCTTTATTATATCAGTTATTTGGGTCTCAAAAAGGGCTTGAAACGGTTGTCTCTCACATACACTTAGTCTGAAGGAAAGGAAATACAACTTGTTTTTCAACTTTTAGCCCCTCAAACACAAACTCTTTTATTTCAAGGTTGTTGATGCCGGACCTTCGATGAGTGGTGAAAGGGGAGGGGGGAGGGTAGTCGAGAGACAGTATAAGAAAGTACCTCTCAAGATTTTAGTGTCGGATTAGTGCGAGTCAAAGTCTTGCCGACGACAATTTTGTGGGAATTCCCAAGTCCAAAACCACTTCCCTGAGAAAAGAAGAATATAATAATTGTATTGACACGAGAGATGTATCACAAACCTCCGTTTGCTAGTGATGCGGAATAGGAAAGACGGTCGATCGGGACCTTCATCTCTCGTGTGTATATGTTTCAACAAAAATGAAAAATGTGAGAAAATTACATCTACTTGGCATCTTTTTGTCACTCACACCTGACACGCATTTGGTGTACGCGTGTCTCTGGTGAATGACTTGTGCTAAAAGTTAAAACGTGTGTGAAGGTGATAGGGGTTAGGGCTGAAGCTAACATTCTTTATTTCATACTTTCACTTTTATACTTTAATATTATACTATTATATCTATTCGCATTTAATTAAATTTCGTGTGTGATCACCAAGTATTATTATAATTAATTATTATCATTAAAAATAAAATTAAATATTAAGTAGCATTAGAGTTTAGAATGGTAAAAAAAAAGATTTAAATTTAAATTTATGTTGGGTTTAACGACGCACTGTTATGATAACTTGAGATCTAATGGCGTCGGATGGAAGATTAATGAGATGATGGGAGGATGAGATGAAGGTTCTTGGGAAGGATAGTGGGAAAAAAGAGTAACCCGATTCGGAAACACTTCAACTACGACCGTATTGTGGACGAGTCGTCTTGCTCAGTGGGAGAATGTGCCGCAAAACTCAAGGTAAGCAGTGATTTAAAACAAATACTAAAATTAGCCATAACCGGGACCTTTATGAAATTTGCACCATAACCTGGACCGGGACCGTAAATAATTTCACTTAGAGACCTTAACCGAAACCAGGACCTTTATAAAATTTTCTTCGTAACCGGGACCTTTATAAAATTCAGTTTACAACCGTAACCGCAACCAGTTGTAAAACAGTTGACAGGGAAGTTGAGCAGAGAATAGAACGGTAAATTTTACATAGGCCTACTCGGTACCGTACTAATTTTGCAAAATTTTTCTTTAAATCGTGTTTTCTTATGGATCAACATTAAAAATCTATCGATTAAAGGCACCGAACACATAAAACTATTATCCTAAAATTAATTAAACACTCCTAAACAGTATGACATCGAAGCATAGTTCCTCTATGATCAAAGGGCACGATCACAGTCCCCCACAGGTGCGCACTGGCAGGGGGCTTTTTGACCGTTCGGGGCCCCTATCGAACATTAGATATAATTTTATACACAATATCTATATAAATATTCATTTTATTGTGCAAAAGAATTGCAGAACAAAATACATTACGGTACTATAAACGTGTAAGACAATATTATTACCGGTACCGTAATCAATTATTATAGTCCATGCCTTATCTTTGACGGCTCTTCAAAAGAGAACGAGTGTTCAGTGTTGAACCCATTGTGTACACAATCATCAACAAGCTGGGGCAGAGTTCATCGTTAATGTCAAGAAAACTTTCAATTCCTATACTTATGGTTGTAAGTAACCATTGTAGTTGAACAGTTGAACTATATATTAATCCATTACTATTTCGATTGAAATTATTTACATACGTATCCATACCCAAATAATAATCCACCGCAAACAGTTATTATTATACAATATGAATATTAATTTGTGTCAAGATATGTGTAAGAAGCTACTCGAAAAACATAAAAAATCGAAAAATGTTGATCAGCGAGGATCGGAGGATGCTTTCGGCGCCCACTGCGTGCGCCTGGCACCTACTTTTACGGGCCTACTTTACACACAGCACCCCGGGTCTTTTGGAGCCAGTCCGCGCCTGGTCCACCATCTGGCCGAAAGTCAACCAACCGAATAACACAACCCCCCTCCCCCCCTGACCAAAGTTAAGACATCAACCTTGACCACTAATCCACCCAACACAGTCAAACATGGTGGAGACTGGAGTCTATACCAGATATCAAGAAATCATCAAATTGAAGTAAGTTCTAAACATATAAATTATAAGCTTGTCAACTCGCTAGGATACAAATTAACAAATCACACCACGATCTGAAATTAGAGTTTGTACCCAGTCGGCCCTACCTGTGTCAAAATTACAAAAATAATAATTCTGGGCAATAACCCCTGTTGCTATAGGAGTATACATCTTGAATCTAGATTATAAGTACGCTTACAAGCAACACGGTGCACACTTTGACCTACATATCACTTCATGTCAACATTCATTTTAATCATGGGCCTACCTTCTCGTTGATATCCAAGAATAATTTGAGAATCTCCAACATGCCCAATGTAGATTTTTCCTTTACGAATGAAGGCAATACTTGCTGTTGTACCGGCAGTGCTCGGTAAACCTGTTGCTGTCCTTGGCCATGTTTCTGTAATAGAAAAGATACTGTCAATAATAGTTTTGCAATCAATATCAAACTAGGTAGAGGCCTATGTGTAGGAATTCTTCCTAAATGTTGAGCAAACGACTATTGTTGGCATTAAAATTTTGAAGAGACATTCAAGTGTCTGTTACAGTCCATAGGTAGGCCCTAGGCCTACATGTGTCATGGATTTTCCCGCTGACTGAAACTTACATAACCTAAATTCGAGCGCCATATAGGCAAAGCCAGGCCTACGACCTAGCCTACAAAAGTTGTTTTTGGTTTGTCCTTACCTAAATCGCCCCACATTGCGTAATGTGTTTGCAGAAATCCATCTTTAATTGCTCGTAATATTTCTTCGTCAGAATCGGACCAAAACCCTTTCTGATTGACGATATAATCCATTAAATGATCTTTGGCAAATAGGGCAGCTTCGCGCCCCCCATGGCCGTCGAAGATTCCGAAAAATGCATATTCCAAATCTTTTTCATCTTCAGTCTGTTGATAAGCTACTGAAAACATATCTTCCATGTGTTTACGACCTCCTTGACTGCAGTGCCCCGTAACACGCAAATTAACGCCAATACTTGGAGCCATAATTCACGTAATAATAAAATTACTTATAACAAAAAGTTACGTTTCACTAGCAAGTAGGGCCTAGGCTGGTCTCTAGCCTGTACTGGCTGTCGTTTCACTCGCCGGAAGTGACGAAATTTCAAAAATGTTCCGTTATGTCACAGTAGAAAAATGATTTAAAATAATCTATCTGAAGCTTTAAATGAGCTAGCACTATGTAATAACTGCAGTCACAACTAAAAACACATTATTACACACGTTTCAATGCCGATCACACGCATAACAGCCCCTTCAGATGCAATAAATAGTGCAACAACCACCGCCTTGCTTCACACTACTCGCAATGGCCTCCACTCGCTTTGTAAAAAGTGCTGTGTAGAAAGCTGTGTACACGCGCGCGCATGTCACAACAAGTTGGTGGAACAAGACGTGACGGTAATAAAGTCTTTCTTGGAAATAATAATAAATAACATGAAGAGAGTGAAGTGATGAATTATCCAAGTGTGTTTGTTCATCTCCCAACGAATATCAACATACATTATTATCGGGGTAAGTCATCTTATAATTATGAATTGTAGTTTAAACTATTCATGTGTGATCCTGTCTGCGTTCGTTGCCGTTAAGGTTGAGTTTAAATGTTGGGCTTTGGCCCCAGGCTAGTTTCAAACATATACATTTCCTCGTGCACATGGTGTTAGCGAGAACAACGTACCAGGAGCTAGTGTGACCACTGGTGACATAATAAACTAGGGAGTCAAGCACAGTTTTAATTAAGGTGAATGTTATTTGTGTCAACGTCAGACGTGCATGCACTTTTGACAGTTGACGTAGGCCTGGGCCCACTCATTCCTGTGAATGGCCTCGCGCGTCCCAGGCTGCAATACAGACTAGATAACCCTAATTAACTTATCTTATAATAAAGATTTGTAGTCGTATTATTGTCGGACTATATTATCTGCCCTTCCAATCAACCGTAGCCCACAACTAAACACGATTCAAAGCATTTCACATACTTGTACAAAACATTAGCAGGCTTAATTAGTTATGCATTCAACAATATTCAACTAGCCTACATCAGTACTGGTAGGCCTATAAGCGTATAGATTTGGTTAATAAATAATTAAATAACAAAGACGTTATAATTGACATACGATCTCAATACAAAGATGATTTTACACCTCATCACGATCGTTTGAAATAATAAAATAATACCGTATTCTTGTAGGGCCTATATCCACGAAAGAAGGTCGTCTATACCAATCTTAGATGTACTATTATCTATCTTTTTCAATTATCTCTTTCTGTTTACTTATTTTCATTTCTAGTTTCAAGTTTTGATATTTTCTATATTTGTATCATGTACAAATCTTTGAAAAAAATAAACAAACCTAATCATCATATAAACTCCCCTCCCACACCCACGGGATGAAGAGAGAGAGAGAGAGAGCCCGTCTTTCCTCGAATTGAAAACAAAATCCGGCAATGGCATAATGTCGCTGCAGCTTGATAGATTGAAAGATGCAGTTGCGTATATTGTCATCAATCTCGTCATGAAAAGTCGTATCCTGAAGATACCTCGGCAACACCAACAGAAATATAGACGTGATATTCGTGGAGACGACCTTCGTTCGTGGATACAAGTATGTGTATTACTTCTTTATATTTGGTTTAACGACGCCCAGTAATGATGAGCAAGATCTATTGGCGTCGGATGAAGGGTTATTGCATCGGGTGCTTCTAAGATAGTGGGAAGGAGTCGGTCATGGCCTGTTGTTAGATGAGCGTAGCGAAGATTTTCATTCCATATACCGAAAAATTTTGGGCTTGGTTTTTATGTTTTGTTTTTTTTGTGTGTAATTTTGTACGCGGCATACAGGTCAGGAAAAAGTTTCAATCAACTCGAAACTTTTTTTACAAATTGGTGTTATACCAGAATAGGTTGGGATTGTTTTTCAGAAAAATCGGTCGGACGGTTTTTCCAGAAAAAATTTGGAGAGTATGGAAATTCCCCATAAGAATAGGCCGGGGGAGAAATACTTGAAAAAATTTTTTTTTCAAAAGCTCTCAAATTTATACTGAATGTGGGAAGAACTATCATACACATTTTAAGCGACTTATGGAACAATCGGATGTGAAATAACGAAGAAAACGCATTTTTAATGTACTTTTTCACACATCAATAAAAGCAATTAAGAAACTATTAAATGTGAGCAACAAGTGTCACCAATAAATTAAAACGTTTAAAATCTGTGATGGATATGAAGAAGGCACTGGTATAATTGTTTGGAAACCAAGGTCCATATACCAACAGACGGCCGCGGTTTTTAAACCTTTGAAGTGATCCATGGCCTGTATATGTACATTGAGCTGACAAAATGTTCTTAATTCTACATTTCAATACTTCTAAGCTCATCTCACAACGCATATAAGGCGTTTTCCTAGTTAAGGAACCATCCCAGTATTAACCTGAACCGTAGTAAGAAACCACGAAAACCTGTATAAGGATGGTAGACCATGGCGGGACTCGAACTCCGGACTCGTCAAGGTCAGGGGCCTAGGCCTACTAGATGATAGCGCGGCGTGGGGCTAGGTTCACGGCATTGACTGTTGATAGAGTAGCAGATGGAACAACATGTGAAGTGTTCACATCGGACGTGTTTATAAATATGTAGAAATAAGATAACACATTACACCTCGCACAGTAGGCCAGGCCTGCATTCATGTATCATTCTACAGATTGGTTACAAAAAGTGGCTCCACATATTGTTTTATCGATTACATTTTATTTTTAGATGAGCGTAGCGAAGATTTTCATTCCATATACCGAAAATTTTGGGCTTTTTTTTTTTTTTTTTTTTTTTTTTTTTTTGTTTGTTTTTTTGTGTGTAATTTTGTACGCGGCATACAGGTCAGGAAAAAGTTTCAATCAACTCGAAACTTTTTTTACAAATTGGTGTTATACCAGAATAGGTTGGGATTGTTTTTCAGAAAAATCGGTCAAACGGATTTTCCGGAAAAAAATCGGAAAGTATGGAAATTCCCCATAAGAATAGGCCAGGGGAGAAATACTTGGAATTTTATTTTTTTCAAAAGCTCTCAAATTTATACTGAGTGTGTAAAGATCTATCATACCTATTTTAAGCGATTTATGGAACAATCGTTTGTGAAATAACGAAGAAAACGCATTATTAAGGTACTTTTTTACACATCAATAGAAGCAATTAAGAAACTATCAAATGTGAGCAACTAGTGTCACCAATAAATTAAAACGATTGAAATCTGTGATGGATATGAAGGAGGCACTGGTATAATTGTTTGGAAACCAAGGTTTATATACCAACAGACAGCCGCGGTTTTTTAACCTTTGAAGTGATCCATGGCCTGTATATGTACATTGAGCTGACAAAATGTTCTTAATTCTACATTTCAATACTTCTAAGCTCATCTCACAACGCATATAAGGCGTTTTCCTAGTTATATATCATTATACTAGGAAAACGCCTTATATGCGTTGTGAGATGCGCTTAGAAGTATGGAAAGGTAGAATTAGGAACATTTGGTCAGCTCAATGTACATGTACAGGCCATGGATCACTTCAAAGGTTTAAGAACCGCGGCTGCCTGTTGGTATATGGACCTTGGTTTCCAAACAATTAAACCAGTGCCTTCTTCATATCCATCACAGATTTTAATCGTTTTAATTTATTGGTGACACTTGTTGCTCACATTTAATAGTTCCTCAATTGCTTTCTTAATTTCTATATTTCTTATTTTGTTATACATTATTATATTGCTTATTCATGGCTGAATATTAGCAGCGCCTATTGGGCCCCCGAGCCCACGCCTCAGCAACAAACATCTGTGTGCCGTATTATTGCATCTGGCAAGTCTGTGTGGGTCTAGACCTGTGTGTGTCGTCACCCTTGTTGCTGCTGCGAGTCATGGAGACCTGGACATAACTAACGGCCAACCAACCTAACCTCAACTAACCTATTATAACCTAAAACTAACAGAATTTCACCAGCTACATTTCATGTTACACAGTATATATACACAGTGTACATTTCACTTTGTACTTTGTGCAATCGTTGTATATCTATTATCATATTACATCATACAAAAATTGACCAAATAAAGACTTTCATTACATTATATGTATATGTCTTTGTTTGTATTTTCAATATTGGTTGTAATTTATAATCTCTTATTCCATAGTTAACTGTCCATAATATGATTCACTTGCAAATGTTACATTTTATATTTTCACTCCAATTGGACAAAAATGAAACCAAGTTGATAAATGAATAAAAAGAAAAGAGCATTGTAGCAGTGACCAACAGGGCTGAATAACATAAGCCTAGAAGTGAGTGTGGCTTGATGCAAGCACGTTGCCTGTGGTGTAGTTGGGGGGGGGGGGGATGACGGTCACGCGGCAATGCACGTTTCCTAGCGACGCGGCAACACTGTCTGCTCGCGGGACGGCCGAGTTTTTTGTCCGCGGCGGGGAGTAGCGTGCATTCTAGTCGAGATGGATGAACCGGAGAGGCGTGGCTTCGGACACGACGCTTGATCATTAGTACTTGGTTCTAATATCGTATCAACAAACCCAATAACCTGTGGCCAAAGGCATTTAAAATATGAAATGAATAATGAGAAAGTATTCCATGATGTAAATCGAACCTTAGATTCTGGAGTAATAAAGAATAATGATTCAAAATTCAAAAATACATATTATTGATGAATAATAATTCTTAAATCGGTCGCTACACAATATCGGTCAATGAAAAATCAACAAACCCCATAACCTGTGGCCAAAAGCATTACAATTGAAATGAACAAACCAATACGCCCTAGTGGTAATCGAGGGGGGGAGGCCATGCATCTGCGCGTGAGTGCCGGCTAGCCGCGGCAGAGCGAGGGGCCGTCAGTCGCTACGCTCGCGTCAGCAGCGCCGCACGCTCGTTGATCTTGTGTAGACGCCAGCCCCAACTCGACAGGAATACACTCACTGGGATTGCAATAATGGGTGAGTTGAGAGCAGCTTGCATTGTGTCTCCGTGACAGGGTGGAGGAGAAGGTGTTTAACGCGTCCCCAGTCGCCATAGGGCAAACAGTTCCCACCAGGGTGATTAGTTTTGAAAATAATGTGAGCGTTTATCATGGATCGACCGTATTTCAGAAGATACACGGTTTGTAGCAGTTTCACAACAATTTGCGTTCATCCGGAAAGCCACTACAATTGTTTATGCTCTAGTTGACACTGAAAATGGTCACAAAACATGCATCTCGCGTTACATACACCACTTCATTACTTCTTGAGATATTTTATGGTGTGTGGTAGCGACATGTTCTTAAAACAACTGCTTTTAGGCTAAACTGGAAATTAACAGTTCAACCGTATGCGCTTGGCGTACAAGACCAAGAGAAGTCGCGCCATTTTTGTTGTATATCAAGGTAACGGAACCTAATTATTTCTATCCAAACGGTTCTAGGTGGGCCTAGGATGGTGACATTTAGTTTGTCTGATAGAGGAAGGGTACTAAGTGAATGTCCGTGCCATAGAGCTACCGGTTTTGTTGTATATAGCGATTCAACTTATTTTTACAACATTTTCTCGGAATTTTCAACTTTTATTTTCACTTTGAATTTTCAATACCGGTATACCATTTTAAGATTGATACATGATCAAATGAGCAAATATTTCCCTGTGAGCTTGCTGGACGCAATGCGATCGGAGTTGGATGATTTGAAGCGGTTCACATCGTGCCGGTGACAAGAATCCGACTGGGGCGATTTACCGAAGCCTTCCACGGGCGCAGATGACGTCTATTTCAACTATGGGACAACTCAATGTCTTACTTTCAACACTCCTAGTGTAATAGAATTGAATTTTCTTGTCTTTTCCTTATTTTAACAATTCAATTCTATATTATCTTTTTTATACTTAAGTTATACTTGGGTTAGTTCATCATTCAACCACCGGAAATAGTAGCCTCTGTAAAAACACTGGTATTTCCCAAGTTGGTAATAAATACAATACAATAATGGAATAGATTTAGCGAAATATCAGTCTAATGGAATAGATTTAGCCATTAATTGGTGACACTTGTTGCTTGGATTTAATTTGTTTTATTAACAGCTTTGAACGATATATGAAAATAGCATAATATAATGTTTTACATCAAAACTACTGATCGGATTTGAATGAAAGTTTGAAATAATGTGTATCATTATTGTATTAAAATTCGTTGAAAAACTGAATTTTTTCGAAGTACATTTTGTGTTACTAAATTTCTCCTCTGGCTTATTCTTATGGGATTTTGAAATCTTGATAATTGGTTTTCTCAGAAGTAGTGCAACCGATTGCGCCTCAAAACTATATAATCTCGAATAAGATGATAACACTTGGGCATGCCAAGTTTCAATTGAATTTGAATTCTCGTTTGACCTGTAGAGCGCAAAAAAAGAATTGCTCTTTTTCGAGTCAAGTGAAATTGAGTCTCAGCTTCGCTCATCCAACTAATTAGCTATAACGCCAACATCTGATAATAATCTTTAGCTGTGTTGCCCGCACACAAGAACTCGTTCTCATCATGTCATTCTCTCTTCTCTTACATGACACTTCTCTGGAGGCCTATATGCTTCGAGTATACCTCATACGAATATTCATTTGTTTATATTATCATGTCTTGTTATTATTCTTGTCAACTCGGATGTAATGAGAATAGAGAACAAGGCGGGGTCACGTGTCGCTGGTGCCGGTCTGATAATTGGTGTTTTATTCCCCTCGGCTACGTATGTATGCTACTTGCGTGTCTGCACTAATGATCGAGCTAGCAGGCTTCCAGCTCTGATTGGCAGAGCTTTTCTGTGAGACTGAAAACATATGAACAAATCACAACATTTGTGGAGATCATTTTGTTTCTGTGGGCAAATTGAAGACAAAAATCAACCTAAACCATAATCAATCCTTCATCTCTCGTGTGTAACTTGTATCCACGAGAGATGAAGGTTCCGAGCGACCGTCCCCCCTATCCCACACCACTAGCGCGCGGGTGGTTCAAGCCTTCATCTCTCGTGTGCAACTTGTATCCACGAGAGATGAAGGTTCAGAGCGACCGTCCCTCCTATCCCACACCACTAGCGCGCGGGTGGTTCAAGCCTTCATCTCTCGTGTGTAACTTGTATCGAGGAGAGATGAAGGTTCCGAGCGACCGTCCCCCCTATCCCACACCACTAGCGCGCGGGTGGTTCAAACCTTCATCTCTCGCGTGTAACTTGTATCGAGGAGAGATGAAGGTTCCGAGCGACCGTCCCCCCTATCCCACACCACTAGCGCGCGGGTGGTTCAAGCCTTCATCTCTCGTGTGTAACTTGTATCGAGGAGAGATGAAGGTTCCGAGCGACCGTCCCCCCTATCCCACACCACTAGCGCGCGGGTGGTTCAAGCCTTCATCTCTCGTGTGTAACTTGTATCGAGGAGAGATGAAGGTTCCGAGCGACCGTCCCCCCTATCCCACACCACTAGCGCGCGGGTGGTTCAAGCCTTCATCTCTCGTGTGTAACTTGTATCGAGGAGAGATGAAGGTTCCGAGCGACCGTCCCCCCTATCCCACACCACTAGCGCGCGGGTGGTTCAAACCTTCATCTCTCGCGTGTGACTTGTATCGAGGAGAGATGAAGGTTCCGAGCGACCGTTCCCCCTATCCCACACCACTAGCGCGCGGGTGGTTCAAACCTTCATCTCTCGTGTGTAACTTGTATCGAGGAGACATGCAGGTTCCGAGCGACCGTCCCCCCTATCCCACACCACTAGCGCGCGGGTGGTTCAAGCCTTCATCTCTCGTGTGTAACTTGTATCGAGGAGACATGCAGGTTCCGAGCGACCGTCCCCCCTATCCCACACCACTAGCGCGCGGGTGGTTCAAGCCTTCATGTCTCGTGTGTAACTTGTGTAACTTGTGTAACTTGTATCCACAGCGACCGTCCCCCCTATCCCACACCACTAGCGCGCGGGTGGTTCAAGCCTCCATCTCTCGTGTGTAACTTGTATCCACGAGAGATGAAGGTTCCGAGCGACCGTCCCCCCTATCCCACACCACTAGCGCGCGGGTGGTTCAAGCCTTCATCTCTCGTGTGTAACTTGTATCGAGGAGACATGCAGGTTCCGAGCGACCGTCCCCCCTATCCCACACCACTAGCGCGCGGGTGGTTCAAGCCTTCATCTCTCGTGTGTAACTTGTATCGAGGAGACATGAAGGTTCCGAGCGACCGTCCCCCCTATCCCACACCACTAGCGCGCGGGTGGTTCAAGCCTTCATGTCTCGTGTGTAACTTGTGTAACTTGTATCCACAGCGACCGTCCCCCCTATCCCACACCACTAGCGCGCGGGTGGTTCGAGCCTTCATCTCTCGTGTGTAACTTGTATCCACAGCGACCGTCCCCCCTATCCCACACCACTAGCGCGCGGGTGGTTCGAGCCTCCATCTCTCGTGAATAGGCTAGCTTGATGTCGACGTCCAATGTACGCCACTGGCGAGGTATATCAAGAGTCCAGTGTTTTGGTGATAACTTCTGAAAACGAGGAAACACGGATATTTCAATAGGTTCCAAACGGTGCGAGTAATAAGCATGTTGTAGCCAACTCACTTGCATGCGTATGCCTACGTTTGTTTTCTTCTTTCAACCGTACGTCTGTCTGGCAGTGATGTGATGAGATGACTTGTGCACCATTGTGCCGAATGTCATGGTACAGTGTCTTGCTGGGTGCGAGAGAGGAGAGAGGCTGTAGGTGAGCCGTGGCCCGCAACATATCGCCGTAATACTATGAAGGCACACGCAGAATGTGCGTTGTGTGATGAGCGAGATGGCTAGAGAGTATAAACAAAAACTATGCACACCTTGGTTATATAAAATGAACTTCATTCGATACCAACGGGATCTAACAATGCAACATATTTCCGGTAATATTTCTATCTTTTCGATAAATAAAAAACATTTATTACAGGCCTATTATTTTCTTTGAAACGGCTGGTTCGAATTGCACACACATTTTTAATTAGGTCTATCACTTCCGTTTTCACATTTGAGGAAGATTTTCGATTTTTTTCAATTTTTCCGCTCAGCCCAATCTTATATCTCAGCCTAAGACTTTCGATTTGAGAAACTTTGAGATTATGTTTTTAAAAAATGGTCCAACAGATTTGACCAAAAACTATACAGTTCTAAGTTGGACAAGTTTGCGTGTACAGAAAAGGTGTTTCATGTCGATCGGTCAAACCCTGCGACCTGTGCAGTGTTAATACAAAAGAAGAAAGAAACGCCGCCCTCGTTAGCTCAGTCAGCTGAGGCCGCTTCAGACACTAAGTTATCGTTGGGCGTGGGTTTGAATCCCGCATAAGGTATGGGTTTTTGTAAACGTCCTTTCAGTCATCATCATTTGATAGTTTCATAATCACCCGCTCATTCGTACCCCCGTATAACCTGGTGGGGTCGTTAAGCACAGACAAAGCTCGGTAAGAGTTGTGGAAATGTTCTGCTCCTCCAGGATCCCGACCGATCCAGCGTGTTGCTGTCGGCAGCAAGAAACAGCCGGTCGATGCGTGGCTCTCAACGAGGAAGTGCTCGAATACATTTCAAACAATTCCAAACTTAATTGGCCAATTATCAAGTAATGAGAAGAGAATTCGTGAAGAAGACATTAAATATCCGCGGCCTGCTTACGGTTCCTGGTCTCAGCCGGCTGCTCTGCCTGGCAGCCCGGGTTCGAGTCCCGACATATTTAATAGATTCATAGGCATATATATATATATATATAAATATATATATATATATATATATATATATATATATATATATATATATATATCTATATATCTATATATATATAGATATAGATATAGATATAGATATAGATATAGATATAGATATAGATATATATAGATATATATATATATATATATATATATATATATATATATATATATATATATATATATATATATATATACCCTATAGATATAGATATATGTATATACATATATATACATATATATATATATATATATATATATATATATATATATATATATATATATATATATATATATATATGATAAATTTGCTGTTACACCGAGCACGCCTATTTCTGATTTTTTTTCGGGGATTTTGGTGTTTTTCGATAGATATTGAATATATATATTTTCAAAAAACCCACGGGACACCATGAATTCAAATAAATTAAAACTAAAAAACATACTTAAATACGAAGGCGTAAATTGAAGGCGTACACACTAATGAAAGTGCACAAAAACACTGACTACGGGTATTTCGGAATTTAGAAAACCATAGCGTGTACGTGGTGAATTAAATAGGTAAAAACTCACGTGCATGATGTGTAGAACCTCTTGAGCTGTTATTTTGACGATTCTTTCATGGGCAGTAAAAACATTAAATTCACTCGATTCTCCCCAAAAACAGCACGTTCCACCCCCCCCCCCCCCCACCACAGCACCGGCATCAACCTACCCCCTAACCCAACCAAATAGCACCTTCCCTCCCGCCCCCGCGCCGGCATCAACCTACCCCCTAACCCAACCAAATAGCACCTTCCCTCCCGCCCCCGCGCCGGCATCAACCTACTCCCTAACCCAACCAAGTAGCACCTTCCCTCCCGCCCCCGCGCCGGCATCAACCTACCCCCTAACCCAACCAAATATCACTTTCCCTCCCGCCCCCGCGCCGGCATCAACCTACCCCCTAACCCAACCAAATAGCACCTCCCCCCCCGCCCCCACGCCGGCATCAACCTACCCCCTAACCTAACCACATAGCCCCCCCCCCCCCCCCCGCCACCACGCCGGCATCAAACTACCCCCTAGCCCAACCAAATAGCACCTCCCCCCTACCCCCGCGCGCGAGTATTTTTTCAGCTACCGGTTGTTTTCTATTAGCCAATCGCAGCTCGTCTAGGCTGTTCGCGCGGCAATACTTATCTTTTGTAGAATTGCTGATTTCAATGTTTTAGGTATCGGTGTTTTAGGTAGCCTTTCCGCCCGTGAATGTGGTTAAAACCTCGGTTTCGGGTCGGTATACCGGTCGACACCAACCTGACATACCTAACCCTAACCACGGTCCAGCCTCCCCCAATGATAATTCTTACGACAAATATAACTTCATATATTTTTTAGGTTTTCAGAAAATAGAGAAGGATAGTAGAACATTATCAAAAACATCATTTCATGAAAACAAAAAAGTATTGATAAAGCGGGATTCGAACTGGCGACCTTCGTAACCAAAATCGAGCGTGTTACGGCAGAGCCAACGCAACATTAAGAATGAGTTGATTTATTAGCCGTCGTAAGCAAGAGTCCGGGATCGGTCGATTAGACCATTGGCTATAGAAAACAACCGGTAGCTGAAAAAATACTCGCCCCCCGCGCCGGCATCAACCTACCCCCTAACCTAACCACATAGCACCTTCCCCCCCCCCCCCCGCCACCACGCCGGCATCAACCTACCCCCTAGCCCAACCAAATAGCACCTCCCCCCACCCCCGCGCCGGCATCAACCTACCCCCTAACCCGACCAAATAGCACCTTCCCCCCCCCGCCCCCACGCCGGCATCAACCTACCCCCTAACCTAACCACATAGCACCTTCCCCCCCCCGCCCCCACGCCGGCATCAACCTACCCCCCAACTCAACCAAATAGCACCTCCCCCCCCACCCACGCGCCGGCATCAACCTACCCCCTAACCTATCCAAATAGCACCTCCCCCCCGGCCACCACGCCGGCATCAACCTACCCCCTAACCCAACCAAATAGCACCTTCCCCCCCCCGGCCCCACGCCGGCATCAACCTACCCCACAACCTAACCTCAACTCAAACCCACCTCACACGGCACTGTCGACTTCCCAACCTTCCTCAAAAACGGCATTTCCCCACGCCTGCATAAAAACATCGCGTTTTTTTCACATTTTTTCCCTTTCGTATCACAACTGTTTTCCCACAAACATTCATAAAATCCGATCTCAAATTGCACTGTTTCATACACTTAGGGCATACGATCTCCCTTCTAAGTACACCATGCTCTTTCAGCCACTCTAACAACGTAGCTTCAATCGCTAAAATGGCCACACAGTCAAAACACACGATTCGCATCCCATGATGGTTGCTGGTCAAATGATTTATGAGTAATGACCAACATTTTCCAACATCCCCTTGAATGACCTCGGTACAGTAGTAATAATTTCACCCCACCCCCCTTGAAACCACGTGCGCCCAAGATTCAAATACCGGTATACAGTTGGCAGAACTGAAAAACCACCATGATGCATAGAGAAGAACAGCTGTCAAAATCCAGACGTCAATGCAAAACCATCAGATTCGAGTAAGTTTAAAAACTATAAAGACCAACAATTCTCAACCTCCCGCGACTTTTTCTGAAAGATATGAACAAGAGCTTTCAGAAAACACCAAAAAATCGAAAATCCATCAGCAATTGGCGATGCTCAGTGTAACAGCAAAATTACCATATGTATATATATATATATATATATATATATATATATATGTATATAGTGTATATATATATATATATGTATATATATATATAGGCCTACATATATATATATATATATATATATATATATATATATATATGTATATATATATATATATATATATATATATATATATATATATATATATATATATATATATATATATATATATATATATATATATATATATATATATATATATATATATATATATATATATATATATATATATATATATATATATATATATATATATATATATATATATATATATATATATATATATATATATATATATATATATATATATATATATATATATATATATATATATATATATAATATATATATATATATATATATATATATATATATATATATATATATATATATATATATATATATATATATATAATATATATATATATATATATATATATATATATATATATAAATATATATATATATATATATATATATATATATATATATATATATATATATATATATATATATATATATATATATATATATATATATATATATATATATATATATATATATATATATATATATATATATATATATATATATATATAGGGAGTTCTGTGATTCCTCTACTCGCTCACTGGCATACTAGTCAACTGGCCTACCATGATTAAATATCGAATAATGGATTATTCTCTATTAATTTCAACTGGCCTACCCGAAATCACATATACCAGAAGCAAATTAATTGGATTGATATTATATTATAACAAGAAGTAAGAATAAATGAAATAAGTAAATTAATGATAATAAAATAATATTTGATTTTGATTGTTGTTTCATCTACCGGACGTTTGGCCTACTTTACGTTTGGCCTACTCGTCTTTTTACAACCCATGGGAAAATAAATACATTTAATAATAATAAAATAATATCATGATATAATTGTCGATTCATCGACCAGACGTTTGCCCTACCTTACGTTTGGCCTACTCGTCTTTTCTACAACCCATGGGACAATAAAGACATTTAATAATATTAAAATAATATTATAATATAATTGTCGATTCATCTACCAGCCTTTTGGCACACCTGACGCTTGGCCTACCTTACGTTTGGCCTACCTTACGTTTGGCCTACCTTGCGTTTGGCCAACTCAGCTTTTCCACAACCCATGGGAAAATAAAAACATTCAATAATGAAAAGACGAGTAGGCCAAACGTAAGGTATGCCAAACGTCTGGTAGATGAATCAACAATTATATTATAATATTATTTTATTATTATTAATTGTGTGTATTTTCCCATGGGTTGTAGAAAAGACGAGTAGGCCAAACGTAAGGTAGGCCAAACGCAAGGTAGGCCAAACGTAAGGTAGGCCAAACGTAAGGTAGGCCAAACGTAAGGTAGGCCAAACGTAAGGTAGGCCAAACGCAAGGTAGGCCAAACACAAGGTGGGCCAAACGTAAGGTAGGGAGTTCTGTGATTCCTCTACTCGCTAACTGGCATACTAGTCAACCGGCCTATCATGATTAAATATCGAATAATGGATTATTCTCTATTAATTTCAACTGGCCTACCCAAAATCACATATACCAGAAGCAAATTAATTGGATTGATATTATATTATAACAAGTAGTAAGAATAAATGAAATAAGTAAATTAATGATAATAAAATAATATTTGATTTTTTAATTGTTGTTTCATCTACCGGACGTTTGGCCTACTTTACGTTTGGCCTACTCGTCTTTTTACAACCCATGGGAAAATGAATACATTTAATAAGAATAGAATAATATTATAATATAATTGTCGATTCATCTACCAGACGTTTGCCCTACCTTACGTTTGGCCTACTTGTTTTTTCTACAACCTATGGGAAAATGAATACATTTAATGATAATAAAATGATATTATAATATAATTGTCGATTCATCTACCGAACTTTTGGCTTACCTCACGTTTGGCCTACCTCACATTTGGCCTACCTTACGTTTGGCCTACCTGGCGTTTGGCCTACTCGTCTTTTCCACAACCCATGGGAAAATAAATACATATAATAATAATAAAATAATATTATTATTTAATTGTCGATTCATCTACCAGACTTTTGGCCCACCTTACGTTTGGCCTACTCGTCTTTTCTACAACCCATGGGAAAATAAATACAATTAATAATAATAAAATAATATTATGATATAATTGTCGATTCATCTACCAGACGTTTGCCCTACCTTACGTTTGGCCTACTCGTCTTTTCTACAACCCATGGGAAAATACACACATTCAATAATAATAAAATAATATTATAATATAATTGTCAATTCATCTACCAGCCTTTTGGCACACCTGACGCTTGACCTACCTTACGTTTGGCCTAGCTTGCGTTTGGCCAACTCAGCTTTTCCACAACCCATGGGAAAATAAAAACATTCAATAATGAAAAGACGAGTAGGCCAAACGTAAGGTATGCCAAACGTCTGGTAGATGAATCAACAATTATATTATAATATTATTTTATTATTATTAAATGTGTGTATTTTCCCATGGGTTGTAGAAAAGACGAGTAGGCCAAACGCAAGGTGGGCCAAACGTAAGGTAGGCCAAACGTAAGGTAGGCCAAACGCAAGGTAGGCCAAACACAAGGTGGGCCAAACGTAAGGTAGGCCAAACGCAAGGTAGGGCAAACGTCTGGTAGATGAATCAACAATTATATCATAATATTATTTAATTATTATTAAATGTGTTTATTTTCCCATGGGTTGTAGAAAAGACGAGTAGGCCAAACGTAAGGTAGGGCAAACGTCTGGTAGATGAATCAACAATTATCATAATATTATTTCATTATTATTAAATGTGTTTATTTTTCCATGGGTTGTAGGAAAGACGAGTAGGCCAAACGTAAGGTAGGGCAAACGTCTGGTAGATGAATCAACAATTATATCATAATATTATTTCATTATTATTAAATGTGTTTATTTTTCCATGGGTTGTAGGAAAGACGAGTAGGCCAAACGTAAGGTAGGGCAAACGTCTGGTAGATGAATCAACAATTATATCATAATATTATTTCAATATTATTAAATGTATTTATTTTCCCATGTGTTGTAGAAAAGACGAGTAGGCCAAACGTAAGGTAGGGCAAACGTCTGGTAGATGAATCAACAATTATATCATAATATTATTTAATTATTATTAAATGTGTTTATTTTCCCATGGGTTGTAGGAAAGACGAGTAGGCCAAACGTAAGGTAGGGCAAACGTCTGGTAGATGAATCAACAATTATATCATAATATTATTTCATTATTATTAAATGTGTTTATTTTTCCATGGGTTGTAGGAAAGACGAGTAGGCCAAACGTAAGGTAGGGCAAACGTCTGGTAGATGAATCAACAATTATATCATAATATTATTTCAATATTATTAAATGTATTTATTTTCCCATGTGTTGTAGAAAAGACGAGTAGGCCAAACGTAAGGTAGGGCAAACGTCTGGTAGATGAATCAACAATTATATCATAATATTATTTAATTATTATTAAATGTGTTTATTTTCCCATGGGTTGTAGGAAAGACGAGTAGGCCAAACGTAAGGTAGGGCAAACGTCTGGTAGATGAATCAACAATTATATCATAATATTATTTCAATATTATTAAATGTATTTATTTTCCCATGTGTTGTAGAAAAGACGAGTAGGCCAAACGTAAGGTAGGGCAAACGTCTGGTAGATGAATCAACAATTATATCATAATATTATTTAATTATTATTAAATGTGTTTATTTTTCCATGGGTTGTAGGAAAGACGAGTAGGCCAAACGTAAGGTAGGGCAAACGTCTGGTAGATGAATCAACAATTATATCATAATATTATTTCATTATTATTAAATGTGTTTATTTTCCCATGGGTTGTAGAAAAGACGAGTGGGCCAAACGTAAGGTAGGCCAAACGCCAATTATATTATAATATTATTTTATTACTATTAAATGTATTCATTTTCCCATGGGTTGTAGAAAAGACGAGTAGGCCAAACGTAAGGTAGGGCAAACGTCTGGTAGATGAATCGACAATTATATTATAATATTATTTCATTACTATTAAATGTTTCCATTTTCCCATGGGTTGTAGAAAAGACAAGTGGGCCAAACGTAAGGTAGGGCAAACGTCTGGTAGATGAATCGACAATTATATTATAATATTATTTTATTACTATTGAATGTATTCATTTTCCCATGGGTTGTAGAAAAGACAAGTGGGCCAAACGTAAGGTAGGGCAAACGTCTGGTAGATGAATCGACAATTATATTATAATATTATTTTATTACTATTAAATGTATTCATTTTCCCATGGGTTGTGAAAAAGACGAGTAGGCCAAACGTAAGGTAGGCCAAACGTAAGGTGGCCAAAAGTACGGTAGATGAATCTACAATTATATTATAATATTATTTCATTATTATTAAATGTATTCATTTTCCCATGGGTTGTAGAAAAGACGAGAATGCCAAACGTAAGGTAGGCCAAACGTAAGGTAGGCCAAACGTAAGGTAGGCCAAAAGTCCGGTAGATGAATCGACAATTATATTATAATATTATTTTATTATTATTAAATGTATTTATTTTCCCATGGGTTGTAGAAAAGACGAGTGGGCCAAACGTAAGGTAGGGCAAACGTCTGGTAGATGAATCGACAATTATATCATAATATTATTTTATTATTATTAGATGTATTTATTTTCCCGTGGGTTGTAAAAAGACGAGTAGGCCAAACGTAAAGTAGGCCAAACGTCCGGTAGATGAAACAACAATTAAAATCAAATATTATTTTATTATCATTAATTTACTCATTTCATTTATTCTTACTACTTGTTATAATATAATATCAATCCAATTAATTTGCTCCTGGTATATGTGATTTCGGGTAGGCCAGTTGAAATTTATAGAGAATAATCCATTATTCGATATTTAATCATGGTAGGCCAGTTGACTAGTATGCCAGTTAGCGAGTAGAGGAATCACAGAACTCCCGTAGAAAAGACGAGTAAGCCAAACGCAAGGTAGGCCGAACGCCAGGTAGGCCAAACGTCTGGTAGATGAATCGACAATTATATTATGATATTATTTCATTATTATTAAATGTGTTTATTTTCCCATGGGTTGTAGAAAAAACGAGTAGGCCAAACGCCAGGTAGGACAGACGTAAGGTAGGCCAAACGTAAGGTATATCAAATTTCCAGTAGGTCAGTCGAAATAAATAGAAAATAATCAATAATCATGTATTCAATTCTACCATGGGTAGTAGAAATGAGTGGTTGGTCAGTTTTCCGGTCGATCAGTTATCTGGTAGGGGAAAAATAAGCGTCCCTATAATACATATATATATATATATATATATATATATATATATATATATATATATATATATATATATATTATATATATATATATATATATATATATATATATATATATATATATATATATATATATATATATATATATATATATATATATATATATATATATATATATGTGATGTGTGTATTTATCGAGTCCCGTTGCGCTTCGAGTCCCATCTCGCCAGGACATTATTCCCCCCACCCCACCGCCGCCACAATGAAAACTGACTTCTGATGGGGTGTGGGTTCGAGTCCCGCGCTAGTCCAGTATTGTTCTATTTGTTGTTGTGTGATGTTTTTCATCAACATATGTCAAGTCTTTCAATGTTTTGAAGCTCTCGAGTTTGAGTTGACGCGTAGCAATATTAGAACGCCACATTGTTCGACAACTCGCAACGAAACAAGACATGAGGAGTACGCGTAGAAGATGACAGTGGGTTCAATATAAGTCTTTGAACATTAAAAGATCTTCAACATTCTTTGAAACTGTTTTTCTTTAAAGTAGGCCTGGAAGAGGAAAGACGTTGGAAAATTTCATCGAAATTTCTCACTGATAATTTCAATGGAATTAATTCATTGAAATCCATTGCATTCGCAGAGATTTTTCAATGGATTGGACATTTCCTGAAAAATTGCTACGAAAATTACAATAAATTTGCATTGAAATGAATTCTTAGCGAACTGACTTATTGAACTTGTTATCGGTATGAGATATCAAAATTCTAATCATGAGGCAACACGGATATTTTCAATACCTTCAAGACGGTATGAGTGATAACTGTTTATCTCATATCGCGTAATAATATTGTCTAGCGTAGGCCCATACGCATGACAATTATGCGATGTGAAAAGCTACAAAAGAAGATGAAGAGAGAAAACATCCAGATACAAACAATAAATATTATTATTTCAAAGAAAGTTTTGAGTCTTTATGAATAATTTACGCTGTGGTCTTTCAAGATTTGTGTAAAGGAAGGTTTTGGGTGTTCAGGACTTATTTACGCACGCTATATTGTTAATTGGTCTCGATTACCTACACCACCTCGAAGGTATTTATATTCAAAACATCTGTGTTTTCTCTTTATCAGAATTTCAGTTTGAAAAGCCACCACCAAGAACCTGACAATCGCCTCCCGTGGACCTTGGTCGAAACAGAGGATTGTCAATATACAGGGCACTTTCACCGTAACGTTTTTACAACCACTGTTGTTTCAAATTGTTCTAGTGAGGGTTACCATTCAACTCCGATATTCTAGATCGATTCTATATTAATAATATATAATAATTGCCGTTGCCATAAGCCTTTAGACATGTTTTCAAAAAGTAGAACATTTATAAAATCGGTAGAAATCATCAGCAAGACATAGCCTATAGTTACCGAAAAATCTTGATTTTCTCCACAAAAATGTAGGCCTATATTGCATCTCAAATGATGCAAAGGATACAGATCCAGGCCTGCATTGAAATGATCGGAGGGACACAAGATGCATTGTTATGATATACAAGCTGGTATCAGTATGTTGAAGTCGAGGGATCTGATAACCGGGTCGAGATAAGATAGCTGGCAGTTGTTCACTGGCTGAACACGGCGGACCACGCGTAGCGGCTAGCAAGCAACAGGCAGGTAGACAACCATTCTTCTCTCTTCTTGAGCTCTCGTCCACCCAGCCACGACTGACTGATCTGTGGTTCAAACAGATGAATAGCATGTACGTTACACACTGTGATTGTTAACACACTATATTGTTAACATAAATCAATTCAATATGTTGAATGATAATGAACATGAAAATGAAAAATGTGCGTAATTTTAATGATGAAAAATGAATGAATGAAAGAATAATTTATGTTCAGTCATGTAGATCTTACATCAGGCAACCTATTTGAAACAACGTTTAGTATTTCCATATTATATGAACTATACAGTATTTGACCTTGACAAAAAGTGATGCAATTATTGAAATGGATTGTCAGCTGGTGTTTTATAAATGTCGGAAAAACAATATTCGAGGGTGAATGTAGGCCTATACTTGAGCAAGTAAGTAACCGGTACTGAATAATGTCAACTGTCTCTTGATGGAGAGAATCGAAATCGTGTGGGAAGTCTGCGTAGCCCGAATAAATAAGCATTTACATTCCATTATTACATTATCAGTAAATGTCCATGTCCATAAGCCTAGCGCAGTTGTTCCCTTCCACCGCACCTTGGATGGCCATCTGCACTGCATCTTAGATACACATATTTGGGGTAGGTATATTGGGGTACGCAGATGACGATCATCTCCAGTGCTGAGAAACTTGGGCCGCCTGCAAGTTAGCTGAATGCGTGAGTAGTCGATCTTGGTGGCTCATGCAATCGGAACCAGAAGCACGTTGAGCTCAGTCGCGTAGCTCTTGTCCTAGACAGAAGGCATGTAGAGCCGCGATCGGTTGTTCTCAGGACCCTCAGTGAGTCTGGCTGGAACCTCGACTTGGACTGTTGTTTCCTCCTGGGAGGCGATGCAGCGGAATGTCGGTTTTATGGTGATTCAAGATACTCTCAAGTTGATTGAATTTCCTGGTTTAATAGACACTAATTTGTTACAAACAATTTCTGAAATAACAACGTTTACGTTTAGAAATAACTATTTAAAAGGATACATTTTGGTAGATATTTAGGATTATGGTCTAGTGATGGAAATAGAATACAACTGGAATGGAATTATAAAGACGACAAATCATTCAAAATATAAAGACTCATTTATTCATTTTTCTCATCCAACTTACAAGGTCAAACTTATTACTATTCCATATCGTCATTACTTTCTGCTTCGTCCCTATCGCTGAGAATTGCAATGTCACTCACATCACTATCACCCTCGACCTCTGTATCGGGCTCATCAATATCCCAAGAACATTCCGCTTCTTCCGTGTCGGCGCCGCCGTTACTATACAAGTTTTCCACGATTTCTTCCTCGATGTTCTGACTCTGAGAGTTAGGCAGTACTTCTGACGCAACATTTTCAATATAATCAAAATTTATCTCATTTTCTCTTACGGCTGGTCTACATTTTGCTTCGAGTAGCTTTATGTAATGTGCCACAAAAGTTAACTTTCCAGCTTTGTCAGTTGTCAGCCGATTTCTCCTCTTGGAATGGATAAAACCATGTGTGCTAAATGTCCTCTCCGTTGCTGCTGATGTTGCAGGCATTGATAAAATTTTTGCGGCAATCACTGAAAGTGGACCGTTTGGGCATATGCCTTTCCACCATGTGCATGGGCAAATCTCGTCAACCACTGACCACGGATACTCTTTACCCCAAAACCCTTCTCGTGCTCTATACAAAGCCAGATCGCCGAGTACTCTCACATTACTGAAGCCGCAAGTTTTACCAACACTCAAAATAAACTCTACAGCCTGAATTTGATCATTTTCATCCAACTCACTTCCCTGCGATTTTGGGTTCAGCATGGCAGCTGCATAATGTAATGGTTTCAGAGAAAATACTTTTCGTTTCTCAAAATTATCGATTACTATTTTCTCCTCGGCCAACGACAGAGGACATGTCAGCAGCACCTTATCCAAAGTTTCTTTAATTTCAACAAATGCATGACAGGCCAGGTGAATCCTAGGTTTGTCACTTTCCAAGATTGTTATCCACATAACAATTGGATTCAAAAGCAAGTGGAATTTTTCAATTCGTGGCCAAAATATTATCTCATCGAGTAAGGCTCTTTTTATGTCCTTATTTTTGGCCATATACTCTGTAGCTTCTCGGCTAACTGCCAGAATTTGGAGCCTTCAAAAGATTGCGTAGTGTTAGGAGGAAAGAGCCCCACCTCGTAGGCGAAGTCAGGATCAACGAAACATAATCATTGTTTTCCGTCTGTATCTTGCGTAAAGTGGCCAAGAGTGCTTGGCAATTCCTGATTGATTTTATGACATACTTTGCTCGACTTTCGAGATCTTTCGAGGACGGCAGCTTCATAATATCACCTAAAAGCAAATTTAAGGTATGGGCTAGGCATCCATACCATGTTATATGGGAATATATCACATGGTCGTATTCTGATAGCAACTTTCCTGCTTTCTTCATATTAGCTGCGTTGTCGGTTACTATGCCCAAGAACTTAGCTGGGTTGTACTTTTCTAGGAGTTTGATGGCTTCATCGCGAATGTATTCTGCTGTGTGAGAATTTTTCCCTGTTGGTAGCGATTCCATAAAGAGCGGTTCAGGAGTCGTTATTACGACATTAATAATCCCTTCGTTGCGGATGTTAGACCATCCATTAAGTTGTAGCGCCAATATCTTTGCCTCTGCAATTTTTACTTCAAGTTCAGTTTTCATCTTATTAAACTCATCCGTGAGAAGTAACGTGGAGACCTTCTTCCTTGACGGTGGGATGTATGAAGGGCGCAAGTACTTGAAAAAAGCCTGCCAGTGTTTGTTATCAGACATCGACAGCGGTGCCCCAGTTGCGTAGATTGCTCGAGCCAAAAGCTGATCTCCAGCAATCTGTATGGACCCAAGAAAAGACAGGTTAAAATCATGAAAAAGTGTACTTGCCTACCAGATACATTTACTATTTCTTAGTCATAAATGTATATCCCAAACAGTGCCAGTGAGTCCAGAAAATGTATTAAAATCTTTTACCTAAATCATTCAACAAAGTTTCAGCTAGATATTCAGTCGCTATGACACTCGACAAATACTGTTGTATAATCGCATATAAAACGTGCAACTCACTTATGAACGTCTTCATTGCAACCACAAGATCAACTCAACAAGCCTACTAATTGACAGGTATGTTTGATGGTGATAGGCCTACTCCCACTCTTGTCGACTGCAGATAGCGCTATAGCAGTCAAGTGTTTCTAGTTTAAGCAGGATTATATGTTGTCTTGTCTATACATTGAAATTGAATATTCGAGCATACGGGCTAATTGGGTAATGCAACAAGCAAATGGGCTAGTCGATGGGTAGTGAGCATGTTATTGCGCTATATAACCAAGTAAAGGCAGTCAGTGTGGAGTCGAATATGTAAAGTAAAGACGCACCCCGGCTATAGTTAAGCGGCTAAGCTTAAAAATCGCGCATTTAGTGATTAAAGCGTGAAATTTGGTAGAGATGTACATTTAATTATTTAAAAACTAGGAAAACGCCTTATATGCGTTGTGAGATGAGCTTAGAAGTATGGAAATGTAGAATTAAGAATATTTTGTCAGCTCAATGCACATATACAGGCCATGGATCACTTCAAAGGTTTAATAACCGCGGCTGTCTGTTGGTATATAAACCTTGGTTTCCCAACAATGGTTCCAGTGCCTTCTTCATATTCATCATAGATTTTAAACGTTTTAATTTATTGGTGACACTTGTTGCTCACATTTAATAGTTTCTTAATTGCTTTCTTAATTGCTTTTATTGATGTGTGAAAAAGTACATTGAAAATGCGTTTTCTTCCTTATTTCACATCCGATTGTTCCATAAGTCGTTTAAAATGTGTATGATAGTTCTTCCCACATTCAGTATAAATTTGAGAGCTTTTGAAAAAAAAAAAAATCCAAGTATTTCTCCCCTGGCCTATTCTTATGGGGAATTTCCATACTTTCCAAATTTTTTCCGGAAAAACCGTTTGACCGATTTTTCTGAAAAACAATACCAACCTATTCTGGTATAACACCATTTTTTAAAAAAAGTTTCGAGTTGATTGAAACTTTTTCCTGACCTGTATGCCGCGTACAAAATTACACAAAAAAAAAAAAAAAAAAAAAAAAAACAAACATAAAAACCAAGCCCAAAATTTTTCGGTATATGGAATGAAAATCTTCGCTACGCTCATCTAATTATTTTGCTATGATATCAAGCGAGATTTTGCCCCTGAGGGCTGAAATATCCAGTGGCGTTGAAAAAAAGAAAATATGGGGGGAGGGGTAATTGTTATATTTTTTTCACTTTTTTGTATCTTATTTAGTAACTCACTAATACATAGACAATTTTATGTGGAAATTTTTCGAAAACATTATGTATATTTGATAAACTACGTCAAATTAACCCTTTGAGGTACAATTTATTCAGGTCCAAACTTTACCTAGAATACCCATTTAATTTCACCACCACCACCATCTAAGCCTAGGCCTAATTGATCATTTTCTACTGTCTGAATGTCATTTACCTCTTCATCACTTTCACTAGAATAATCATCAATTGCTTCATTCTCATCATCTTCCTCTGAATCACTGTAATCACTCTCTAAAAGTATATCATTTATGTCCTTAGACCCCAACTTCAATCTTTTGGCAGCCATGCTGCATGAAAAAGTTTGTTTACAAAATGTCAAAGAAATAGAAATTAATATCCTCCACCCACATGGCCATGGAATGCAAAGAAAAATTGTACAAAATAACTTGACATGTGCGCCATCTAGTAGTAAAGTTGAGAACTCTTTGATCCACAAATGTATCATAAATGGAGGGATATTTGAAACACTGTTTCATCACGCCTCTAGGTCGTTATTGTACCTACTGGCACAGAGAAACGATCACGCCTCTAGGTCGTGATTGTACCTCAAAGGGGGTCAAAAATGTGAAAAATACTTTTTTTTTTTTTTTAATCATTAGTTTTCGAGGGAAAATGACATACATGCTCCTAAACGTTCAACTAATGACATAATAAAGCGATATTGATATATTATTTGCTTCGTGGGGTCAACCGTATGAATATAGAATCAATTTTTGGACTCAATAAAATAATTATTTTTAGTCCAATTGAAAATAGCTATCCACTTAAGATTCGTGAAAACTAAAACATATTTATATTATATTTAATGATAGAACAAAAGAGAACACAAGTTATTTCGAGGTCATTCAAGGTCACCAAAGGTCATTAGATTATGTAATATAATTAGTTTTACAGTATTTTGCAGCGTTTAGCAAGTTGGTTTTCATTTCATGTTGATAAAAACTCACAACCAGTTTCCAGGTCTCACCATGAGGAGATAGCTACATACAGAGACCCACCTTGACCTACCCTAACCACCCAAAAATAATAATTGATCACGATAACTTTTATAGTAGGCCTATCTAGTGTTCACAGCCATCAAATAAGCACAATGCTGTGCAGGTAATCCTGCAGTGTAGCAAGAGGAGCTACCACTACATCCTTTTTTGCACTTGCATGAGATTAGCTCGTAGCACGACTTGGAAATATCTGGGATAGACGACCACGATAGAAATTCCATTCACCATTTTCATTCAACGTCCATCCCCATTCGCTAGGCGAAGGCAACTCAGGACTTGCAGTGAGCGAATTCGACCATATGTACACTTGGTACATGGCTCGCCTTACATGCTACGTCAGTGCAGCCTTAGGCGGTGGAATTATATCCATAGGTTTTGATCTCGAAATTCGTCTCGGAATCTTGTCCGTGCTCATTCTTTCGATGTGCCCGAACCACTTCGGACGTTCTCTTCCAATCTTAAATGTTTGTCTTTCCACTTCCAATGCCTTCCTTATATCTGTGCTTCTCAGCTTGTCTAGTTTTGTTACTCCTCTAATACTTCTAAGGAATTCCATTCTACTGCTTGTACCATACTCTCTTCCGTTCTTCTTATGGCCCATGTCACTGCCCCGTACGTTAAAATGGGCACAAAAATACGCCACAAAGAAATATTGCAGGTTTACGTCAATTGGGAAACTCCCTGTTCCATAGTAACTTTCTCACCAATTGGTAGAAACCGTCGGCTTTGCTTACTCTGGTCTCTACTTTTCGGTTTACCTTTACATCCTCCGCCAGGATGCTTCCCAAGTATTTGAATTCCAACTTTTCTTCAAGTTCTTTGTCTTCCAGATAGTTAAAGACAGGTCAATGAACTTATCACATTCTTCTGATACCTCAAGAATATCAGATTACAATTGCTTGAAAGTATTGTTCACTTAAGAATGAACCGTCCAAAAATCCCAGAATTGCTTTTTTCCTTGGTTGGTGAAAGAAGAAACCGTGTCGCATCCCGAAAATGCGTGGAACAACTGCAAGCGTTGAGACTTCGTTATACCCAAATGGAAAATGAAATGTGCAGCTCATCAAATACTGGTTTGTGAAACAATGGTATAGCAATAACAACTACATTCGTATCAATTGTTTTTATCAAAATAGTTCTACTTCCTCTTTGCACAGCATCTACTTTGTGCAAAAATATCCTGGTATCCGGTTCTCCGTGTGAATACGGTGCAATAACGGATACATCTTAGACGTCTTAGACAAGCAACTGAGGCCTTTTTACCTCTCTTTCCTGATAATGCATACTCAGTTTCAATGGTACAACACGCAATGGTGATGTAAAGCAATCTGTTGAAAAATTGAATCCTGGTCAAACACCTGTTATCGCTGGCAACCAGCCTCTTTATAAGATAGCAAAAGAGCTTCAATGGAACTGCCCAAACGAGTTAGGAGAACACAATTAGGTCGTTATGTTTGCTTCATATTGGGAAGACATCCTTGAAGTTTGCAGGAGAATGGCTAGAAGGAAGTGGTTGGATTGAAGCTCTTATTAATGATGAAATTGCATCTACATGAATCACTGAATCCTCAAAGCTTCGTATATAACGAAGATAAGGCATGCTCCTCAAGTTACAGCAGAAACCCTTATTGGTTGAAAGATGAAGCGTATCAAAACTATTGCACTGACCAGTTTGACCTGGAACTTCTGACGAAGACTCTACAATTAAAACAATGGATGATTGGGCAGAAGAGAGAAGATCTGTGTATCCTCAATTTCAATATTGGGAAACGACTCTTAACATGGAACTTGATATTCTCCTTTCTGTATGGTCGATTCGAGAGTCAAACTTCAAGCTGCATATTGCCGCCCTTGACCGAGCTTGTTGAATGGTTTTTCGCAATGGATCACATTAACTACGCAAGGTAGATATCCGTACATCCACGCGACATGACGTCTCTTCAAGAAAACAATCCTCAAGTTGCAAAAGTGTTTGAGGATAGTGGCTTTTACAATGAAAAAAAATTATCTCAGGAAACTGAGAGACTTTTTTCTGCAATTGGAATCTACCATGCACATGAACAGAAGAACAAAGATACTAAAGGTGAGGCTGGATCTATTGGATTAACCCAAGAAACAGCGTTCCGCCACTCCGACGTTGGATGGTTAGTGGTCCAGAGATAGCGAGGTTTGTAAATGATTTTGAGGAAGACGTAGACATTGCCAATAGATTGGGTACAACAAAGTCACAAGGCTTGCTGTTCTTCCGCGCAATTTAGGGATGCAACAGGGTTTCTTCTTTCACCTACCATGGAAAAAGCAATTCTGGGATCTTTGGATGGTTTATCCTAAAGCGAAGCATACATTCAAGCAATTGTCATCTGGTATTCTTGAGGTATCAGAAGAATGTGATAAGTTCAATATTTGTTATTATCAAATATGCCAGAACATCTGATTGCGAACTATGTCACGCGCAGACATTCATTTGCTCAGCAATCAAAACCCATGGATAGAATCCCACCGACTAAGGCTGCACTGACGCAGCATGTGAGGCGAGCCATGTACCAAGTGTACATATGGTCGAATTCGCTCACTGCAAGTCCTGAGTTGCCTTCGCCTAGCGAATGGGGATGGACGTTGAATGAAAATGGTGAATGGAATTTCTATCGTGGTCGTCTATCCCAGATACTTCCAAGTCGTGGTACGAGCTAATCTCATGCAAGTGCAAAAAAGGATGTAGTGGTAGCTGCTCTTGCTACACTGCAGGATTACCTGCACAGCATTGTGCTTATTTGATGGCTGTGAACACTAGATAGGCCTACTATAAAAGTTATCGTGATCAATTATTATTTTTGGGTGGTTAGGGTAGGTCAAGGTGGGTCTCTGTATGTAGCTATCTCCTCATGGTGAGACCTGGAAACTGGTTGTGAGTTTTTATCAACATGAAATGAAAACCAACTTGCTAAACGCTGCAAAATACTGTAAAACTAATTATATTACATAATCTAATGACCTTTGGTGACCTTGAATGACCTCGAAATAACTTGTGTTCTCTTTTGTTCTATCATTAAATATAATATAAATATATTTTAGTTTTCACGAATCTTAAGTGGATAGCTATTTTCAATTGGACTAAAAATAATTATTTTATTGAGTCCAAAAATTGATTTTATATTCATACGGTTGACCCCACGGAGCAAATGATATATTAATATCGCTTTATTATGTCATTAGTTGAACGTTTAGGAGCATGTATATCATTTTCCCTCGAAAACTAATGATTAAAAAACAAACAAAAAAAAACGTATTTTTCACATTTTTGACCTTAATTTGACGTATTCTATCAAATATACATAATGTTTTCGGAAAATTTCCTCATAATATTGTCTATGTATTAGTGAGTTACTGAATGAGATACAAAAAAGTGAAAAAAAATATAACAATTACCCCTCACCCTATATTTTCTTTTTTTCAACGCCACTGGATATTTCAGCCCTCAGGGGCAAAATCTCGCTTGATATCATAGCCAAATAATTTTTAAATAATTAAATGTACATCTCTACCAAATTTCACGCTTTAATCACTAAATGCGCGATTGTTATGATAATTTGATCTTAGCCGCTTCACTACTACCCGAAATGTAAAAATATGTAATGATCAATTAGTTTCGGGAAAAATTGAGCACAAGAGCCGAGTTAACTGAATCCGTGTAGGCCCCCAGACTTTTTGATTGTGTAGCTTGTGCTTGTAGGCATACAAACTTACTTGTTCTGCTGTAGACATTTTCTCAATGAAGATATCCATTCTACAGCTACTGGAACCTCTTGAACCTTGTCCTTGTGCAATGGCATTTACAGACGATCCGCTCATCACGGGATTCTGATCTTCTTGGGGCTGGGCAAGGGCTTGGTGTTGAGTGTGCACTGGATCTTCCTCGTTGGACTTCATTTGTTTGAATTGTTTCAAATAGATTTCTTGGTGTAAGAGTGTGAGATTTTCCTCCTAGCCTTTCTTTAATATCAATAGGAGTTTTGCGACAAAGCTGAACATGCTGCCTCATTCTTGTTGCATTTTTATGAAATTTAGAATTGCAGAATTTACTCTCTCGCTCTCTCTCTCCCTCTCCCTCCCCCCCTCTCTCTCTCTCTCTCTCTCTCTCTCTCTCTCTCTTCAATTTTCCATATCATATCATTCATCATAACGTTCTTGTTATTCTTCTGACCTTGAGATAGCCTATCGATAGATGCAACATGACCTAGCTGTCTACCTCGGGGGTCGGGGGATCCTAGTTTCACGGCGACATAGAATGGGTTGACTCAGTGTCTACAGGGCTGGGAAACCCAGTCAAGGCATTCCTGCGATTATTGAAAACAATGACCGAAAAGGCTCAGCCCTGGCCGTGTTAAGACAACCCCAAGTTGTGTCAACTACCGTATTGTGTTTGTGTAGATAACAGCTTTAACGGGAGAAAATTTAATTTGATATCGCAGTCAATTGGCTTTGTGATAGGCCTGGTAATGGGTTGATTCGCAATTATTTTCATATTTCAGAATATAATTCTGTGTATTCAAACTCGCCAGAACAGCTATGTGGACTTTATAAATGAATAAATAGAAGAATAATTGTTAGTTTCGATCAATTAGAAAACGATAGGTTGACTGGTCACACCACTAGCGCGCGGTGGTTCGCTCATTCTCCTCTCGTTCGGTCGAGCCGGATGACTTCCGTTCAGGGCACCTAGACCACTGCCCCAGGACCAGTGCTTACAGTCCTATCTTCCCTCTCACTCTTGCACCAAACACGAAGCCATGTACGTATGGGGGCAAGCTTCCGGTCCGGCAAACAGCCGCCGCCCGCATCTGTTTCGTCCGCTACGTCGAGTCATTTCTCTCAGCAGGGTCACGTGAAGAGGCCATGCCAGTCTTCGGCCGTTCATGTCAGTTCAAAGCTGTATAATAATACATGGGCGTCGGCAGAAAGAAATTTAAGGGGGCATAGTATCCCAAATTCGAAAAATGGGGAGTGGGGGAGAAGGCTTCCCAATGGGATTTTTCGAAATTCCATCGTTTTATGGTGTTTCGGGGGGTTTTGTGACTATTTAATTAGCTTTTGATTTTTATAGAGAAATAATACAGATAATGTTGCATTGTCTGAATTCCATGCAAGTAGTTGATCCTATTCCTCTTTTTGAATATTTCATCATACAAAATAGCCAAAATGAGTTATTCGAATCTGATTGGTCTGTATACCCAATATCAAATTTTCCAGGAAATAAGAACAGCCCAATAAATCATATTCGTCAGTCGGCGAATGCATAGGCTTGTCTACCCACCCCAGTCACATCAGACTCATGACCACCCGCGTAACAAGACATGTTACAATATTTCTCGGTATACAGTCGATACTTACGATGTTCCGAAAAACATCATTGTTTAAAAAAAAAAAAAAAAAAATGTCTGCCTGGTCCCAGGGGGGAGGCAAGTGCACCCCCTTGCCCCCCGCTGCCGAAGCTCATATAATAATACGTGAATCCTACTTTCTGGTTGGTCGTTGATCGTGTACAGTTCATTACCGACTAGTAGTGACCAGGACCACAACTTGCACTTGTCCCATGTTCTCCCCGCTGACGGTCATCTCCAGTGCTGAGAAACTTGGATCGCCTACAAGCTAGCTGCAGGCTGTACATGGCTCTGATGGCCTGAGAGGTCGATCTTGTCCCATGTTCTCCCCTCTGACGGTCATCTCCAGTGCTGAGAAACTTGGATCGCCTACAACCTAGCTGCAGGCTGTACATGGCTCTGATGGCCCGAGTGGTCGATCTCGTCCCATGTTCTCCCCGCTGACGGTCATCTCCAGTGCTGAGAAACTTGAATCGCCTACAAGCTAGCTGCAGGCTGTACATGGCTCTGATGGCCCGAGTGGTCGATCTTGTCCCATGTTCTCCCCTCTGACGGTCATCTCCAGTGCTGAGAAACTTGGATCGCCTCTAAGCTAGCTGCAGGCTGTACATGGCTCTGATGGCCCGAGTGGTCGATCTCGTCCCATGTTCTCCCCGCTGACGGTCATCTCCAGTGCTGAGAAACTTGGATCGCCTACAAGCTAGCTGCAGGCTGTACATGGCTCTGATGGCCCGAGTGGTCGATCTTGTCCCATGTTCTCCCCGCTGACGGTCATCTCCAGTGCTGAGAAACTTGGATCGCCTACAAGCTAGCTGCAGGCTGTACATGGCTCTGATGGCCTGAGAGGTCGATCTTGTCCCATGTTCTCCCCGCTGACGGTCATCTCCAGTGCTGAGAAACTTGGATCGCCTCTAAGCTAGCTGCAGTCTGTACATGGCTCTGATGGCCCGAGTGGTCGATCTTGTCCCATGTTCTCCCCTCTGACGGTCATCTCCAGTGCTGAGAAACTTGGATCGCCTACAAGCTAGCTGCAGGCTGTTCATGGCTCTGATGGCCCGAGTGGTCGATCTTGTCCCATGTTCTCCCCTCTGACGGTCATCTCCAGTGCTGAGAAACTTGGATCGCCTACAAGCTAGCTGCAGGCTGTACATGGCTCTGATGGCCCGAATGGTCGATCTTGTCCCATGTTCTCCCCTCTGACGGTCATCTCCAGTGCTGAGAAACTTGGATCGCCTACAACCTAGCTGCAGGCTGTACATGGCTCTGATGGTCCGAGAACAACGAAAACAACGTTGAGCTCAGTTGCGTATCCATCGTGTAGGTAGCTTTTTTGTTATTGGTTATTTTTGTTATATATTGTTGGAACCATCTCGGCAATATAGCCCAGACTACAGCTGGGAAACCACGAAGTACCTCTGTAAAGATGGACGGCGGCGGGGATCGAACCGGGACCGAAAACCTCTCGCCTCCCGGATCACATGAAGTGAGCGCGTTAACCACTGCGCTGCATGTGCCGGACGTAGATACCTGTTGTCCTAGGTAGTGGGTGTGGCTTATTAAACTGCCACCTAGATCTAGATGCAACTTGAAACCCTGCTAGGAGATTTCGAAAAGCCCCTCACCCAATAAACAGCCAACCTGATTGGATCTTATGTTTATGACTCCAAAGGGGCAAGTGGTGGACTTCAAGGGGGCAAGATGTATATACACACACTGGCGTCGGAACCGTGGGGGGGGGGGGGGGGGGGGGAAGGCTTTTCCCCACACTTTTGGCCAAGGGGGTCCAAGGGGGGGGGGGGGGGGGGCATGAAAAAGCTCTTGCAAGACACGATTTCAAAAGACGAGAAATAGAAATCACGAAAAAAAGAAGGAAGAGAGGAGGAAGGAAAGAGAAGGAAGTAAAGATGTATGCTCATATAGGCCTAGATAGACTAGGCAAACGCAGGATGTGCGTTGTACGATGAGCGAGATGTCTATATAAAGTATAATCGAAAACTCTACAAACCTTGATCATTTGAAATGAACTTCATCCGATGTCAATGAATCTAGAAAGCCGTGACTTCGAAATGCAACATTTTGCAACTAATATTTCTATCTTTCCGATGAATAAAATACATTTATTATATTATTTTCTCCAAAACGGCTGTCCGAATAACAAACCAAATTTTTATTCATGTATATTATTCTTGTGTTCACATTTGTGGAAAATTTGAATCATATTGAAGAGATTTAATTTTTCAATTTTTTCCGCTCAGCCAAATCTTATGGGTTTTTTAGAAACTTCTAAATGATGTTTCTCAAAAATGGTCCAACCGATTAGACCTCAAAACTATACAGTTCTAAGTTGGATAAGTTTGCATATAAAAAAAAAGTTTCATGTCGATCGGTCAAACCCTGCGACCTGTGCAGTGCTTACGAACAAAAAAAAACAAAAAAAAAACGCACAGACAAAGTTCCGTAAGAGTTCAGTGAAAATCTTCGCTACGCTCATCTAATAATATCGTACATACATTTATATTTTACATTGCATAGAAAATCAAATATCAGATGGGCACCCTTAGTTCTATGAGAAAATTGATTTTGGCATCTAAATCTCATCTGAAACACGTTGAACCATGTTGAAAAATCTGTAATTTAAAGAAATTTGATGTAGACCTACTGTTTCGAAATGACAGCTCTGGTACGCGGTTAATGAGTTAGTAGAAATCAACAAACAACCCTATGTTTCTTCCAGATGTAGATTATTCATTACAATTTTTGTAAATTTCCAAAATTCCAAGAGTCGTAACGATGACGGTAAAGTGAAATGGGGGAAGGGAACTTCCAATAAGTGTCGTTTCTAGGGGTGGGCAAAGAGCGTGACTGCCACAGCGCCAAATTTGAGGGGCGCTATACGCGCACATTTGTGACGTTCTATATTCCATATCATATTCTATTTTACTTATGCATTATTGGATGGAGTAAATACTAGGAAAACGCCTTATATGCGTTGTGAGATGAGTTTAGAAGTATGGAAATGTAGAATTAAGAACATTTGGTCAGCTCAATGTGAATATACAGGCCATGGATCACTTCAAAGGTTTAAGAACCGCTGTTGTGTGTTGGTATATAAACCTTGGTTTACATACAATTATACCAGTGCCTTCTTCATATCCATCACAGATTTTAAACGTTTTAATTAATTGGTGACACTTGTTGCTCACATTTAATTAGATGAGCGTAGCGAAGATTTTCATTCAATGTACCGATTTTTTTTTTTTTTTTTGTAATTTTGTACGCGTCATACAGGTCAGGAAAAAGTTTCAATCAACTCGAAACTTTTTTTACAAATTGGTGTTATACCAGAATAGGTTGGGATTGTTTTTGAGAAAAATCGGTCGGACAGTTTTTCCATAAAAAAATTGGAAAGTATGGAAATTCCCCATAGGAATAGGCCGGGAGAGAAATACTTGGATTTTTTTTTCAAAAGCTCTCAAATTTATACTGAATGTGGAAAGATCTATCATACCTATTTTAGGCGATTTATGGAACAATCGGATGTGAAATAACGAAGAAAACGCATTTTAATGTACTTTTTTACACATCAATGAAATCAATTAAGAAAGCGATTAAGAAACTAGGAAAACGCCTCATATGCGTTGTGAGATGAGCTTAGAAGTATGGAAATGTAGAATTAGGAACATTTTGTCAGCTCAATGTACATATACAGGCCATGGATCACTTCAAAGGTTTAAGAACCGCGGCTGTCTGTTGGTATATAAACCTTGCTTCCCAAACAATTATACCAGTGCCTCCTTCATATCCATCACAGATTTCAATCGTTTTAATTTATTGGTGACACTTGTTGCTCACATTCAATAGTTTCTCAATTGCTTTCCTAATTGCTTTTATTGATGTGTAAAAAAGTATACTAGGAAAACGCCTTATATGCGTTGTGAGATGAGCTTAGAAGTATGGAAATGTAGAATTAAGAACATTTGGTCAGCTCAATGTACATATACAGGCCATGGATCACTTCAAAAGTTTGAAAACCGCGGCTGTCTGTTGGTATATGGACCTTGGTTTCCAAACAATTAAACCAGTGCCTTCTTCATATCCATTACAGATTTTAAACGTTTTAATTTATTGGTGACACTTGTTGCTCACATTTAATAGTTTCTTAATTGCTTTCTTAATTGCTTTTATTGATGTGTAAAAAAGTACATTAAAAATGAGTTTTCTTCGTTGTTTCACATCCGATTGTCTCACAAATCGCTTAAAATATGTATGATAGTTCTTTCCACATTCAGTATAATTTTGAGAGCTTTTGAAAAATTTTGGTTTTCCAAGTATTTCTCCCCGGCCTATTCTTATGGGGAATTTCCATACTTTCCAAATTTTTTCCGGAGACACCGTTTGACCGATTTTTCTGAAAAACAATCCCAACCTATTCTGGTATAACACCAATTTGGGAAAAAAGTTTCGAGTTGATTGAAACTTTTTCCTGACCTGTATGCCGCGTACAAAATTACACACAAAAAAAAAAAATACAGAAAAAAAACAAAAAAAACAAAAAAAAAAACATAAAAACCAAGCCCAAAATTTTCGGTATATGGAATGAAAATCTTCGCTACGCTCATCTAATTAAAAATGCGTTTTCTTCGTTATTTCACATCCGATTGTTCTCCCATGACCTATTCTTATGGGGAATTTCCATACTTTCCAATTTTTTTCCGGAAAAACCGTCCGACCGATTTTTCTGAAAAACAATCCCAACCTATTCTGGTATAACACCAATTTGTAAAAAAAGTTTCGAATTGATTGAAACTTTTTCCCGACCTGTATGCCGCGTACAAAATTACACAAGCCCAAATTTTTTCGGTATATGGAATGAAAATCTTCGCTACGCTCATCTAAACTAGGAAAACGCCTTATATGCGTTGTGAGATGAGCTTAGAAGTATGGAAATGTAGAATTAAGAATATTTGGTCGGCTCAATGTACATATACAGGCCATGGATCACTTCAAAGGTTTAAAAACCGCGGCTGTCTGTTGGTATATGGACCTTGGTTTCCAAACAATTAAACCAGTGCCTTCTTCATATCCGTCACAGATTTTAAACGTTTTAATTTATTGGTGACACTTGTTGCTCACATTTAATAGTTTCTTAATTGCTTTTCTTAATTGCTTTTATTGATGTGTAAAAAAGTACATTATAAATGAGTTTTCTTCGTTGTTTCACATCCGATTGTTCCATAAGTCGCTTAAAATGTGTATGATAGTTCTTCCCACACTCAGTATAAATTTGAGAGCTTTTGAAAAAAACAAAATTCCAAGTATTTCTCCCCTGGCCTATTCTTATGGGGAATTTCCATACTTTCCGATTTTTTCCGGAAAATCCGTTTGACCGATTTTTCTGAAAAACAATCCCAACCTATTCTGGTATAACACCAATTTGTAAAAAAAGTTTCGAGTTGATTGAAACTTTTTCCTGACCTGTATGCCGCGTACAAAATTACACAAAAAAAAAAAAACATAAAAACCAAGCCCAAAATTTTTCGGTATATGGAATGAAAATCTTCGCTACGCTCATCTAACTATTAAATGTGAGCAACAAGTGTCACCAATAAATTAAAACGTTTTAAATCTGTGATGGATATCAAGAGGGCACTGGTATAATTGTTGAGAAACCAAGGTCCATATACCAACAGACAGCCGCGGTTTTTAAACATTTGAAGTGATCCATGGCCTGTATAGGCCTATGTACATTGAGCTGACCAAATGTTCTTAATTCTACATTTCCATACTTCTAAGCTCATCTCACAACGCATATAACGCGTTTTCCCAGTAGTTTCTTAATTGCTGTCTCAATTGTGATGAGATTTAGATGCCAAAATCAATATTCTTCTAGAACTGAATGTGTCCATCTTATTTCCTATGCAATGTGAAATATGAATCTATGTACGATTTTATCTATCTATATACATCTTTCCTTCCTTTCTTTTTTTTCTCTCTTTCCTTAGCTCTTCCTTCTTTTTTCGTCTTTTCTATTTCTCGTATTTTCAAATTGTGTCTTGCAAGACCTTTTTTCTTGCCCCCCCTTGGCCAAATCTTGGGGGGGGCAATGCACCCCCTTCCCCCCCCCCCCCTCCTCCAGGTTCCGATATATATATATGTATATGTAAGTTATATGTATATATATATATATGTTGTCGTTGGTTTCCGGATAATGCCGCTTATAATTAAAACAAAACCGTGGAGACCCCACTCTCCACGTTGTCCAACTCACTTGACGTTTCGGGTGGATTACACCACCCATCTTCAGAAATAAAATGAAAAATGATCCGGTCTCGGAAGACACGTCCGAACCCGACGAGAACTCGACACCGAATGATAAACGGCATTAACCGGAAACCAACGACAACATTACTTATGTCCGCGAAAACCTAAGATTAAACATATATATATATAGGTTATGTCCTAACTCATCTCATCCATTGAAAAGCAGTTGATGCAGCAAATGAGATGAGTTAGGAATGAGATGAGTTAGGAAAGAGATGAGTTAGGAAAGAGATGAGTTAGGACAGCTAATATACGGGTTCGTTTCAAATGAGATGAGTTAGGAAAGAGATGAGTTAGGAAAGGGATGAGTTAGGAAAGAGATGAGTTAGGACAGCCAATATACGGATTCGTTTCAAATGAGATGAGTTAGGAAAGAGATGAGTTAGGAAAGGGATGAGTTAGGAAAGGGATGAGCTAGGAAAGAGATGAGTTAGGACAGCCAATATACGGGTTCGTTTCAAATGAGATGAGTTAGGAAAGAGATGAGTTAGGAAAGAGATGAGTCAGGAAAGAGATGAGTTAGGAAAGAGATGAGTTAGGAAAGAGATGAGTTAGGACAGCCAATATACGGGTTCGTTTCAAATGAGATGAGTTAGGAAAGAGATGAGTTAGGAATGAGATGAGTTAGGAAAGAGATGAGTTAGGAAAGAGATGAGTTAGGACAGCCAATAAAAGGGTACGTTTCAAATGAGATGAGTTAGGAAAGAGATGAGTTAGGAAAGAGATGAGTTAGGACTTCCTCATTTATGTCCGAACGATAGTCGGGTACCTTTACAGTGGGCGTGTTATATTGGGTTGGGGTTTCGTTGACGTACGCTCGTATCAAACGATGGCCGATACTTTGGAAGCGTTATATGCTGTAGCCATCCAAGCTACATGACTGGATGCTTTCTCTACTACCTTTGTATCTACTAAGGAATTGAGGGAGCGAATCACGGTACGGGATACGTGGTATGAGATAGTGGTGTGATCGAGATGGATAACAGTCAATTGGAACCTAATCTAGGACTAATTTTTTCAAGGATACAGCTAGAACACGTACATATATTATGGTATAATACGCCATGTATAGGCCTACAAACACACATACACTCATATATATATATATATATATATATATATATATATATATATATATATATATATATATATATATATATATATATATCCACAATTGAAGAATAAATATCGTAAATAGGATAAACGTTAATCATGCCAAATTCTTTTTTGAAACTGCTTTTACTATACCGTCAACATTACCTCTCAATCAACTTGTCAGGAATCTTGAGTTAATGCTGCACTAAAAGCTATGTAATTTTGCATTTAGACCAATGCGCATAATAACAGTTGATGATTTCTTGTAACATTCAGTCACAAGCCGTATACACCTACACAATATGGTCTTACACACATTTTACTATTAACGCAAATCTTACTGTTTATTTTCGTTATAATCGATTAGATCTGCATTGGTTTAGAGTACATCTGGTGATTTTTCAACGCAACTATCATCATTTGACAAAATTATAATACATTAAAAATATAATATAGCGGGAAAAATGTGAACAGTTTTATTTGAATTCATAATATGAGATTTCTATATCACATGCAACTTTTTGTGCAGGAGTGATTATCAGGCACGTACTGGCCATAAGGCCACATCGGCCATTGGCCCGTAGAATCGAATTGAAAAACACAACATTTCGAACAATTTCCCCGCGGGGCTTCAATCTCTCCTCCCTTGCTATGCACTGCATACTTAGTTTTGGGGGCTCACTATTGGGGGCTCCCGGAGCGCTAAAATGACACAGAACGACCATGCAGTTTACAATAACTGTGGTGGGTAAATATCAGTTGGGCACCTTTAGTTCTATGAGGAAACACATTTTTGGCATCCTGATCTTATCTGAAACACGTTGAACTATATTTAAAAAGTGTATAATTTCTAAAAATTCCGTGCGGGGCCGGAAGGGGACTTGCCCCCCGTGGGTCACAACTTCGCGGTAACGGGTCAATAGGCCTACACAACTCTTCTTATGGCATTTTTCATTGTATTTTCATACAAACGCGTACTTCGCTGTCTATTTGACTTGCTCTAGACTTCGCACTTATAGGCCTATTATAATTATTTATGCACAAAGGACGCCCTTTCAGAATTCTTGCCCCCTAGCTATACGTGCTGATAGACTCTGCTAATATCCTAGCCACGCCACTGCTATGTTTAAAATGCTTCGATAAAAACTATTAATTATTTATGAAGAAAAAATCTTCTGTTTTCCGTGTTTTTGTTTATACTCTTTACTTTACTACATACTCTTTACTATACTCTTTCTTAAATGCGTATATGCAGTCTTGGCAATACGTATATCAATAATATGTGTTATTTTATTATTTAGTTATATGGGTCTATTATTGCATGTAATAAAACGACGCATTAGAATGGCAATTGACATCCAATAAGAGGAGAGATGATCGATGAGATGGTCTCTTAGGGAGAAGGAGAGTGGGAAGGATGCGATCGTGGCCTATATTGTAGGACCCATTTTAGCATTAGCGTAGGATACAGGAGGAATCCACGAAAAACCTCTAAAGATCAACTGTAGCGAAGTCCGATCTATCCCCATCTCCCGAATGGAGCAAGTGCTTTAGCACTGGGCAACATGTGCCGAACAATAATAAATATATCATAAAATCTACATTACTAATTCCACATAATATGGAACTATACGCGGTCTACGTGTATATTCCATGATAATTGAATAGCACGTATCTTATCGCACGTGTATTCAACAAATCCAAGCTGTATTTGATTCTTAAGTGGATTCAATTAATTTTTCCAACAAATATAGAGAATGACAATTTATATAATGATTATAAAGAAAACAAGGGCGAAATAAAGAATATAAAGAAGTTCTTTGACTTATAATATTATCGAATGAACATCCACACTTTTAGTATAAGTGAGTGCGTAAACTAATAGGCATTTATTATCTTCGACATTATCAATTTTAAAGTACATTTTCGACTTTCGATTCCCATGTTATTTGAATTTGAATTCCGCGTCAATTCTGAATGGGTTTGGTTGGAGGAAGTTGATGCGAGACCTCTTGTCGTCCTCGCCGTAACCAATCACAGGGTGCGGTAGTACGTCCGCTAGTAAACGCGCGAGAATCTCGGCAGTGATTCTGTATCGAAATGTGTTACAAAACTGACAACTGAAATTAGTTTTAATTTTCAAGATAATAATATTCCTATATAAAACTAGTCAAACGCAGCATATGCTTTGTAGGATGAGCGAGATTTTGTGTGCATATATAATACCTTTTTTCCGTCCCTGACAAAATTGTTACAGAATAAAAATCAATAAACAAAATTACATAACAACATTACCAGAACAAATTATAAGTAGTAAGTATAAGTGACAAAATAAAAAAAGGAAGTGTAATAGTTGATATATAGACATCAGAACAAACAGTAACGCACAAAACAGAACGATTAAATATACATTTACATATAGTTACATGAAGAATATAAAAAAAATCCAAGTCTATAAATGAAAAGTTAATTACAAAGATGATTCCTTAGAATACGTATTGCATCTTTCAATACTGACATGCCAATCTGGTATTTTAAGAAATTATCTGAATAGAAACGTCTACAAAATTGACTAAATAAATTGGAAACACCTTGAAACGGTCAACTTCCGAGGAAAATGATTCCGAAGTTTTGAAAAACCCCATAACAATAACCCAGAGTGAGAAAAATTAAATATTAATTATCTCCGATTGGATTCAAATTTTTACGGCATGTGAGCACATAAATTATACATATAAATACAAACTTTTACTTGAATCGGATAAGTCGCCTTGAAGATAAAAATTATTATGTGACGTTTTTACATCAATTTAAAGAATTCTGAATATTAATTTCTTTCAATATCATATTCTATTGGTTCAACAATTAGAACTACATCTGGAGGACTGAGACTACCTGAGTGACTTGACTGAAGCATAGCGAAGCTATGCTAGATATACTGTGGGTCTATTATGTTTTAACATTGTATGTAGCATTTGTATTATGGATGGTTACTAGGGACCCATTGGTTGTTCATAAGAAGAGGCGGCGGAGAATAACGCAAGTAGGCGGGGTTTAAATGAGACCAGACTGGAATAGGCGGAGCTTGAATGAGATGAGTTAGGAAAGAGATGAGTTAGGATAGCCAATATACGGGTTCGTTTCAAATGAGATGAGTTAGGAAAGAGATGAGTTAGGAAAGAGATGAGTTAGGAAAGGGATGAGCTAGGAAAGAGATGAGTTAGGACAGCCAATAAACGGGTCCGTTTCAAATGAGATGAGTTAGGACGTTACCATATATATATATATATATATATATATATATATATATATATATATATATATATATATATATATATATATGTTCGTTCGGAATGAGATGAGTTAGGACGTTACCTATATATATATATATATATATATATATATATATATATATGATCATTAAACTTCTGGATACGATCCAATATCGAGATGTGCGGAATATTTTAGCCATGTCGTAAAATATACGTCTCGACCGGGAATTGAACCCGGGACCTTCAGATTGCCGGTCCGCTGCTCTCCCACTGAAGGTCCCGGGTTCAATTCCCGGTCGAGACGTATCTTTTAGGACATATATATATATATATATATATATATATATATATATATATTTATATAATACATATATATATATATATATATATATATATATATATATATATATATATATATATATATATATATATATATATATATTTATATAATATATATATATATATATATATATATATATATATATATATATATATATATATATATATAACCTTAATAATAATTATAATTGTGATGTTCAATGAGAAATGACAATGATATGAGATTAATTTGAGCGTAATTATAAAGTACTGTAAAAGGTTGGATTATTCACACGTGACCGGCTTCCTCTTGCCGCTACCTGTTGCCTCGCGCCTCGTACCGTGTTCTTCGTGACACTCGAGTCACATCGCCACTCGCAACTAGATGGCATTGATTGTGTGATGATATGCGAGAGCAAACTGGAAATCATCATGTCAGTTTTGGCCATGAACCATGACGTCAGCGTCACCGATTGGAAAGCGAACTGATATCAACTCCCGTGGACTCTCGGGGCCTCGAATCTCTCACGGGCATTGTAATATTCACAAGTCAATTAAAAAACACACAATAACTGAGATAGGGAAACTGAACATTGTGATGTCAATAATGAATTAGACATAATTGTGATAAATGAGGTTTATATAGCTCCCCACAAGATGGCGTTGTGCTATTGTTGGCCCTTGGGACTTGGTGCAGGAATCAGTGTGGCTAGACAGTTTGTAGACCCCTGGTCCAGGAAGAGTGTAGCGAGTAGTACGCATCATTTGATGTGAATCTCACACAGACACGTGTTTCTGCTCGACCGCCGAACTACAGCCAGACTGCGTTCCAGTCAAACCGTTCCCACAGCTATTGTTCTCGGCCGCTCAGCCGATAAACACCACATGATGGGACTCTCAGGGGAGAGAGAGAGAGAGAGAGAGAGAGAGAGAGAGAGAGAGAGAGAGAGAGAGAGAGAGAGAGAGAGAGAGAGAGAGAGAGCGTGTACTGACCAAGGCACGGTTTGTTCCAGGATGCGACGCGGTGCTGCGGCTATGCCTCGTGATGCTCGGACTACGACTACGACAAGGACTACGACGTCTTTGTTGAGGTAAGTCACGCTCAAGCATTGGCTGATTCACTGTTATGACTCGAATTCGTCCTAAAGTCATACGTAATCCTATTCAGTTCTTTCACTTTCACAACATTAATTTATTTATTTATTTATATTGGTTTTAACGACGCTCTGCACTGATGACTACGAACACGTCTACGAACTACGTCAGTGAATGATGTATGAGATGATGGGTTATTCTATCAGGTGTTTTCGGATAGTGGGAAGGAGTCGGTCGTGGCCTGCTGTTGAAGGGCAGAGCGACCTGAACCCCGGTCTCCTGCATGACGGTCCACAGCATTCAGAACGTTGAAAACAGTGTCCATAATGACTGCTCGAAACACAATTCACATACTGTGAAGGCTCTAGTTCTAAGAGGCCATGGGGAAATAGCCTGTGTATTGACCGTGTACCCGGCCTACACCTGACATACGGCTCATTTGAGAGTTATACCAACCTGAAAGCATTGAAAATATCTCAGTTTCCCCTGTTTTCACAATTCCGATATCATCGTTCCAAGGTCAGCACCGATCACACAGTCTCATGACTCGCCCCCTGGTCTCGTGCCGGGGATCGACCTCGTGACTGCGCAGTGTACACAGTCCCGATGTATCTGCTGAGGGGACGTCCATAACACATGTCACACTTCTTAGGCCACTTTGAACCCCTTGTCACAGTTGGTCACAAAACCTATTACTCTCCCCCCTTGGGATACCCCCCCCCCCCCCCCCCTCCTCCAAACCAAAGAAAAAATTGAAATCAACAGGCGGCAAAGGTACAATGAAGTAATAAAATGAAAAATATGTTCATTTCTTCATGTTTGCTTTCATTGATATTATGCGTGTTATTGCATAAGTTTCCATATTAACTTGTTTTAAGGCTTTAGGGTGGTTATAAATATGAACAACAATTGTACGGCAACAGTGGCCCCCCTAAGCTGTGACCTCATGTATGGACGTCCCCTAACGTACCGGTAGTAGGCCTACAAGGTTCGTTTACGCTTCAGCGTTGAGCAGCTCGCAACACGCGGTCAACGCTCAAATGTGTTTATACTGTCTACAGTTGTCAAATGGAATAGTAGTAGGCCTACTTCAAAATGGCCGATGTCGATTTGAACGATGATATTATTATTATAATCCACACAATTAATGTACCTCAATCGGCTGCTGATGCGTCGGCGTAGACATTTAGGCCTAGATCTCACTCATTTACTAAACTAGGAAAACGCCTTATATGCGTTGTGAGATGAGCTTAGAAGTATGGAAATGTAGAATTAAGAACATTTGGTCAGCTCAATGTACATATACAGGTTATGGATCAACCGCGGCTGTCTGTTGGTATATGGACCTTGGTTTCCCAACAATGGTACCAGTGCCTTCTTCATGTCCATCACAGATTTTAATCGTTTCAATTTATTGGTGCCACTTGTTGCTCACATTTAATAGTTTCTTAATTGCTTTCTTAATTGCTTTTATTGATGTGTAAAAAAAGTACATTAAAAATGCGTTTTCTTCGTTATTTCACATCCGATTGTTCCATAAATCGCTTCAAATATGTAGGCCTATGATAGTTCTTTCCACATTCAGTATGAATTTGAGAGCTTTTGTAAAATCTTTGTTTTCCAAGTATTTCTCCCCCCGGCTTATTCTTATGGGGATTTTCTATACTTCCCAATTTTTTTCCGGAAAACCCGTTTGTGCAATTTTCTGAAAAACAACTCCAACCCATTCTGGTATAATACCAATTTGAGAAAAAAGTTTCAGGTTGATTAATTTTTTTCCTGACCTGTATGCCGCATACAAAATTACACACACACACACACACACACACGAGCTCTCGTCGAGGTCGGACGTATTTTCGTTCGCTCCTGCATACCGTGCTTGTCGGGTTTAACCTTGGTACACCTAGCAGCATTGTAACATTGCTCGATCGTAGTTTTTGTTTCTCATTCACACACCGTTCTTCTTCTTTTGTTGTCAACAATCGATTGCATTATTTGTTTATTATTATTGTTTTTCGACTCTAACTCGAATTGATTATTTTTAGGCCTTTTTGGGCCTATCTTTTGTTTCTCTTACCTGAAGCCTATACGATGTAGGGTTGTATGGTTTGAGATCCTTTTCTGGCTTTTGGTCTGTTTTAAGCAGACTTTGAGCCTTGTCTTTTTTCACCGACTGTTTTTCCATTTATTTTCGACATTTTATTTAGTTTTCGATACTTTACTTACCCGGCCTGGGAGGGCCAGGGGCGGGAAACTTGTAGTGCCTTAGCCTTCACGGTTAGTGACTACTAATTTCCTTATTTTCTTCCTTTCAATCTTCTCTTCAAAATGAATAGCCAACCGAAATCTAGCGTGCCGTCAAACGCCGCTAAAGTACCGCTCAACCGATCCACGTCTACGCTATCGTCCTCTGCTGGCAAAGGGCGTGTTTTACCCAAACGCAACATTGATGGAGGTTCAACCTGTATTGTCAAACCGCCTTCTGGGCCTGTTCAAACCAGGGTATCGGCTGAGCCAATACTGCCTGGAAGCTTTACCGTCTTCCCCGTGAAACCGGGGATGGATAGGCGTGAGACTGCCAGTAAGTCGTTATCTCTGACAGACTTAACTACTGCTGGTTCAGTTCCCCTCATACCAGCTTCTTCCGGTTCTGACTCCGCCAATACTACGGATGATGCGCCAACCAAGACTCCCGCGAATCGAGTTAGATACAGCGCCATGGTATCTCAACAGACCATTGCGGATATGTTGGGTAGAGCATCTGCACATCCAAGTACTGCAACAACCCGACGGCAACAGCCCTCCGCACCACAGCCTCTGTTCCCTGGCAAGGATCAAGCGTTTCTTGTACAAGCGATCGATGGAGTAACCATCGTACAATACATCCGCGCTGTAGCAAGTTTGGTCGGAGGAAAGAACGTTCTGTTTGGCTCTCGAATGTCCCAAGGCCGGGTTGCTTTCTACCTATCTTCTGCGAAAGCTGTCGATGATTTTATTATCCAGCATGGTGGAATATCTATTGGAGACCAGTTCCTCTCTGCTCGCCGTTTGATAACGAAATCAGACAGACTAGTTCTATCGAACGTCTGCCCGAGCATTCCCCACGACGTGGTCGAGACTGCCCTAGCCACGGTGGTCAAGCTTGTATCTCCAATGAATTTCATAACGCTGGGTATCAAAGAGACTGACCTCAATCATATCTACAGCTTTCGCAGACAGACCTTTGTCGTGCGCGAAGAGGGCCGCGTCCTTCCAGACTCGATCATGATCGAGTCTGAGGGCGAACGCTACCGGATCTTCCTCTCCTTTGACGACCTTCAGTGTTTCAAGTGTAGACAGTCCGGGCACATTGCCCGGAACTGTCCCAGAAACAGAGAGGAAGTGACGGTAGCGCAAGTGAACGAAGAACAGTTCCCGGCCCTGGGCGAAGGAGACAAACGAAAGAGTCCGGTCTCGTCTTCCAGTGAGAGCGCGTCTGCCATCACTGATACCCAGTCGTCTCCTGCAACAGAGCTGGTCGGTGTCGATACCAACACGGTAGCCTTCATCGGAGGTATCGACATGGAGGCTGAGGTGACCGACTGTCAGGCTGTCAGTGGTGCTGAGGGATTTATTCCTAGTCCACCTGCTGTTAAGCCAACCTCTGCTCCAGCTTTGAAGAAGAGACGAGTCGGCACGATACCAGCTTCACCATTCTCCGATCAGGTTCTCCCCTTAGCAGCAATTGAGCTACTCAATAGCGGAGCTAGGACGAACGTACTCTCCAATATTGCATTTACGCAATTCCTCGCAGACGTGAAGGGGAATGACCGTCCGCTGAAGGTGCTGCACCGTTTCACGGAAGATGTCAACGGCGTGATCGATATGCTGGAGTCGGTGAAACCCGCCCTACTGGAAGACCGTGCAATTCGTGAACGCATAAGGCGGCTAGTTAATAACTTGCAGAAAGCCAATGCCTTCTACGAAGCGACAGGTGACGCAGACAACGTCTCGCTAACTCGCTCTCTATCCAGTGAGAGTCTGTCTGGGGAGACCCGTTAACGAGTAGTAAAATAGCGGGTATGGGGGAGATTTCCTTCGTTAGCCTGAACACGAAGAGTGTACGAAGTGAGTACAAGTGGGTACTCCTGTCTTCCTTCCTGGAGAGGCACTGTCCCGACATCGTCCTTCTGCAGGAAACTAATACCGAGAAATCTCCTCTTCCTTTCCTCAAGTCCCAGTACACATTTTACTTTAATCCACCGATTCAAGTATGTACTGGCACAATGATTGGTCTGAGGAAGTCGTCGACGATAGTGTTTCGTTCTCACACGATCCTCGTCCACGGTTACCTGCAGGAGGTCGTATTCGATACTCCACCCACAAATCTTTCTCTAAGAGTCGTTTGTGTGTATGTGCCGCATCAGTTTGACGCGGCACGAGACGTTCTCAACGCTGTGGAAGCTCGCCTGGAGGCTGCACGCGGGGCCGGCGGTGATGATGCCCAGTTTCTGGTCGGTGGGGATTTCAGCGGCACGCTGGATCCCCGGCTCGCTCGAACTGGTGGCGGCACCGAGCGGTACCCGCGAGTCGCAAGTCACCTCAGGCGAGTTGTTCAAGCGAACGATTTTTACCGATCTATGGAGGGACTTTCATCCCACTGAACCAGGATTCACGTTCGTAAGCAATGCTCCCCATTTCTCTGGTTCACGTCTGGACAGGTTCTATGCTTCGCCAAACATTGCATCGTGTGCGGCTGGCATACGCGTAATTCCTGCATTCTCTGACCACCTCGCATTGCTTACGACGTTGATGACAGGAGTACCCAAGACCTCTCCTCCATATTGGCGATTTGATAACTCGTTGCTTGACGACCCTGCTTTCGCCACATGCATGCTTGACGTCTTCGCGAAGTTCGAGGCAACCCAAGGCGAGTACGATTCGCTGAACGACTGGTGGGACTCGCTCAAGGCCGAGATACAGACGTCAACGAAACGATTCGTCCGGTTCCGCAGACAATACTCAGACGAGGCTTTTCGCCGTCTTGAGGGTCGCGTGGAACGAATCGTTGCAGACCCTGTAATCAGTAGACTCGCATTGTCCGATCTCGCCAGTGCGAATGCCGATGTACGTGATGCGTACATGCGAAGAAGTGAGGTAATCTTGGCGAATGCACGCCATGACCACCTTCTAGCACAGGATCGCACAGCTGGTTCTCTCATGGCGCGGGAAGTGGCCGCAGCTTATAAGCCACTATCACAGCTTCGATACGAAGGACAAATAGTCTCCGACGGACCGTCACTCTGCACGGTCACTAGGAGACATTTTCTTGGAGTGTTTTCGGCCACCCCCGCGACCATCGACCCCGACTCACCCCTGTACGAATCGCTACCACAGCTTTCACAATGTGATCGCGTGCGAATGGATTCACCGCTTTCTCAGCAAGAGTTTTCAGCAGCCTTGTCCTTCTTAAACAGAGGGAAATCGCCAGGGATCGACGGAATCACACCAGAAATTTTCGCATTTTTCTGGGATAATCTGTCTCCCTTCTACTACCAAGTTTTCCAGGCAGCTCTTGACAACGGAGTACTGCCCAGGTCGGCACAGAAGTCAGTACTTACCTTGATACCAAAGAAGGGTGATCGACTGGAGATCAGCAACTGGCGACCCATTTCACTGCTCACCACGGACTACAAGATTCTCGCAAGAGCTCTTGCCAATCGTCTGCGCAGTGTGCTGGCTTCTGTCGTTCACCCTGATCAAGGGTTTTGTATTCCTGGCCGCACAATCTTCGATAATTTACACCTCCACCGCGACATCCTTGATCACGTCAACAAAGATCGACTGCCTCTCGCTCTTCTATCACTAGACCAGCAGGGTGCTTTCGACCGAGTCGATCATGGTTACCTATTTCATACCTTGGGCGTGTTCGGATTCGGAGCGGTGTTCAGAGACTACCTGAAGACAATGTACCACAATGCCACTTGTTTTGTCCGAGTTGGCTCCCACCTAACAGCCCCATTCGGTTTCGGACGAGGCATCAGGCAGGGATGCCCACTCTCGGGACAACTTTTTTCGCTGACCATTGAGCCCTTTCTCAGACTGTGTCGATCTCGACTGACAGGCTTCAACTAGCCGTGTATCGAAGAGCGCAAGCTGATCGTCTCGGCTTACGCTGACGACGTCTCAGTCTTCGTGAGTGATGACGACGACTTCGATCGTCTCCACGCAGCTTACACTGTTTACTCGGCACAGTCTGGGGCGAAGCTCAACGCTCACAAATCTACAGGCTTGTGGGCAGGAAGCTGGATTGGTCGTGATGACGAACCTCTTGGGTTCGCGTGGTCGTCAGAAGGCGGAAAGTTTCTCGGTGTCATGCTCGGGAATGTTCCAGCTGTCACTGGTCGCGGTTTCACGAAACTCCTGGAATCTGTTACCGAAGCGATGGCGCGCTGGAGACATCGTGCGTCGGCCATGTCACTACGTGGCCGCGTACTGATTTCCAACCAATTCATAGCCCCGCGACTTTGGTACACCTTCCAGGTGATACCTCCACCTCCGGCACTGCTGGCGAGACTACAGGGACTGTTTGCTAACTTTGTTTGGGCCGGCAGGAGACACTGGACGCGTTTGCGCGACCTTTGTGCTCCTATCCATCTTGGCGGCCTGGGTCTAGTCCACCTCGTTTCCAAAGTTAGCCTTTTCCGCGTGTTGTTTGCGCACCGTTTCATCTCCAGCCTAGAGGACCATCCTGGCCATGTCATGACCCAGCACTTCTTACGGAAATTCCGAGGATTGGGTCTTGGCTGGCAGGTGTTTTTCTGTCCCCGATTCAGTGCTGCGGCTACCCGCCAAACAACCGATTTCCTTGCCACAGTGCTGCGAGCGTGGCAAACACTGAATCCGCGACCAGAATCGTACGCGAGATCCGCGTGCGGTCTCCGAGAAATACCGCTCATCCTGACTAACCTGATACCATCGGCAACATCCCCGTTTGTCCCATCCTGGTTGGCGCTGCAATGCAGGACCATTGGTGACCTCCTGGATGGGAGTGAGTGGCGGCAGCTGGGAAATATCGAAGGTTTCGACACTCTCTCTGCCCGACTCAGGCAAACGTTGTCAATCAACTACCAGCACATACAAGCGTACTGCCACTTGCGTTTTCGTGGCGTGGGACAGGCGTACGGTCCTGAACAATGGCCGCCTCCTCTGGTGTACCACCGGGCTCGTGAGAACAAATTGGTTACTCTCGAGCCCAAGATGGACAGGCAGACAATCCTAGCAGACATTATGGCGCCGGTGCTCGGCATAGACGGTTCACTCAAAGGCCACTGGTCTGATGCTCCAGTTAACTGGACAGCTATTTTTCGACAGCCCACCCTCGGCCTGGATGCCGACGTTGCGTGGCGCTTTGCTAAGAACTGTCTAGCCGACCCGATATTTCTCCACCATGCGGGATTGTCCGCCTCGAGCCTGTGTCCATGGTGTCAAGCTGAGGGGACGGCATGGCACATGATTGTGACTTGTCGCTGTGCCACGTCCATGTGGCAGCTTGTGGACATTCGGCAGCACACCAAATCCTCGAAAACCCATATCTCCGAAAACCCATATCTTAGAAAACCCATATCTTAGAAAACCCATATCTTAGAAAAACCATTTGGCCGACAGTTCATGACCAAATCTCAGAAAACCTATATCTTCGAAAACCCAAATCTTAGAAAACCCACATTTCAGAAAACCCACAACTCCGAAAACCCACATCTCCGAAAACCCACATCACCGACACTCCGTTAACTCGAGTGACCAAATCTCAGAAAACCCATATCTCCGAAAACCCATTCGTCCGACACTTCGTTAACTCGAGTGACCAAATCTCAGAAAACCCACATCTCCGAAGAGGCGTGGCGCGTGCGACTGATGGGTGGAGCTTCAACCGTACAGTCTTTGCCTACAGCAGTCATATAATTAGATGAGCGTAGCGAAGATTTTCACTGAACTCTTACGGAACTTTGTCTGTGCGTTTTTTTTTTTGTTGTTTTGTTTGTTTGTTTGTAAACACTGCACAGGTCGCAGGGTTAGACCGATCGACATGAAACTTTTTTTTTATATGCAAACTTATCCAACTTAGAACTGTATAGTTTTGAGGTCTAATCGGTTGGACCATTTTTGAGAAACATCATTTAGAAGTTTCTAAAAACCCCATAAGATTTGGCTGAGCGGAAAAAATTGAAAAATTAAATCTCTTCAATATGATTCAAATTTTCCACAAATGTGAACACAAGAATAATATACATGAATAAAAATTTGGTTCGATATTCGGACCAGCCGTTTTGGAGAAAATAATATAATAAATGTATTTTATTCATCAGAAAGATAGAAATATCAGTTGAAAAATGTTGCATTGTCGAAGTCACGGCTTTCTAGATTCACTGACATCGGATGAAGTTCATTTCAAATGATCAAGGTTTGTAGAGTTTTCGATTATACTTTATATAGACATCTCGCTCATCGTACAACGCACATCCTGCGTTTGCCTAGTTATATACCAATCGCTTCCCAGTCCCACGGACTTGTGGACAGACTGTGGCGTCGGTCGCACATCAATCTGAAAATTGTATGGTATTTATAAATATTTTTGAGCCAATCAGTCATACACTTTTTCTGAAATAATTCTATCAGAACATTAGTGAAAAAATCGGGGAAATATCCTCAGAGGGAAAGTGATCAATCAGAAAATAAGTTCCAATCATTTAATTATTTTGGATCCTAGAGCCACATTATTTGTTCTTAATTGTTATTCCTGAAAATTACTTTACATGAAGATCGAGGAAGAATTTATTCAAAGTTTAACGATCCATCAACTGAGTCATCGCGCGTTCTGACTTGCAGACAAATGATCGCTCACCGGACCTGACTGTTAGCATACGCCAGAGATGAAACGGATACACATGTTTCATAGGCCAAACATTTCTGCTCGAAGAAATATTTGAGGTGAACTTTGCAGCACAGTTATTTGCCATTTCTAGGGCGCGGTTTTGAATCGTTTATTTACATTGAGCGCTGACCTCTTCGGTCAACCGTTTTCGTCAGTCCGCCAACGACTTCCATTAGCGCTTGTATGGTTCGAATTACGAAGTCGCCTCTGACGCAGCCAATGAGAATAAAATTCAAGTATTTCAATTGTTTGGTCGGCAGAGTCAAAATATGATATCGAAAATGATTCTAAATTGAGGATATTCCGAGGGGTTAACAACTAATTAGAACAAGTATGTTTATTAGAAATTTCATCAGAAATATTATCTAATTCATGTAGAAATATTTATCATATTTTTCTAGCCGTAGTTATAGGCCCTATACAGTGAATTAAAGCGATAACAAGTAGATATTTTACTCCATTCAGGTGAAAGCTCTATTATTCTATTCGACTGTATTCCTGGGCTAATCTGGTATGTTACGGAAATCTATAGATAAGCACATTGAGTTCAAAATAATTATTACTCCCTTCAATAGTTCTCAAGTTTGGTTGGTTGTATTCTTAATAGGTATCTTAAGAGCTTTGATTGGTGCACAAAACTACATACAACTTTTTTTTCATCGATACTTCCCAATTTATGTGAAACTTTGGAATAATGTAGATCATTAATACATTGAAATTCCGTTAAAATTTGAATTCATTTCAAGGAACGTTATTCCTTGTATTTCTTCTCTGGATTATTCTTAAGAGCCCATGGGAGTCGATTTAGCGGAATATCAGTTTTTTGGTGATGACTTTTGAACGGTGAGAAATATCAAAATACTGAAAACGAAGAAACACAGATATTTTCAATATCTTCAAGTTGGTGTAAGTGATAAGTATTTATCTCACATCGCATAATCGTCAGGATTGTACGCTAAAAATGTGTATTTTAAAGCGTACACTCCTGACGATCAGGCGATTGAAGATAAATAGTTATTATTTGAACCATAATAAAGGCATTGAAAATTTCTGTGTATCTTCGTTTTCAGAATTTCGATATCTCATACCGTTTAAACGTTATCACCAAAAAACTGATATTCCGCTAAATCGACTCCCGAGGACTCTTAAGAGGTTTTTGACATTTCGGAAATAGGTCTTCTCAAATGTAGTGCAACCGATTGCACCTTAAAGTTATATGTAAATTATCACGTAGCATCGAAGTAGATGATTACACTTCTGTATGGCAAGTTTCATCTAAATTTGTACTTTTATTTGACCTGTGGAAGGCCAAGAAGAGAAAAAATATTCATTTTTTCCCAGTACACTGTACGGTGACGTTGAGTCTTCGCTTCGCTCATCCAACAAGGTATATGCATTGATTGCTTACTTAGTTACAATCCATTATTTGAATCAGTCATTACTTTAGCTAAAAATAGTTTCGATCTTTTTCGAAACAAGGAAAAGAAAATAGGGGACTTGTTAGGAAAGGCGACAGGTCGAGGATTGAAGTAGGGAAAGGAGTAGGCCTATACGGACTCCCATGTGGAGATTGTATGCCGACGTATGAGGGGAAGACTGTCCTGTAAGAAGGGTAGAGGTTACACAGGAAAGCAGTGGAGAGAAAGGATTTTGGAAATTGCCTGTGGGAACATGCTGCGAAAACGGCGCATTCCATAAATTTTGAAAATGCTCACATTATAGGCATATCAAAAGGAGATACATCACTACCTAGACCATAATAAGAGAGGCAATTGAGATTGAAATAAGACTTGATATAATGAGATCGCGGACAATAAGATCGCGGCGACCATATGATCGCAGACGAATGATCGCGGTGACCATATATGATCGCGGACTAAAAGATCGCGGACAAAAAGATCGTGGACAAATACATTCCGGCGATCATATGATCGCAGACAAATGATCGCGGTGATCATATGGGCGCGGAAAAAAAGTTCGCGGCGACCATATGATCGCGGGCAATAAGTTCACGGCACTAATTCACTAATTAGAACTAATTCAGCACTAAATATGTGCCGAATTTGAGCCTGATCGCTTCCATGGGCGGTGCTGGAACCTTTGAGAAGAACCCTCATAACTTTCGAACGGAGGCAGCACTAATTCTGGAATTCACGGCACTAATTAGAACTAATTCAGCACTAAATATGTACCAAATTTGAACTCGATCACTTTTATGATCGGTGCCAACTTCACGCACCTGAGCGCCGCGCGCGAAATTCGAATGCCGAACCGTCAAAAACGTACTGTACTGATAAGTAAGATATATTGGCTTCGGTGAATGATGAATGAGGTTCAATGGCAGATGTAGTGACAGATTATTCTATAATATATTTCTGCATAGTAGGAAGGAGCCGGTCGTGGCCTTTTTTCAAGAAACCATCCCAGTATGAACCGAAACGACAGATGGAAACAACGAAATATGTCGTGTCAGGATGGTCGAGCACGGCGGGAATTGAACCCCGGTCTCATAAATGACCTTTATATCGTGTATGGCGTTTATCTTGGTTATCATTATAGTGCCTCGTTGATGAAACAGTAGGAGGCTTGATAAGCGACTAAAAGCATGAAGGGTAACTGAAGGGTAACATGAAGGTAGAATACATATTTCTTCGCTTCTTTACATCACTTACAAATTCACCAAATCGAGCTAAAAAATTGATGATTGTGGCAATGTATGTTGTTACTATTGACCCCGTATACCAGTCAATTGTAACACACAGACGGGTCACTTGTAAGACCATGTACACATTACATTTTGTGATGACTTTTGAGCTTGATTACCATTTTTTAATTAGCTACATTCAATGCCACAATACAGGGAATATAGCATATATATGTATAGTACACATGAATAATACACGAATAGTACACAAGAAACAATACAGGAAATGAAACTTCTTCCAATTATCCTCTCGATATCTAACCGGGGTATGTAGCGCAAATCTTGTCAATGGCATGCTGCGAGGCTAGAGTTTGTTACAATTGTCCCACAGCACCTAATTTCGTCAAGTGAACAATATATGTTACTCCTTTTTTTTAATGTTGCTTAACGACCCCACCGACAGCTAGGTTATACGGGGACACGAATGAGCGGGTGATAATGAAAAGATGAAGGGATGAATGGTGAAAGGACACTTACAAAAACCCATGCCTTATGCGGGACTCGAACCCACGCCCAACGGTTACTTCAGTTACTACCGCTAGCGATAATTGATTTAGCCACAGGGGCGGCCAATGTTACTCATCACATGTTTATATCAAATTCAGTTGATAGTACTAACCATTCAATACTGTATCTATACACACAATTACCAAGAGAATCAGCTAAGATCATTACATGCCAGACAAAAGACAAGCTTTTTCTGAAAAGTTACTCGAAATGTGTCAGAACATACATTTTTCTTCCTAGAGCGCAGTCTTCACTGCACATACGTGAAAATTACGTCAGACATACTACTGCCTTCTATGGCGGATTTTTCAAAATATCTAGCGCTAGTTCACGATCACAAATGTGAGGCTGAGAGTCGTTGTTACAATCGTCCTATGTTACTTACGTTCCTGGTTTCCCCTCCTACTATAATGGTAGGCATATACATTTTTTAGAATAACTTTCTTCACAAAACCGAGACAGAACTAATATCATTCAAAAAGTATTTGTTTCATAATATTATTCAATTAACGTCTCACGAAATAGTATTATTTTGCCAATAATTCAAAAAGTGTGAGTCATGTGAATTCCTTTTGTGTGATACCGTGGCGGGCAATATTTTTTAGCTTGACTTTCATAAACTTTAAGAAATTTTCCTAGTGAGTTATGGCAATTTACATTCCATTGGTAAAATATAATTCAATCTTTTTGAATACATTCCATATTAAGTTTCATTATTATTATGTTGAAATTCTGCCGGTAGTTTTTCAAAACCTATTGCCTTCAATTCATAATTGAATCTGGAGTAGCCCTGTGCTATTTGGAAATAATATATTACATCAAGTGTAAAATGTGTTTTATCCCCCCTTCCAATGAGATAAATCATCAATTGTAAAATCAGAACCATCTCACCGATACAATCGAGTAAACTATTAGGCAGTATCAAAAATACTGCGCAATCGATTGCACCACTTCTGAGAAACTAATTTTCCAAATTACCGATAAGAATAAGCCGGAGAAGAATTTTCGTACAAAAAATGTCCTTCGAAAAAATTCAAATTCACACCGAATTTCAATTCAATAATGATACATATGATTCCAAACTTTCACTGAAATCCATTCACTCGTTTTGATATAGAAAAATATATAATGATATTTTTATACATCATTCAAAGCTATTAGGAAAACCAATTAAATCCAAGCAACAAGTGTCACCAATTAATGAAGAACGATTAAAACAAAGCCTTCTTTATTATCAAAGAAATTATTGAGAATGAGCGATGAATATAATTGGATCTCAATCCCCAATAATAGTTTAAATTGGTAGCGTTTTGTTTGTGTTTGTGTACTTTGCTGCTTTTGAATCGCACATGCGGTATGGTATAGAATTTTGGGGTTATTCCACTGATTCAATTAAAAATTTCAGATTACAAAAACGAGCAATAAGAAATATTATAGGTCTGAGACAAGAAAAAAATTCTTCCAATAAACCCCACTGCAAACCTCATTTTATAGAACATAAAATTTCAACTTTTCATAGTATATATATAATGCAGTCAATATTAATTACAAAGAGATTTCTTCACAGTCAAACTTTAAATAAAAACATACATGAACATGATACGAGGCAGAAAGAAAATCTCCATTCTGAAAAATATCGATCCAAATTAACACTAATCAACTCTAGTTATATAAATGAAAAATTATATAATAAACTTCCGAATTATATTAAAAATATTGAAAAATTTGAAACTTTTCAATACAGATTAAAATGTCTTTTATTAGAAAAAGCCTATTATAATATAGAGGAATATCTTGCTGATAAAAATTTAAGTTGATACAAACCTAATCAAAATCACAAATCAATCTGCGAAGCGAGCAAAATATCTAATTTCATCATCTAAATTATTAACAAAAAGAGTAATAACATTCAATGTCCATAACATTCCATCGTCATTGTATGAAATTATCTTATATTCAATATGATACTAGTTTCGTGGGGTGAGGTATTTGGTTCATTTTAATTAATCTTTTATATATATATATATATATATATATATATATATATATATATATTTATATATATATATATATATATATATATATATATATATATATATATATATATATATATATATATATATTGTGTTATTGATGTTAATATTGGTTTCTTATATTGTTGTTGGAGTAAATTGTGTATATGTAATATTTTTTTCCATTTGTGTATTAGTCATATATTTATCATATAATTTTCCCAACACCTTTATAATAAGGTAATGATTTTGTAGAAAAAAATTGGAAATAAAGCAATTATATATTGATGAGTTGTATCAGTTAATGGTTCATAAACAACAAAAAAACATTTTGTTCAAAATGGATAAAATGCACGGACTTTTTTCACGGATTTTTAACTTGAATGCCGTCAAAAAATCAACTTGATATAACTTTTTGAGAGAATTCAATGTCATTCTTATTAGCTCATCCATCAACGCGGAAACACATAACGCGTTTTCCTAGTTAAATAATAATGTCAGTAGACCACTTATCGGAAATTTCTATTAACACAATTAAAAATTTACTATTATACATATTTTTGATGGAAATTCCCGTCAGAATTTTTCTTTGGAAATGTTTGTTGAAAATACCAAATTTGGAATTTTGTTGAAAATATCAAATTTGGAATTTTGTTGAAAATTTTCATGAACAATTCTCAATAAAAATTAACATGTATTGATGAGTTGTATCAGTTAATGGTTCATAAACAACAAAAAAACATTTTGTTCAAAATGGATAAAATGCGCGGACGGCTGCAAGTTGTGGGCAGATCGGGAGCAGAATGCTAATTTCTGAGTGACTTCTCTGACAAATTGAGCGACAAAGAAGGATGAGTTCGATCGTCTCTAGTTCCATTCTCATTTTATTTGATAGCAAATTACTGTCACAATCCTCAAAATGAAAGCGTCGATGTACTTTTGATATTTGCCGCTTAGTCTACGCTGGCTGGGTCGGGACATGTGTTCGCCAAGTGTCATGAGTACGGGAGACGGTCGCTCGGGACCGTGAATTGGTGCGATTGTGGCCTTTCCCGACGAAAAGAGCTACTTCTTATCTCGTCGACATGTGATTTCTGTTAAACACACTTAATTCGTACAATCACCGTCGACTGCAGCACAATCGCTGAAACGATTTTCAGCACTCGTAGCGGGCCTTGAAGGTACTACGTGGATAAAGGAGTGGGGATGAGAGTGGGGATGAATCTTCTTTTAACGTTGCGTGAATCGTCTTGGGTATATATCTTTAGTCTATGTTAATATCTAAGACGTGCTACTATCTCATCTATCATTATTCTAACTTACCTAGTTAGGTGAGGCCTAACACAGTATGCGCTCTTCAGGACTAGGATTTTTATAAATGTCCACGTCCGGAAGAGCGAATAACTGACCAAGATATACTCGTAGACGGTATTCTCGAATAAAAATCCCAACATTGGATCTAGATATAACGTTATATAAGTTATGCCTTGTTACAGTATGCGCTCTTCAGGACTTGAGCATTTTTTAAACGACATTTCCACGTCCGGAAGAGCGAATACCTGATCAATTCATACTTTATCGAGATCGTTTTGTGGACAAATATATCGCCATTTTGAAATATGAATCAGTTATCTCGACCACACACTGAAAAATCCTAGATTCAGAATAACGCATAACTTAGAGGTGGAGCTGCCTTGAATAGAGACAACCTTCCCTCCCCACCGTCACATCCTTCTTCTCAGTAGCCACGCCCACGCTTGCCCAAACCACCCTTCACACGGTAAATTTGCGGAAGTTCCAAGCATCTGGTAAACAGTGGACACTGTCAACTCACAACTGTCAGCTGAGCAATAGGCGGTGTCAGTAGCAAGTAGTGTGGTGTTTCATGCCATCTTTGTGCCATCGTCTGCTCTCTATATACAACATTCGATCCTGAGGAGAATATTGAGGATGTGTTATTATAGTCATTTCATGGTTTCTGTGCATTGGTTGTCATCTCTCCGTTTCGAACATTGAGTATCAGAATCTGAGTCACAACCAGGTTCGGCCATCTGCACTTGGCTTCTTTCAGAATACAGTCATTGTCGGTGAAAATGAGCAAGCTTTCAATGATGGGAGGTCAAGTCCAGCAACCAATCATTGTGTACCACGTGGTAAATAGCCAATAGGGTGAAGTGTTTGAAAGCTTCAAGTGATCTCCCAAATTACGGTGTTTTTGACGTTGACTCCCTGAATAATCTTTGCCTGGCAAATCAGACTTCCCAACTGTTTCGCCTGGAACGATTCAGAGTAACGTGGTGAACGTTGAACCAATCACGCGCAAGCAACGCATCAGAGGAGGAGGGAGGGCACGTGACGTGTAGGGTCGCATCGTCACATTTCCGCTTTATTCCAATATCAGTGTTATAATCGCGCGCAAAGTTGCAGACTGAGTTGGTTCGGACATGAGTGAAGAATAGACAGGGAGCGGAGTAGGCCTACGCGATGAAAGAAGAGTGGGGAGACCGAAAGAGAGATGTGGAGAGAGATGGGAGGGATGGAGTAAAGTAGAGAGCGGGGAATGGTGTGGGAGGACAGAGATAGATGGGGGGAGGTGGTGAGAAGAGGTGAGATGGAGGAGGAGGAGGAGGAGCAGCAGAATCAGGCAGATGAGACGTAGTAGACGAAGAAAGAGGACGTGCCTGGCAAACTCAAGTCGACACCGTTTTGCCCCAGTTAGTGTGCATTTACCTAACTTTGTTGGTAAAAGTATATGAAAATGAAAAAAACAATAACAAACAAATAGTTATGATTAAAATTATGAAAATGATTGATCATTGGACCAATATCGAAATACAACGGAAGTGCGACGATCGAACCAAATTCAAATATTGGTATTCTGACACGACTTCCGCAAAAGATCCCGTTCCGCCCCATCCCATGTTGGGAATTGGCTCCCCTGGGATGAGGAATAATCCCCCCCCCCCCCCCCCGACCCGCTGTGTGATTGGTTGAAAGGTGTCGGTCGTGGGAACTGCTCGCCTGAAGCCGTTTCGCGTCCTGCCATTACCTCGCGGCCCAGCCACGCCCCTTACCCGGGACAACCGCGCAACGACTTCAACAACTAATATATTATTCAATATTATTGAATAAGAAAATTGTATTGTTATATTTTATTGATCGCATAAACAACTCAACAACTAGACTCTCTCTCTCTCTCTCTCTCTCTCTCTCTCTCTCTCTCTCTCTCTCTCTCTCTCTCTCTCTCTCAAACCTCCCGCCACAACTTCTGTACAGGTTGCTCAAGGAGTCAAGGTTCAGGGCAGTTGGTATCTTCTCTTTCTATTTGTCTTTGTTCGTCAGATGGTGTTACTGTAGTACATGGGTCATTCTCCAAACAAATGCCTGTCGTGTCCACAGCTTCACTTGATGTGTCGCTTTCTCAAGTTTTAATCGTTTCGAAACAACTGGGGATATCATGAAAAAATTGTATCAATTTCATTTTCACCGTAATTCCCAATCACCAAAATGTGAAAAAACGCCTTGTCCCTCTCACATTTTGTACTTTGTTTACACTTTTTACTATGTTTACACATCTTTTCTTGTGCTAGGGTCCAATTTGTGTGCCATATTAATTCGATGAGCGTTAGCGAAGAGTTTCCATCCCACTCTTACGAAGCTTTGTCTGTGTGTGTGTTTTGTTTGTTTGTTTGTTTGTTTGTGCGCACTACACAGGTCGCAGGGTTTGACCGATGGACATTATACGCAAACTCATCCAACATAGAACTGTATAGTTTTGAGGTCAAATCGGTCGGACCATTTTTGAGAAACATCATTTCAAAGTTTCTAAAAACCCCATAAGATTAGGCTGGGCGGAAAAAATTGAAAAATAACATCTCTCCAATATAATTCAAATTTTCGTCAAATGTGAACACAGAAATAATACACATTGATAAAAATTGACTTGTAATTCGGACCAGCCGTTTCGAAGAAAATAATTTAATACATGTTTTTTATTCATAGAAAAGATGGAAATATTAGTGGAAAAATATGGCATTGTTAAATTCACGGCTTCCTAGATCCATTGGCATCGGATAAAGTTCATTTTATATGATCAAGGTGTGTAGAGTTTCGCTTATCTTACAACGCACATTCCGCGTTTGCCTAGTATATTTCCTATGAATGTCCACCAAAATATGTGATAGTAGTTTTGAATTATCTTATGAAATGATCGCTCAAAGTTTGTCCATACTGCCCAGTCATGAATGTTAGCTACGTAAAGTCACTCGGTGTTCTACATAGAAGGCGGTGACGTGTCAAGAGGTTGCTGTGCGGCGCTGTTTTCATGGCGTGAAGATGTGGTCACACTACTTGAGGGTTTCAGCAAATAATTCGAGTTGTTCTCACCGTCATGAGTGTTACCATGCTATTCTGTATTATTGTTGAGAATGAGTCTGTTTTCTCAGCACTTTCGATTACATCACCACGTCCTTTGTTGCCACCCCTAATTGTAATTCAATACTACTGTATACAGTCTCGCTGTGATTTCAAGCATCCAAATAGTCATGAATGTTATACCTGTCATGAATGTTACTTTTTTTCTGGCTAACGTTCTCTCGATTTCCTAAAAACGTTCATTTTCAGTCTCCCATTAACAATTTATGAATTACCTAGCTGACTCGGCAAACGTTGTTCTGCCGTCGAAGTGATTTGTAGTGAATGTTGGTTGTTAATGTAAAAATAACGTGCCGGAAGGCGGATTAGGCGCTATCTAGCGTGTAGTGTCTCAAATGCCGGCGAGCGCGGCAGACCTTGTGCCAATGTCATTGAACAACGCCATTACTGGTGTTGTCCTTGAAGTGCCAATTTTTAGGATATTGCTCATAGGAGAAAGCTTGGCGGAATATCTCGTATACTTTAGGATCTTCTACCACCTCTATCGAATGTGCGTGAGCAATTTCACGACACTCGGTCGAGCCGTTTCGGAGGAGTTCTTCCTCTAACATGTGACACGAGCTTTTTATATATAAGATTTTCACATTAAATATGGCTTTCCGAAAGCAAAACAGGGAGAATATTGATTCGATGGCCGCCAGATGTGCTCACTCGTGGCTAGTGAAAACTATGTGTAAATATACAAAGACATACCGGTACCGATGTTTGTTCCAATGTGACGGCTATACCTGTACCAGACACTCTTCCCGCAACTCCACCTCCAAGTTGAAAGGAAGGCGAGAAGTACACATGGGATCAAAACAGAAAAAAATCGACCAAATATATATAAGAATTATAATATTTGAGAAAAATACTGAGATATTGGAAGAGACTCAAGCTAAACAGAGGCTGCAAGGGCACTACTTCGAACGCCTGATGAGATCTCGCAAACATCTTCTATCTCTATGAATCACAAGTTATCACGCGAACTGGGTTCAAATCCAACTTATTTCATCAAACTGATATTGTGTTCTTATGAGGTCACTAATACCGCATCAACTCTCATGTCGTGAGCGTTACCCGGTACTAGGTGTATAAAATAATGACTTTCAATATTGCTTTGAGAATATCATATTTTGAGATATGGAAAAACAATTTATACTTTATGTAATAAAAATGTATTGTTCACAATGATGTGTTCGATTGTCATTCATCAAACCTATTGTGAATCAATTCGGTGATATCGACGTATCATTCAAGACAAATGTATTGACATTTATTAACTACTAAATATTAAATCCGATCTTCAAGTATTTTTGCACAAGAATGGATAATGGGAAATATTAAACGGATAATTATATATTGAATGTTATTTAAGGTTGACCTTTAACACATGATAATGTAACAGGTAACGGTCGTGATTATTTCCGACAACCCGAGAGAGTGAAGTTACTGTCACTTTGTAGAGAGTGAAAACGTAGATGAATCCAAAGAGGAAAGATGAAAAAACATATATTGATGATTATGAGTCGAACGATTTGAACTCGATATGATATATTTAATCTCTCTTCCAATCTAATTTCATTATAGTCACTTCTTTTGAGAATGACCCGCACATGAATTGAGTACACAGTGAAGTACAATGCGTCGTCAACAGGCCATGAGAACCGCCTTCCATAGCTCAGTCAGTGAACTGAAGTCTTCGTCGGGCGTGGGTTCGAGTCTCGCCTTAAGGCATGGGTCTTTGTAAACGTCCTTTCACTTATCATCACTCCATAGTTTCATGATCACATGCTCTTACGTAGCCCCGTACAACCTAGCTGTTGGTGGGGTCGCTGAACAAACAATACATGAGACTTGTTCTTGTTCGCAGGAGGGTGGCCGGAGTAGCGCCCAAGAAGCCCCTGCCCGCGCTGCAGCCCGCCTCACACGAGCCCCTGTCCGCGCCGCAGCCCGCCTCACACAAGCCCGCTGTGACGTCACGGATTGTCACTGGGACGCGCAGGTGAGCCACACAAAATATCTATACTAAAGTCAATGTCAAGGAGTCATGAATCTGACACAGAGACCTAGTATATATTAAACCGCGCGAGGCGCATCAAATAACACGTGTAACAGTGAGGCCGTGATAGTTTGCCTGGCCGGCGGGGAAATACCACGTGACACGGAGGGAGATTGGGAGCCGGGTGTATGCTTATACACGGCGAACACGCACAACACCGTGTTATTTAACTCCTCAGAGGATCCTGAATCAAGAATAATTCCAATATTGGTTTAGAAAAAAAATCTACCCGATCCATAACATTTTGCTCAAAGCACTTATATAATATTTGAAAAGTAATGCAAAAGAATGAAGAACCCCCGATCGCTGGCTTCCAAGGCAGGCTCGAGCCGACTGGAAGCCATGTGGAAACCAACGATGCCGTCCGATGTTTTTACGGACGTCTCGTGAAAAACACGTCATGGAAAAACAGCTTGATTATATTGGAAGTCTTCGCTACGCTCACCTTACACACTGAGGCGAGTGGTCGAGTGGTTAGTACGCTAGACCGCGGGGTGAGATTACCGTCATGATCGACCATTCTGACAGTGTTCTATTAGGTGACTACTAGGATGGACCTTGATGGTTGATCGCGACTGCCTCCTTCCCATACCCATTCCAAAACACAAAACAATATAATATTCCTTCTCATTGTCCCGTCGCACTATTCATCATTCACTGACGCCAATATACCTCGATCGTCATTACAGTAAATCGTGCCACCTTGGCCTCGTTCTCCTGCCTGCGCTAGATCGCGCCACCGACGAGCCACGGCGGCTCAGCTGGTTACAAGTGTCAGCTGTTGCGGCTGTTGTCCGCTAGATGGCTGTTGCTGTCGCCCAAACAACTCAACGTGCTGTGGTCGTCAACACTATCAGCTGCTCTCCTGTGACCTCTCTCTCTCTCTCTCTCTCTCTCTCTCTCTCTCTCTCTCTCTCTCTCACTACGCGCTTCGTTTAACATGTAGCTGAACTGGAAGTAGTGTAATTCCTCGCAGACATTCGCCCTACTCTCTCACTACACACATTAACACAGATCGCCTTGGCTGCCAAACGACCCCACCAGCACCCAGTCTATTCAGGGGTACGACCGAGCTGCCCCCATGTCCTTGCTTGAAACCAAGACACTGCTCCGCTACAGAGCACAGAGAGAGAGAGAGAGAGAGAGAGAGAGAGAGAGAGAGAAGCACGTGACCTACAAGTGGTTGTTAGTCGGACCGGAAGTAGCCTGTACCTTGGATCTAGTCCAGCATCCAATGACACATCAAGTCTGAGTGACACGGATCAAGGCCTCGACTCGTGTAGACGGTGAACCCTTGACGTGCAGGGTTGACGGCAACCTTTTCGCTTAGAACATGTTTTATCCTCGATCAAGGCTTGACCGAAACCAGCCAATACTGCGCATCTTTCGTCGCGCAAGACCCACTGCGTTCCTGGCGAAGTCACGCGATTGCTTCGACCAATCGGGAGAAATTTCAATATGGCCGTTTCTTGAACAGCTGACATTTGTTATGACGTCAGTGGGCTATCAAGCCTTGATGGCAGGGTTGATCCGTGTAACTGCCTGCTCAATGTTTCAAGCAAGGGCTTGAGCTCAAGGGTTGATGTCAAGCCCTTGATCGAAACCCGTGTAAATCTGACTTAAGCTGCGCGAGGCGCATCAAATAACACGTGCAATATTGAGGCCGTGATGGCTTGCCTGGCCGGCGGGGAAATACCACGTGACACGGAGAGAGATGGGGAGACGAGTGTATGTTATACCAATGACCTAGTATATATTAGACTGAGCGAGACGCATCAAATAACACGTGCAACAGTGAGGCCGTGATGGCTTGCCTGGCCGGGGGGGAAATACCACGTGACACGGAGAGAGATGGGGAGACGAGTGTATGTTATACCAATGACCTAGTATATATTAGACTGAGCGAGACGCATCAAAGAACACGTGCAACAGTGAGGCCGTGATGGCTTGCCTGGCCGGCGGGGAAATACCACGTGACACGGAGGGAGATTGGGAGCCGGGTGTATGCTTATACACGCGAACACGCACAACACCGTGTTATTAACATCCTCAGAGGATCCTAAACACAATAACGTGGCTGTAAGTCACGTGACAAGACGCGGACATGTATGCTGATTATCATTGAGCACATTTCTCAGCAGAGTTGCCACATCAGTCATAGCAATCAATGAATGACGTCATCTATCTGGTCCGACTCGGAGCTCCGCCATAAGCATGGCATGTAACGGAAGGTTGGCGTCGCGATGGTTGGTTTTCCAGTTACCACCGCTAGATGGAGGAGTTTTCCATATTTGAATTCGGACAAAATCTACTTACATTACACATTTTAGCCAAGGAAAATGGGAAGACGGTAAAATTATAGGCTAATCAGGATTTTAAATACTGATGAGCAAAGTTGAACTTGAAGATGTGCTTTTGTAAATTGTTTCCTCTATAATTCGTTAAGTGGGAATTTAGCAATGAAAACCTTCATGAGACACATTTTGATTTAATTATTGCTCTATTATGAAATTATTTCTCACAAGGCATATCTAATTGTGAGGGTATTATTGATTGATTGCAATTGACCTTGAGTCCGCGGTGTCCAAGCATCTCGACTCGTCTGCTCGACCAATCACACGTCATACATGCTCGGAGCCAATAACAATAGATTCATTCATCTTTACTGTTGTTTCCACGACCACAAACCAGTGTCATTTCTTGCTCTTTGATCATTAATGACATTCTTTTTCCGTGAATTCATTCAATTCCAAGATAATATTTGAATGAATATCAATAAATGTGATGAAATTCATTAATGTATCATCTTGAAACTAATTGAATTTACAAAAATAGGATGTCATATGAATTGAAGAGCATGACATTATCTTGGGTTTGAGTACTTGTTATTCAATTACACCGGTTTGTGGACATGGGAGAGAATAGTAAAGATATATCTCTCTGTTTTCGTTATCACCGTGCATGCACCCTCTTAAGATTGGAACAACAACAATATCGACTTGTAGACAACGTGTTGATTCGATCTAAGCCAGTGACTTTAAACAAGAGCGGGTCGCCGGCCACACGACGGATTCGTTCGGGAGTGTTGGGCTCCTCGGCCCGAGTGTTCGTTGAGTCTAAATAGGCCTGTTGGATCGTTATCAAGACTAATTCCAATATCGGTTCAGAAGAAGAACTTCCCGTCCCATAACCCTTGACCACAAGCATTTCTATGATATCTGAAAAGTACCCAACAAGTAGCACGGCATGGGGAAGGCGGTGGCATGACGCTCGAGCTACGAGACACAACGAGTAGCCCGGGTTATAGGCACAAGGAGCCGTCGGGTGGCCCGCGACCCGCAAGTCTCAAGAATGGCTCAGCAGTGGGATTCTCTATCTTCATTGAAATTCAGTCGATAGCGATCCCGATCGAGACTGCGAACGATCGGCAACTCACTCAAGGTTACCTGCCTATTCTCTACGAGCACACGATCTCGATCGTTAGCTCATGTCGAGAAGTCTTGGGTCGACAGATACGTCATTATATACGTCATATGATGTCCGTTCTTGGCCAATAGGAGGCCTATGTAATTCGACTTTTTCAAGAACCGCCAGTGCGCCGGCGCGACATGACAGGCTGTGTACTACGCCAATACAAAAACATTGATAACACAACCTCAAATTTTAGCTGCCAAATTGATAATAAAATGAGGAATACAATTACTTGGATGAAAAAAAGCGTTTGAAGTGAGTTTTGGCGTAGATATGGTATTTAACATGGAATCGGTATTAAACCATACTATATAACGATTAAAAACGGTGGAATGACGGTTCATCTTTGCTTGGATATTTCAAAACATAAATACCGCCGCCATTTCCGTCTGAACGTAAGAGTTCTCGACATCGACAATAGTTAACGACAGGGTCTTGTCGAGTCGAGAAGATTTGTCGATCGAGATCGTCAAGTTGCCATAGAGAATCACGCTAGGTGAAGTTATCGACCGAAAACCTAATTGTCGACGAAAATTACTCGATCTCGATCGACAACATTATACAGAAGCCCACTGCAGTACCAACTGAAACACGAAAATGCAGATTTATAATCGCCAGGCTTCCAGACTTCTATCAACTGAGATGGCTATAATACAAACGACACAGACATGTGAGACGATCTCTCTCTCTCTCTCTCTCTCTCTCTCTGCGAAACTCGCTACTCCTTTTTAGTGGTGATACGTGAAGAAGTGATATTTTAAATGTGAATCCAATGTAATATTCTTGTCAATAAATGGGAAGCACATTTTCAATTTAGGCCAAATCTTCGATTGAATACATTTTAAAGTTGAACTATGTTGTCCAAAACTGAGAAGAAAAATGTTTGTGTATTTATGTATTTTCTGTAATAAAAAAATTGAATATCGGAATAAATTCCAAAATGTAATTATTCCAAGATGTCCCCATTTATTTTTTATACAACCGTGCTGAAAGATATGAAAAAATAATAACTTCAAAAACATGGAAAATGTTGGAGTATAGTATTTTTAAAAAAGTCATATTTTTCATTGGGAAAAAAAGTTGTCAATTTTTTTTCATTTTTTATATTTTTTTTTGAGCAAAAAGACATCATGCGCAAAAATGTAATCACCTTTGAAGATTCAAGATTTCGGGTGATTTCAGAGATTTCAAGGGATCTCAAGAGATTCAGGGATTTCAAGGGATTTCATGGCAAGTGTGTACCGGAACCTTTCTACGGGAGTTTGTCTGCGAGTCGGTTCTTGTGACGTCATGACTCAGGTATACCAACCTATGCGCTATGCTATGATGAAGTAGAGTCAAGAAATCAAATCTCTGTGTGGTGCTACTGGTAGCATAGCTGTCTCACGTTCAGAGGGTCCCTGGCTCGACTCCCGGCGCTGTTACCTTCTTTTTAAACAAAATAACTATCAAATGTACACTCGAGCGCGGGGTGATGGTTTAGGTTACCACAGAAACACAACTATCCACACAAATGTTGTGATCTTAACTATTATCTGGGCCCAGATTCACGAAGAATTTTATCTCTTAAAACGTTCCAAGCTATAACAGTTTTAGGACTTATCACCAGACTTGGTTATAACTCGTATTCACGAAAAATGTTAAGCAAAAGTTTTAACAATAGTTTGTTGTACTAAAGTTATCGGCAAATTTGCTGTTACACTGAGCACGCCTATTTCTGATTTTTTTTCGGGGATTTTGGTGTTTTTCGATAGATATTGAATATATCTTTTCAAAATACCCACGGGACACCATGAATTCAAATAAATTAAAACTAAAAAACTTACTTAAATACGACGATGTCAAAACCGAAGCATAATGTCGGCCATCTTTGAAAAATTGAAGGCGTACCAACTCATGAAAGTGCACAAAAACACTGACTACGGGTATGTCGGAATTTAGAAAACGATAGCGTGTACGTGGTAAATTAAATAGGTAAAAACTCACGTGCATGAGGCTGTCTTGACCTGTTATCTTGACGATTTTTCATGGGCTGCGACTCGCGTGTCATGATGTGTGGAGATTTTATTCGTTGCACCAGAATGAAGATAAATTGATAGAATGGTCGAGAGAACACGGTGTATTTAGGAATGAATCCTTATGCCCCGAGTGTAACAACTAGTGTTAAATCAGATCGGATCATTTTTGTTTCGATTCTGGGAAAACAATTGATGTAGAAAGAGGAAAACTGTACATAAAACGCGTGTCAATTTCATTGCTTCTGCCCGAACAAAATACTAGGTTTACAGCGTGTTGCGAGAGAACGAGGGTGAAGGTTGGCGGGTGGGGGTGGTTCAAAAAGACGAAGCAAAGATGAGCAAACGTATATATATATAACAGGGGGAGAATATATGGAGATGGTATGTGGGTATTGGGGTAATTGGGACTTTTGAAAGGGGAACTAAGAAACTGTTTGTAGTGCCATTGTCCGCGATTAAAGAATGTGACCACATGTCCGTCCGATTGCTGGGCTACGTACAACTATTTGGGGGACGATGGTTCTAAATCATTCATCCGTGAATCATGGCGCGAATTTCGTTGACCTTGACTAGCACACACACAAACATTCCAACGTCGATTATTGGGTCCACCATACGCACATACACACAACTCATCCACGCAATTTTGAATAAAAATATTAAATAAACACGAAACTCCCCAAAAACGGCACGTTCTTCCCCCTCCCGCCCCCACGCCGGCATCAACCTACACCCCTAACCTAACCCAATTGCACCTCCCCCTTCCCCGCCCCCACGCCGGCATCAACCTACACCCCTAACCTAACCAAATAGCACCTCCCCCCCCGCCCCCACGCCGGCATCAACCTACACCCCTAACCTAACCCAATAGCACCTCCCCCCCCCGCCACCACGCCGGCATCAACCTACACCCCTAACCTAACCAAATAGCACCTCCCCCCCCCCCGCCCCCACGCCGGCATCAACCTACACCCCTAACCTAACCCAATAGCACCTCCCCCCCCCGCCCCCACGCCGGCATCAACCTACACCCCTAACCTAACCCAATAGCACCTCCCCCCCCCCCGCCACCACGCCGGCATCAACCTACACCCCTAACCTAACCCAATAGCACCTCCCCCCCCCGCCCCCACGCCGGCATCAACCTACACCCCTAACCTAACCCAATAGCACCTCCCCCCCCCGCCACCATCAACCTACACCCCTAACCTAACCCAATAGCACCTCCCCCCCCCCGCCCCAACGCCGGCATCAACCTACACCCCTAACCTAACCCAATAGCACCTCCCCCCCCCGCCCCCACGCCGGCATCAACCTACACCCCTAACCTAACCCAATAGCACCTCCCCCCCCCGCCACCACGCCGGCATCAACCTACACCCCTAACCTAACCCAATTGCACCTCCCCCCCCCCGCCCCCACGCCGGCATCAACCTACACCCCTAACCTAACCAAATAGCACCTCCCCCCCCCGCCCCCACGCCGGCATCAACCTACACCCCTAACCTAACCCAATAGCACCTCCCCCCCCCCGCCACCACGCCGGCATCAACCTACACCCCTAACCTAACCCAATAGCACCTTCCCCCCCCCGCCCCCACGCCGGCATCAACCTACACCCCTAACCTAATCCAATAGCACCTCCCCCCCCCCCCCCCGCCACCACGCCGGCATCAACCTACACCCCTAACCTAACCCAATAGCACCTCCCCCCCCCGCCACCACGCCGGCATCAACCTACACCCCTAACCTAACCAAATAGCACCTCCCCCCCCCGCCCCCACGCCGGCATCAACCTACACCCCTAACCTAACCCAATAGCACCTCCCCCCCCGCCACCACGCCGGCATCAACCTACACCCCTAACCTAACCAAATAGCACCTCCCCCCCCCCGCCCCCACGCCGGCATCAACCTACACCCCTAACCTAACCCAATAGCACCTCCCCCCCCCGCCCCCACGCCGGCATCAACCTACACCCCTAACCTAACCCAATAGCACCTCCCCCCCCCCCGCCACCACGCCGGCATCAACCTACACCCCTAACCTAACCCAATAGCACCTCCCCCCCCCGCCCCCACGCCGGCATCAACCTACACCCCTAACCTAACCCAATAGCACCTCCCCCCCCCGCCACCATCAACCTACACCCCTAACCTAACCCAATAGCACCTCCCCCCCCCCCGCCCCAACGCCGGCATCAACCTACACCCCTAACCTAACCCAATAGCACCTCCCCCCCCCCGCCCCCACGCCGGCATCAACCTACACCCCTAACCTAACCCAATAGCACCTCCCCCCCCCGCCACCACGCCGGCATCAACCTACACCCCTAACCTAACCCAATTGCACCTCCCCCCCCCCCGCCCCCACGCCGGCATCAACCTACACCCCTAACCTAACCAAATAGCACCTCCCCCCCCCCGCCCCCACGCCGGCATCAACCTACACCCCTAACCTAACCCAATAGCACCTCCCCCCCCCCGCCACCACGCCGGCATCAACCTACACCCCTAACCTAACCCAATAGCACCTCCCCCCCCCCGCCCCCACGCCGGCATCAACCTACACCCCTAACCTAACCCAATAGCACCTCCCCCCCCCGCCACCACGCCGGCATCAACCTGCACCCCTAACCTAACCCAATAGCACCTCCCCCCCCCCGCCCCAACGCCGGCATCAACCTACACCCCTAACCTAACCCAATAGCACCTCCCCCCCCCGCCCCCACGCCGGCATCAACCTACACCCCTAACCTAACCCAATAGCACCTCCCCCCCCCCGCCACCACGCCGGCATCAACCTACACCCCTAACCTAACCCAATAGCACCTCCCCCCCCCGCCACCACGCCGGCATCAACCTACACCCCTAACCTAACCCAATAGCACCTCCCCCCCCCGCCACCACGCCGGCATCAACCTACACCCCTAACCTAACCTCAACGGAAACCCACCTCACTCGTCACTGTCGACTTCCCAATCTTCCTCCACCTCCCCCGCAACCCCATCTTCAACAACAACCTCCTCATCACCCCCACCCACGGCCGCATACGGATCATACACCTTCCCGATCATATTTTTGAAAAAAAAATGCATCCGTTCCGAATGTTTAGGCATAGACCGTTTCCATAAAAATTCACATAAATACACATAATAATGTTTTTCACTTCGTCCATACCTTCGTACATTCGCTCTTACTTCCCTCCACGACCGCTCAATATTTTGTTTGTGCGCTCCCGTCTCAGGGTCAACAAAATTAATGCTGTGATTCACTGACAAATGCACGAACCCCTCGCTCTCCAAACAATCGTACGACTGCCAGCAATCCGATATTATAGTTATGCCCGGCTAAATCCATTCTTTAATCACTGCCAGCAGAGTGTCCTTACTCCTGTCGTCCACACCAACAACAAGCAACTTTTTTGATCCCCTCTCAGAGCCACCAAAAAACCATTTCCCATCCACTATCCTTCCTCTATTATATTTTCTCCTCCCAATCTTTGCTTCATCTATCTCCACGGTCACTCCCACACCACCCAACTTCGCTCGATTCTCCTCGCACCACACTACGCATCAGTGGCGAGGCGTGACTTCTGAATGAAGGCATGCAGTGGCGAAAATTGATGGCAATAGGGTAGATCATGTAAGGGATGGGGGTCTGGGGCACAGCCCCAGCCGCCGGAGGCCCACACGCCGTAGGCTTAAATTTTCCATATTCTGAAACCTTTGACGCTCAAAATAACGTTTAAGAATGTATATAATTGATTTACTTAACTCACCAAACCGTTGTTATTATTGTCGATGAATGAATCTAGCCTTCTGGTTTTCTTCACAGATTTCGATTCCTTTTTTAGTGTCTTGAGCAATATTTTCTCTATATCGTCAAAATCCCTGAACCAAAAGACGAGCTGGTCTCATAGTGCTACGGCTATCACTTGAAACTCGGTTGAGAAATGAAATAAGTTGTCAAAATCAATAATAACATGTAGGCTAAATGACAAATTTACAAAATAAGTTAAAGAACTCCTTTACGAACAGTTTGCTAAGCGTCTCGTCTTTGAGAATATCTAATGGCAACTGGCCTGTCGTTTACAACTTACAAGACACAAACTGAGAACTAAAGACACAATATCCTATCCCAAAAATGGTCATTCTTGAATTTATTGTTAACACATGTGCAATATGCATCCGCTTTTCTATTCTTTACAGAAGGCCGCGGTCAGTCCCGTTACTTATTTTTATTACGAGTGCGAGTACTATAAATTTGGGTCTTTCGATGTCGAACTGTGATAGGTTTGTTATGACTTATGAAATTCATGAATATGAATGCGTTCAAATTGAACGAATATAACACTTCACGGGACCTACGTATAATTTTAATTCATATTATAATTATTTTAAATATACCAACCACCTATGCTTAGTACAATCAATAGAACTTCATGCTATGTATTATTTTTGATTGCTTTACTTTACGCGATCAGGCCCAGGGGACCACTTTTATATTTGATTAATAATACATTTTATTTGCTCATGCCAAGGAAAAAATAATCAAATAGGAATATAGAAATAATAAATCATAGACAATGTCCGTGGCTCATCATGAAATAAACCATCTTCTCTTTATAACTCGTCAATTCAATGTTGACATTTGGTGGTCAAATATTGCGGGCCGACTTTAAATTGTGAATGAGAAAGTTTCTACAATATACCCAGGAGCCACGAACGCCCCCGAACCACCCGCTCGTTCGTGGTGTGGAATAGGGGGGTCTTCCGCTCGACACCTTCTTTCAGAAATGCTTCGAACCCTTGCATGCAATAGAGGTTGTAGTTTAAATGTTACTTTAAACAAGCCATTTAACCATTTAAAAAAAATGTCCCTTACACCCACCCACCCTGCACCCCCACAGTCCGGGGCAGCATACAGTGTTGAGTATCGTGTCGAGAAAAAGCTGTCCATTTTTGTACTGCTGGCACATCGAAAAAATAGCATCCAGTTAAGGGATATAAGGAAAACAAACTAGTACTGTGCTGTGCATAAAATATATAGATTATGTGGGGTGATCTTGAAAACTCGAGTCACTTTTAACCACTTATGCACACATATTTTACGGAAATATTGAATGTCTTTGATTTTTTATTAAATCAAATATAAAGTAGATGATCTCGTGTTAGTGGCATTACTGAAAGAAATTACTAGGCATGCACTGCATGCCTTGCATGCCCTGACGCCTCGCCACTGCTACGCATATTTTCCTGCAGAAACTAGACCAATCAGTCACAGTGTGCGACCCCCAACCGAATTCGACCATCAAAAACTCGGTGCGCGGAGGTTTCAGGCACAACCAGTAACACGTAAATCGGCATATTTCTTGCAGGGAGAGTCGCGATTTGCTGAACCAAGTATTATGTCTTGCAGAAACAGAAAATGAACATCGCGTTTTTTTCACATTTTTCCCCTGTCGTGTAACAACTGTTTTCCCAGAAACATACATAAAATCCGATCTCAAATTGCACTGTTTCATACACTTAGGCCATACGACCTCCCTTCTAAGTACACCATGCTCTTTCAGCCACTCTAACAACGTAGCTTCAATCGCTACAATCGAAAAAAATGGCCACACAGTCAAAACACACGATTCGCATCCCATGATGGTTGCTTGTCAAATGATTTATGAGTAATGACCAACATTTTCCAACATCCCCTTGAATGACCTCGGTACAGTAGTAATAATTTCACCCCACCCCCCTTGAAACCACGTGCGCCCAAGATTCAAATACCGGTATACAGTTGGCAGAACTGAAAAACCACCATTAGTGAAGCGGCTAAGATCAAATTATCATAACAATCGCGCATTTAGTGATTAAAGCGTGAAATTTGGTAGAGATGTACATTTAATCATTTAAAAATTATTTGGCTATGATATCAAGCGAGATTTTGCCCCTGAGGGCTGAAATATCCAGTGGCGTTGAAAAAAATAAAATATGGGGGGAGGGGTAATTGTTATCTTTTTTTTCACTTTTTTGTATCTTATTCAGTAACTCACTAATACGTAGACAATATTATGTGGAAATTTTCCGAAAAAATTATGTGTATTTGATAAAATACGTCAAATTAAGGTCAAAAATGTGAAAAATACGTTTTTTTTTTTTTTTTTTTTTAATCATTAGTTTTCGAGGGAAAATGATATACATGCTCCTAAACGTTCAACTAATGACATAATGAAGCGATATTAATATATTATTTGCTTCGTGGGGTCAACCGTATGAATATAAAATCAATTTTTGGACTCAATAAAATATTTTTTTTTAGTCCAATTGAAAATAGCTATCCACTTGCTTCGTGAAAACTAAAATATGTTTATATTATATTTAATGATAGAACAAAAGAGGACACAATTTATTTCGAGGTCATTCAAGGTCACCAAAGGTCATCAGATTATGTAATATAATTAGTTTTACAATATTTTGCAGCGTTTAGCAAGTTGGTTTTCATTTGATGAAAATAAAAACTCACAACCAGTTTCCAGGTCTCACCATGAGGAGATAGCTGCATACAGAGACCCACCCTGACCTACCCTAACCACCCAAAAATAATAATTGATCAAGATAACTTTTATAGTAGGCCTATCTAGTGTTCACAGCCATCAAATAAGCACAATGCTGTGCAGGTAATCCTGCAGTGTAGCAAGAGCAGCTACCACTACATCCTTTTTTGCACTTGCATGAGATTAGCTCGCAGCACGACTTGGAAGTATCTGGGATAGACGACCACGATAGAAATTCCATTCACCATTTTCATTCAACGTCCATCCCCATTCGCTAGGCGAAGGCAACTCAGGACTTGCAGTGAGCGAATTCGACCATATGTACACTTGGTACATGGCTCGCCTTACATGCTACGTTAGTGCAGCCTTAGTCGGTGGGATTCTATCCATGGGTTTTGATCTCGAAATTCGTCTCGGAATCTTGTCCGTGCTCATTCTTTCGATGTGCCCGAACCACCTCAGACGTTCTCTTCCAATCTTAAATGTTTGTCTTTCCACTTCCAATGCCTTCCTTATATCTGTGCTTCTCAGCTTGTCTAGTTTTGTTACTCCTCTAATACTTCTAAGGAATTCCATTCTACTGCTTGTACCATACTCTCTTCCTTTCTTCCTATGGCCCATGTCACTGCCCCGTACGTTGAAATGGGCACAAAAATACGGCTTGTATATTGCAGGTTTACGTCAATTGGGAAACTCCCTGTTCCATAGTAACTTTCTCACCGATTGGTAGAAACCGTCGGCTATGCTTACTCTGGTCTCTACTTTTCGGTTTACCTTTACATCCTCCGCCAGGATGCTTCCCAAGTATTTGAATTCCAACTTTTCTTCAAGTTCTTTGTGTTTCAGATGATTAAAAAAAGGTCAATGAACTTATCACATTCTTCTGATACCTCAAGAATATCAGATTACAATTGCTTGAAAGTATTGTTCACTTTAGGATGAACCGTCCAAAAATCCCAGAATTGCTTTTTTCCATGGTTGGTGAAAGAAGAAACCGTGTCGCATCCCGAAAATGAGTGGAACAACAGCAAGCCTCTAGACTTCGTTGTACCTAATCTATTGGCAATGTCATGGACCGGTATATACCTTGAACAGTTTCCTGTTCCAAATGGAAAATGAAATGTACAGCTCATCAAATACTGATTTGTGAAACAATGGTATAGCAATAACAACTACATTCGTATCAACTGTTTTTATCAAAATAGTTCTACTTCCTCTTTGCACAGCATCTAGTTTGTGCAAAAATATCCTGGTATCCGGTTCTCCGTGTGAATACGGTGCTATAACGGATACATCTTGGACGTCTTAGACAAGCAACTGAGGCCTTTTTACCGCTCTTTCCTGATAATGCATACTCAGTTTCAATGGTACAACACGCAATGGTGATAGTAAAGCAATCTGTTGGAAAATTGAATCCTGGTCAAACTCCTGTTATCGCTGGCGACCAGCCTCTTTATAAGATAGCAGCTTCAATGGAACTGCCCAAACGAGTTAGGAGAACACAATTAGGTCGTTATGTTTGCTTCATATTGGGATGACATCCTTGAAGTTTGCAGGAGAATGGCTAGAAGGAAGTTGTTAAATTGAAGCTCTTATTAATGATGAAATTGCATCTACAGGAATCGCTGAATCATTGCTCAAAGCTTCGTATATAACAAAGACAAGGCATGCTCCTCATGTTACAGCAGCAACCCTTGTTGGTTGAAAGATGAAGCGTATCAAAACTATTGCACTGACCAGTTTGACCTGGAACTGAGACTCTGACGAAGACTCTACAATTAAAACAATGGATGATTGGGCAGAAGAGAGAAGATCTGTGTATCCTCAATTTCAATATTGGGAAACGACTGTTAACATGGAACTAAGTATTCTCCTTTCTGCTTGGTCGATTCGAGAGTCAAACTTCAAGCTGCATATTGCTGCCCTTGACCGAGCTTGATGAATGGTTCTTTGCAATGGACCACATTAACTACGCAAGGTAGATATCCGTACATCTACGCGACATGACGTATCTTCAAGAAAACAATCCTCAAGTTGCAAAAGTATTTGAGGATAGTGGTTTTACAATCAAAAAGAAGATCTCAGAAAACTAAGAGACTTTTTTCTGCAATTGGAATCGACCATGCACATGAACAAAAGAACAAAGATACTAAAGGTGAGGCTGGATCTATTGGATTAACCCAAGAACCAACGTTCCGCCAATCCGGCGTTGGATGGTTAGTGGTCCAGAGATAGCGAGGTTGGTAAAAAAATTTGAGGAAGACGTAACATTGCCAATAGATTAGGTACAAAAAAGTCTCAAGGCTTGCTGTTCTTCCACGCAATTTAGGGATGCAACAGAGTTTCTTCTTTCACCTACCATGGAAAAAGCAATTCTGGGATCTTTGGATGGTTTATCCTAAAGCGAAGCATACATTCAAGCAATTGTCATCTGGTATTCTTGAGGTATCAGAAGAAGGTGATAAGTTCAATATTTGTTATTATCAAATATGCCAGAACATCTGATTGCCAACTATGTCACGCGCAGACATTTATTTGCTCAGCAATCAAAACCCATGGATAGAATCCCACCGACTAAGGCTGCACTGACGTAGCATGTAAGGCGAGCCATGTACCAAGTGTACATATGGTCAAATTCGCTCACTGCAAGTCCTGAGTTGCCTTCGCCTAGCGAATGGGGATGGACGTTGAATGAAAATGGTGAATGGAATTTCTATCGTGGTCGTCTATCCCAGATACTTCCAAGTCGTGCTGCGAGCTAATCTCATGCAAGTGCAAAAAAGGATGTAGTGGTAGCTGCTCTTGCTACACTGCAGGATTACCTGCACAGCATTGTGCTTATTTGATGGCTGTGAACACTAGATAGGCCTACTATAAAAGTTATCTTGGTCAATTATTATTTTTGGGTGGTTAGGGTAGGTCAGGGTGGGTCTCTGTATGCAGCTATCTCCTCATGGTGAGACCTGGAAACTGGTTGTGAGTTTTTATTTTCATCAAATGAAAACCAACTTGCTAAACGCTGCAAAATATTATAAAACTAATTATATTACATAATCTGATGACCTTTGGTGACCTTGAATGACCTCGAAATAAATTGTGTCCTCTTTTGTTCTATCATTAAATATAATATAAACATATTTTAGTTTTCACGAAGCAAGTGGATAGCTATTTTCAATTGGACTAAAAAAAAATATTTTATTGAGTCCAAAAATTGATTTTATATTCATACGGTTGACCCCACGAAGCAAATAATATATTAATATCGCTTCATTATGTCATTAGTTGAACGTTTAGGAGCATGTATATCATTTTCCCTCGAAAACTAATGATTAAAAAAAAAAAAAAAAAAAAAACGTATTTTTCACATTTTTGACCTTAATTTGACGTATTTTATCAAATATACATAATTTTTTGGGAAAATTTCCACATAATATTGTCTACGTATTAGTGAGTTACTGAATAAGATACAAAAAAGTGAAAAAAAAAGATAACAACTACCCCTCCCCCCATATTTTCTTTTTTTCAACGCCACTGGATATTTCAGCCCTCAGGGGCAAAATCTCGCTTGATATCATAGCCAAATAATTTTTAAATAATTAAATGTACATCTCTACCAAATTTCACGCTTTAATCACTAAATGCGCGATTTTTAAGCTTAGCCGCTTAACTACATGATACATAGAGAAGAACAGCTGTCAAAATCCAGACGTCAATGCAAAAACCATCATATACGAGTAAGTTTAAAAACTATAAAGACCAACAATTCTCAACCTCCCGCGACTTTTTCTGAAAGATATGAACAAGAGCTTTCAGAAAACACCAAAAAATCGAAAATCCATCAGCAATTGGCGATGCTCAGTGTAACAGCAACGATCACCGGTCTTGACTGGTTTTAGTGGAGATACAACACTCACCTCGCAATTGATTTCGATGATTTTGTATATTATCCTCACTCAAATTCACTCAGTATCAAGTTTCGAAGAAAAAGATGAATGTTGGGAGAGCTTGGAAGTAAAGACACGATCCTATTTTCAATTATTATATTAATCATTCGATCCTAACCTCACATTTGGGAAGTTCGACTGACAGCTGACAGAATTGGCGGTAAACAAAATGCAAAGCCTTCTTAATGATCAACATTGAAAAGATTCACAACGATTATAAGAAAACAAATGTAGAAATATGTAGAACATTTTATTCTTTCATCTTGATTTTAAATATTATCTTGTTGTAGAAAACCAATAATTGATGTTCAAATTGCGTTACTACAAACTCCTTGACGTCCCACTCTTTGCTCACACTGGTTGACAGTCGAAAACAATGACGTCACAAGGCCACGGCACGGTCAGTTGGGGTTAAAGTAAACACCAAGATAAAATTTCCTTAAAATTCTTTGTGAATAGGGTTTAAAGATAAAACCGTGATATAGTTAGAACGTGTTATCTCGGTTTTAACTTGGAACGGTTTAAGCGCTAAAATGTTTTAAGATAAAATTCTTTGTGAATCTGGGCCCTGTAGTTCCATTTAAAGACCGACTCGCAGAACAATTCTCGCTGCCAGCATGGGCCGGCCTGCAAGCTCAAGTCTGGTGCATGCCTCTTGTATTGTGTTTAACAACGCACTGTTATGATAGCGAAGATCTATTGGCGTCGAATGGATGATTAATGAGATGAAGGTTTTCTTGGGTATTGGGAAGGAAGCGGTCGTGGCCTATACTGAGGGGACCATCCCGGCATTAGCCTAGACTACAGAGGGAAACCACAAAAAGCCTTGTAATGATGGTCGGCGGCGGGGATCGAACCGAGCGCGTCATTGCAATCCTTCAACTCGTCTGGTTCTAATTGTTTGCGACTCCGAATGTGGGTCATTGACCGATCCACTTGGTCCCGGTCTGCTTGGCTAGACACCAGTCACCAGTGGCGTACGTGACGAGGCACGAAAAGCACCAGTGTGACTATGGGCCTGAATCTAATTTGATTTTAAGGGAATCATTTATATTCTTATTCATTCCATAAACTAGTAGAGTAAAATGCTATTTATTGCAGATCAATTCTTTGACTTATTAATTTTTATTGAAATTCCTTCGCCTTTCTTTTTGCTCTGCAAATATGTCTCCAGCATCACCAGAATCAATCGTTCTCGCTCACTCTTGTGTACCTGATAAGAGTGACAGTCCAGCTTTCAGTCTTTCTTGAGTCATCGAATGTCTCGTGCATGACTTGAACACCTGTGGCTGCTCCAACGGCCAGTATCACGTCGAACAGGAAGTGTGAATAAGCCGCCCCGGTGGCTCAGTCAACTATCGCTAGCGGTAAAACCTGAGGTCATCGTTGGTCGTGGGTTCGAGTCCCGCACAAGGCATGGGTTTTTGTACATGTCCTTTCATTAGACGAGCTTTAGCGAGGATTCAATTTGACATACTGAAAAAAATTGGTGTTCGTTTTTCTGTTTTTTTTTTTCTGTTTTTCTGTCGGTTCTCCACAGGTCAAACGGCTCAAGCTATCAACTTCAAACTTTTCTCAATATGGTTCCTCATCCAACTTAGATCTGTATAGTTTTGTGGCATTATCGGGGGGTAACTTTTTTTTTGTGAATTTTAAAAATTTCAAAAATACCCATTAGAATAACATGGCGGAAAAAAAGGAAATATTTTTATTTTCCCCAAAAAATGAAATTTTGCGTGAAGTTGAATTACATTTTGATACACATTTCTAAAAATGTTCAGCTTGATCGGGTCAGCCATTTTTAAGACAAAACATAAAATGTGCTAAATTGGTACCACTCGAAGCAGTTCTCAACCATTACTACCCAATACCCATACTATTACTATTCGCTCGTCTAACAACGCATATATGGCGTTCTCCTAGTCTATCGTCACTTCATCGTTTCATCATTGACTGAAGAGATACTCAAGACGTCCCACGTGAGTTACTTCGCGAGATTCAAAAACCTTTCACTATTACCAGAAGTTACTTCAACCATCGCTACACGTTCCTAGAGCGCTGCTAGCAGTCACGTTGAGGACTTGACTGACAAGCCAGGCAAGCATCCATCCAACCGTCGACTGAAGCACAATCGCCGAAACGATTCTTAGCGGTGATTGCCGTTACTACGTGGTAAGGAGTATGGGGAGGGTAGAGACAAAGGAGTGGGGATGAATCCTAATTCAACGTTGAGTGAACTGTCTTTGTCTCTCTTTAGTCTATGGTTTCACCATCACCCGCTCATTCGTATCCCCGTGTAACCTAGCTGTTGGTGGGGTCGTGGTGATGACGTCAACAGAGTTCGATGACACGTGGTGTCGCGCGTCATCGACAGTGGCGTAAAATATCGGCGGTGCAGTGTCGCAGGGGCCCACTGAGACTCGCATAATTTGCTACAATTATAATTTTTCATTCACTATTTATAATCATATTTGTATATATTATATTCTTCCTGGTTACGAAGGAGGGAGGGACTCGTTGCGAGAGCGAGACGGAATCATGTAGTGATGTTGTAGACATGCTTGCAACGAGCAAGCAATAACTGAGTGAAATGCTTCATAGAATGGATTAAAAAAACAAAAACTGGAAGAAAATTTGAATCACACTTATATTATTAAAGTAAATTAGAGGCACACGAGTCGTTTCGTGAATGAGACAAAAATGGAAAAAAGGGGGCAGCATTTATACATGTACACTCGTGTCTTGTCGTGCCGTGTTACGCCACTGGTAGATCACTCCAGTCTGACCAATTAATTGAACCTAACTCATCCACACTGACCTGAACCAACCAGCCTGACCAAACAATCGACCTGAACTAACCCAAACTCAAACCTTTGCTGAAACTACTTCCAGTTCGACTCGCTCGCCTTGAACCACCCGCGCGCTAGTAGTGTGGGATAGGGGGGACGGTCGCTCGGAGCCTGCATGTCTCCTCGATACAAGTTACACACGAGACATGAAGGCTTGAACCACCCGCGCGCTAGTAGTGTGGGATAGGGGGGACGGTCGCTCGGAGCCTGCATGTGTCCTCGATACAAGTTACACGAGAGATGAAGGCTTGAACCACCCGCGCGCTAGTGCTGTGGGATAGGGGGGATGGTCGCTCGGAACCTTCATGTCTCCTCGATACAACTTACACACGAGACATGAAGGCTTGAACCACCCGCGCGCTAGTGGTGTGGGATAGGGGGGACGGTCGCTCGGAACCTTCATGTCTCCTCGATACAAGTTACACACGAGACATGAAGGCTTGAACCACCCGCGCGCTAGTGGTGTGCGATAGGAGGGACGGTCGCTCGGAACCTTCACCTCTCGTGGATACAAGTTACACACGAGAGATGAAGGCTTGAACCACCCGCGCGCTAGTGGTGTGGGATAGGGGGGACGGTCGCTGTGGATACAAGTTACACACGAGAGATGGAGGCTTGAACCACCCGTGCGCTAGTGATGTGGGATAGGGGGGACGGTCGCTCGGAACCTCATGTCTCGTGCTACAAGTTACACACGAGACATGAAGGCTTGAACCACCCGCGCGCTAGTGGTGTGTGATAGGGGGGACGGTCGCTCGGAGCCTGCATGTCTCCTCGATACAAGTTACACACGAGAGATGAAGGCTTGAACCACCCGCGCGCTAGTGGTGTGCGATAGGAGGGACGGTCGCTCGGAACCTTCACCTCTCGTGGATACAAGTTACACACGAGAGATGAAGGCTTGAACCACCCGCGCGCTAGTGGTGTGGGATAGGGGGGACGGTCGCTGTGGATACAAGTTACACAAGTTACACACGAGACATGAAGGCTTGAACCACCCGCGCGCTAGTGGTGTGGGATAGGGGGGACGGTCGCTCGGAACCTTCATCTCTCCTCGATACAAGTTACACACGAGAGATGAAGGCTTGAAACACCCGCGCGCTAGTGGTGTGGGATAGGGGGGACGGTCGCTCGGAACCTCATGTCTTGTGCTACAAGTTACACACGAGAGATGAAGGCTTGAAACACCCGCGCGCTAGTGGTGTGGGATAGGGGGGACGGTCGCTCGGAACCTTCATGTCTCGTTGCTACAAGTTACACACGAGAGATGAAGGCTTGAAACACCCGCGCGCTAGTGGTGTGGGATAGGGGGGACGGTCGCTCGGAACCTCATGTCTTGTGCTACAAGTTACACACGAGAGATGAAGGCTTGAAACACCCGCGCGCTAGTGGTGTGGGATAGGGGGGACGGTCGCTCGGAACCTCATGTCTTGTGCTACAAGTTACACACGAGAGATGAAGGCTTGAAACACCCGCGCGCTAGTGGTGTGAGATAGGGGGGACGGTCGCGCGGAACCTTCATGTCTCGTTGCTACAAGTTACACACGAGAGATGAAGGCTTGAAACACCCGCGCGCTAGTGGTGTGGGATAGGGGGGACGGTCGCTCGGATGAGTCACGAGTGAGCGTGGACGTCCTCGAAAAATGTACTGTGCTGGATAACATCATATAAATAAAGTTATATTATTCAGTACTCAAATGATGTTTTCAGCATGGGGTTAATGAAGAGGTCGATTTTTCCATTTTAGGCCACGTAAATCAAACAAGATTTACATATTAACGCTTGGGGATTTGATGTTATTTCAATTTGCCGGAAAAGAACTCGACGAGATGATCTCAGGGTTAGTTGAAGAAGGTTCACACTGAATCTTCTTTGAACGAAAAGTCATATTTCACTGTTTATTGCAATACTTGGAGCTAATGCAGATCTCGCGTTGAGGCCTATTCGGGATTGTCAGGTCCCAGCCGGGCCTAGGGACTGGGTTATCATCACTTCATAGTTCCATAATCACTCACTCATTCGTACCCCTTATAACCTAGCTGTGGTGGGTTCGCTAAGCAAACAATAATCATCGACCACTACCATCGTTTCGTTTCCTCGATATCTTTTTTTTTCAATGTTGCTTAACGACCCCACCAACAGCTGTGTTATATGGGGGTGCGATTGAGCGAGTGATGATAAGTGAAAGGACGTATGCGTGCCTCAGCTGACTGAGCTACGAGGGCGGCTCGTCGTTGATCTGTGTGTCACGTGGGCATATTTAGTATTTACCCTCCTCTAACCTGTAGTCGTCAAACCCCAACACATTCTTGAGTCCGCAATCACAACTCCGACACTAGACAAACAATATTAGAAATCCTCATATCAAAATCAGAAATCATAATTGATTTGTTTGTCCACCAGAGACCACGAGTAATGAATGACGTGGGCATTACCCACTCTGTATAGAAACATAAACAGAATCGAGTAATGTCTACGTCACGACTCGGGAAAATGGCGGGTCCTGATGGACAAATAAATCAATTATAATTTCTGAAATTAAAATGATTTCTAGTTTTCTCCAAAGTTGGGGAAATGAAGTATCGTCATTATTCATCAAAATCTAGTTTAGGGTTGTGATGTCCTTTAATAAAGGATCCTCGTCCTGTCCCCGGGATCGACGTCATCAATACAAACACGTTCCGAACCTAACCTAACCCAACGTGACCCCAGTAACGAGCCGTAAGTGGTTGCTATGACAACACGGGAAGTGAGTTCTTTGATTGGCCGTGATCAACTAGGCCTTGTATGTAGATGCTGTGTCATCTGGCAACCGTGTAAGGTGTTGGTGATGATGATAACGGTCCCAGAGAGAGAGAGAGAGAGAGAGAGAGAGAGAGAGAGAGAGAGAGAGAGAGAGAGAGAGAGAGAGAGAGAGAGAGAGAGAGAGAGTGAGAGAGAGAGAGAGAGAAAGAGAGAGCGAGAGAGGGGGGCGGGGAATAAAGCGGGTCAGAGATTATCATTTAGTCGAGCGAGAGCCGTCCAAGAGACAAGTCGTGTGTACCCGACACGCCAAACGCGGTGCGAAGAAATACGTGTTTCGAAATACGTGTTTCGAACGACTAGATTCGAAATTCGAAATGAAAAATTCGAATGTAGAACGAGGCGATAATTGTATTGGATTTGAGTGACGTGTGTGTGTGTGTGGACATCTCGATGGTGTGCAGTCGGTTGTGCAAGAACTAGGGCGTGATAGGTGCTTGCTGTGCCGTGACGATTAGGCAGATGAGCAGTCGCTCATAATTCAAGACAACCCATTTAGGCTTATAATTTATTGAGGATTTATTATTTAAATATACATAAAAAAACTTCTCTTTCGATTCTGTGAACATTTTTAGTATCATTACCGGATCATATTTCTTTTTTTTTTATCATCGGTATTTATTCGCTCGTGTCAATTCCTTCAGTCCGCGAGCGCGCATTTGATTGTCGGTTCTGTGGTTGTCATAGCTACTGGGTTTCGGGCGAGCCATTGTTGTCGGGGTCGCGTGACCTCTACTCAACAGGTGGTAGGAGGGGTGGTGCCAGACCAGCTGTTCCCCCCCCCCCCCTAATAACGATCACAATGTGACCACTACCGGTGTCAGCTTAGAGATTACAGGGACTTCTTTATATTCGCAGCTGAGGGAGGTTCCAACACCTTTTATTGAGGTTATAAAAAAGTGGTCTGTTTTTCATTGTGAAGTTGATTCAAAAAACCATACAGCTGTCAAAGAAATGAATATCTGGAAATTTGTGACTGAAGAAATCTCGAATGACAGTGCTGTGATGAAAACAATTGTTTTATTATAGGCCCACAATATAATTTGTAATTTTGGAATATTTTGTAATTGTTTTGATAATACTCGATAAATAAGTCGATGTATTGAGCGTGTGGTAGCGATTGTCGACGAACGCTGTGAACGTGTTGCTGTAGACGACCGAGAATGAAATCGTTGAAATCGTTGTTCCGCAGGCCGGTGGCGGCCCCGCCCCAGGAAGGTCAAAGGTCGGGGAAGCCGGGCGGATCCGTTCACCCGCTGAGGGAGACCGCGAGTGCTTCGAGCCTTGAGAGCAAGCCTGCCAAACGATCCAAGAAGCTGTTTCCCAGTCCAAAGAATCAGCGCAAGAAACCTGCCGTTCGAGGTAAGCTTACTCTCTCTTCCATGTTTTACACGAGTCTCCACGTTTGTCAACAGACTTGAAGTTATTTTTAGATTCCGGGAGACTTGACACCTTATTTTATATATTCAAATATGCTGTTATTGCCAGTTAGTCTTAGGGTTTAAAGGCGCGTCGACAGCGAGGTCATTTAGTGCCTGTGTTCTTTTTTTTTTTAATGTTGCTTAACGACCCCACCAACAGCTAGGTTATACGGGGGTGCGAATGAGCGGATGATCATGAAACGATGGAGTGATGATAGGTGAAAGGACGTTCACAAAAACCCATGCCTTATGCGGGACTCGAACCCACGCCCAACGGTGACTTCAGTTACTACCGCTAGCGATAATTGACTTAGTCAACGGGGCGGCTGCCTGTGTTCATGTCCGTGTACTTTGCCATAGTTTTCAACGTTTGTGGATGTCTCAAACAAATGGAGGGAGCGAGGTAGAAAGAGCTAGAAAAGTAAGATAAGATGATGTAAAAGAAAAGAAGAGAAAAGAGCCGCCCCGGTGGCTAAGTCAACTATCACTAGCGGTAGTAACTGAAGTCACCGTTGGGCGTGGGTTCGAGTCCCGCATAAGGCATGGGTTTTTGTAAACGTCCGTTCACCTATCATCACTTCATCGTTTCATTAGGCCTATCACCCGCTCATTCGTACCCCTGTATAACCTAGCTGTTGGTGGGATCGATAAGCAGCATTAAAAAAAAAAAAAAAAAAAAGCAAAAAAAAGACGATAGATGAAAAGAAAAGTGTCAAGAACTTGGTCTGGACCCTCCCTCCAGCCCCCACACCATGTCAGGGTGTCAGGGTAGTGACAGGGCTGTGATTGGTTGCAGGCAGCAAGGACTCGTTGCACGCGGGCTCGAGCGAGAGCATGCCCGCGGCCCGCGACCAGATAGAGACGCGCGTGCAACAGATACAGCAGGACTACCAACACGAGGTGCTGCAGCTTCAGAAGGAGTTGGCAGCACTGCAGGTGAGCGCAAACAACACACTTCATGTTGATTAACCCTTTCACAGTTAATAAAGTTTTCAATATAGAACCCACCAGGTTAGCCAATAATTATTTATTTAAATTCATAATTCACCACACAATGAAGATAAATAATTAATTTCAAAAGATTTGGTCAGACAATAGTTCAAATTACAACATTTTAATTTGTTTTTCAAATTAAAATATCGTAATTTGAATGAAAAAATTGAAAATAGAAACACAGCAATACTGTCAGTTGTTGAGGATAATGTGTACATAGGCCCTAACCCTCAATTTCACTCCCATTATCACTTTAAAAATGTCATTGTCATTATCCTCATCACTTACCTCATCTAACACATCTTCTAAGTTATCAGAATTGATTGTTATGTCTATTATTGTGACGAGAATCACTCGCCGGCGTACAACTGGACGACGCCATTGTTATTGTTTAGAACCTTGGCAACAAACACAGCCTTGTTGAAGCTCTTTACATTAGATTATTATTTGATGGATTTGAGAATGCACCCACTAAAATCATCGGTAATGAACTACTAACGACATCTACCAAAAAATAAATCAACTTTGAAGCATTACTAGATTGGTAAAAATGCCTACATTTAGCTCATTTTGAGAACGTATCTCTTCCGCGCGGGTGAAAAACGGCAGGCAAGCGTGCAAAACCTTGAAAGGGTTAAGAGTCCACAAGAGGCGATTTAGCGGAATATCAGTTTTTTGGTGATGGCTTTTGAACAGTATGATATATCGAAATTTTGAAAACCAAAAAACACAGATATATTTTATACCGGTACCTCCCAGATGGTGTAGGCCCTACGTAATAACTATTTATCTCATATTTGATAATTGCCAGGCGTATACAGTGGAAAATGTGTATCTTTAACCGTATATGCCTGACAATTCGACTATTTGAGACTAATAATTAATACTTACAGGTCATCTTTCAGGTATTGAGAATATCTGTGTTTCCTATCTCGTACCGTTGAAAAGTTATCACCAAAATAAATGATATTCCGCTCAATCAACTCCAATGTTCTTTTAAGCTTAATTAGCATCTTGGTTAGCAATTATCTTTTTGTACATAATTAATAATTAGCTTGATCAACACAGTTTTATTATTTGTGAAGAGGTTGCTCTGATACACTGATAAAATCATACACCGAAAAATATGTACACCGAAAAAATCATACATCGTAAGATCTTACGCCTACACCAATAATATATTCCAAAGAAAAATTCGTACACAGAAAATATCTTACACCGCAAAAATTGTACGGTAGGCCTACACCGAAAATGTTTTTTCTCAAAGTGACTGTACTGGGAGGCAAGACCCGAGTGAGAGGATGAATCAGGATGGAGTTACGATAGATAACTTGTACTCCCCTCTCACCAAAATAATGTACCATCATGTATGAGAATATTGATCTCTTCCGTGTACAAGATTCTCGGTTATGTTGGGCCAGGTTAGGTGCCAGAAATCTCGTACACGGAAGAGAACGATATTTCATTCATGTCATAGTATATTATTACGGTTGGCCGGGTCCATCCCGATTCGTCCGTCTACTCGGGTACAGTCACTTTGTGAAATGATGTTTTCGGGGTTCAAGATTTATGATCAACGAGATCCCCCCCCCCCCCCCTCGCTTATTGGGTTTAACGGCGCACTGTAATGATAGCGAAGCTCTATTGGCATTGGATGGATGGTTAATGAGATGATAGGCTGATGAGATGAAGGTTTCTTAGGTGATGAGGAGGATAGTGGGAAGGAAGCGGTTGTGGCCTATATTGTGGGAACCATACCTGCATTAGCCTAGACTACAGAGGGGAACCACAAAAACCCCTGTAAAGATGGACGGCGGCAGGGATCGAACCGGGTCCGAAAACCCCCCGCCTCCCGGATCACACGAAGCAAGCGCATTAACCACTGCGCTGCACGTGCCAGTCAGTTTGTTTATTCTCTACAATTATGTACGTAATTGCAAATTCCCATATGGTCTGAAACAATGAAACAATGTGCTGGTTTTTGGTACGTGCGATATTTTTGGTGTATCAGAGGCAACCCATTCGTAGAACGCGGTCTTCAGAGCCCGCTTTATGGACAGATTTACACGGTGCACTTTGGCAACATATATCTCAACAACTACACACTTGCAGTGATGAATAATAACCTCACAAGTAGACATGCCTAATCGAATATTGGGAAATAATTTCATAATATAGCAATAATTCAATCAAAAAGTTTCCAATTTGAAGGTTTTCATTGTTAAATTCCCAGTTACAAATGGTAGTAAAAACAAATTACAAAAGCACATCTCTAAGTTCAACTTTTCTTGTCAATATTTGAAATCTTGATTTACCTTCAATTTCACAGTCTTCCCATTTTCCTTGGCAAAATGTGTAAAGTAACAAGATTTTGACCAGATTATAGTATGGAAAACTCGTAAAGGAACACTCTCAAATATCATTCACTGACAGCATTAGATGGTAGTGAGTGCGTCGTTGACCAGCGAGTGAGTGCCTGGCAAGGGAACTGTCGAGTCCCCACAGCAGTGCTTGATGTCACTTGTTGCTGGTCTGGGGGCCTGCAGTGGGATTCTCTATCTTCATTGAAATTCAGTCGATAGCGATCCCGATCGAGACTGCGAACGATCGGCAACTCACTCAAGGTTACCTGCCTATTCTCTACGAGCACACGATCTCGATCGTTAGCTCGTGTCGAGAAGTCTTGGGTCGACAGATACGTCATTATATACGTCATATGATGTCTGCTCTTGACCAATAGGAGGCCTATGTAATTCGACTTTTTCAAGAACTGCCAGTGCGCCGGCGCGACATGACGGGCTGTCTAGTACGCCAATACAAAAACATTGAAAACATAATCTCAAATTTTAGCTGTCAAATTGATGATGAAATGAGGAATGCAATTACTTGGATTAAAAAGAGCTTTTGAAGTGAGTTTTGGCGTAGATATGGTATTTAAAACATGGAGTCGGTATTAAACCATACTATATATATAACAATTAAAAACGGTGGAATGACGGTTCATCTTTGCTTGGAATATTTCAAAACATAAACACCGCCGCCATTTCCGTCTGAACGTAAGAGTTCTTGACATCGACAACAGTTAACGACAGGGTCTTGTCGAGTCGAGAAGATTCATCGATCGAGATCGTCAAGTTGCCATAGAGAATCACGCTAGGTGAAGTTATCGACCAAAAACCTAGTTGTCGACGAAAATCACTCGATCTCGATCGACAACTTCATACAGAATCTCACTGCTGGTATCAGCTGGGAGTAGCTCCACCTGTTGTCACCAGGGTTACCCAAGCTGTCGGTACTCACAAGGCTAACTGGACTTGCTCCTGCCAGTCTGTCATACTGTAGATGTGGATCTAGGGTGAAAATAGATCACACTAAATATATCATGTAGGCCTGTACAATATATCAGGTGACCGCATTTAAAAAAGGAAAATCTGGGACAACAGCAAGACGTACATAGTCAAAATAATTCCTTCCAAATTTCAATTAAGGTATGGTGGGGGGGGGGGTCGATGGCTCAACAGCCCTGCAGGGGGATTTTTGTCGCCAGTATTCAGGCCAGTATTGTCACGGTTGCCCATGCTTGGACCAGGGTTGAACTTGGGAAAAGAATCAAATTGCTTCTCCTGAACAATTTCATATTTGTCACTTGGGCCAACACATTTTACATCCGTATAGCCTGACAATTATGCGATATAAGATGAATTGTTATATTTTATACCTCATACTATATATTTTATCTCATACATTTTATAAGAATGCAATGTGAGGTCTGTGGGTATGATATAAGCGACGCGTGACGTGTTCCAGAAGCGCTGCATGGAGACGGACCAGGCAAACAACGCGTTACGCGCCAGGCTGCATGACGTGTCACACTCTCCGCTGTCGGACTCGGAGAAACACCAGCTGTTGCAGCAGCACAACGCTGCCAACCCCATGCACACGGTGAGCTCCACACTCTCTTCTAACCCCTCGGCCTGCCGGCTAGCTGCCAGCCCCATGCACACGGTGAGCTCTGCTAGCTGCCAGCCCCATACACACGGTGAGCTCTGCTAGCTGCCAGCCCCATGCACACGGTGAGCTCTGCTAGCTGCCAGCCCCATACACACGGTGAGCTCTGCTAGCTGCCAGCCCCATGCACACGGTGAGCTCTGCTAGCTGCCAGCCCCATGCACACGGTGAGCTCTGCTAGCTGCCAGCCCCATGCACACGGTGAGCTCTGCTAGCTGCCAGCCCCATGCACACGGTGAGCCCTGCTAGCTGCCAGCCCCATGCACACGGTGAGCTCTGCTAGCTGCCAGCCCCAGACTGTAACAGTTTATCTGCGAGCAGTTGTAGGCAGCCCCAAAGCATGTGACCATGCTGGGCTGGCCCCTCCCCCCAGGCCACAGGTACACTTGTTGCCACTTGGCTGCTGGCCAGCTGACTGACCTTGAGAAACAACATACCAGCAGATCAGTCTCACCTTAAGAGGCCATGGGAGTCAATGGAGCAAAATAACACTTTCTTGGTGATAACTTTCGAATGGTATGAGACATCAAAATTCTAGTACCGATTAGGCACAGCCGTACAGATTCTAATATCTTCGAGATGGTTTTAAATATAACTGCATAATTCATGTCACTTGATTGGCAGGCATATACGGCTAAACAATGTGTTTTATATGCGTGACAGTTATGCGACATGTGTTGAATAGTTATAACTTGTATTGTCTTGAGTGTATTAAAACTAGGAAAACGCCATATGCGTTGTTGGACGAGCGAATAGTAATAGTATGGGTAAAGATGTGTAAAAACTGCTTCGAGTGGTACCAATTTAGCACATTTCATGTTATTTCTTAAAAATGGCTGACCGGATCAAGCTGAAAATTTTTGGAAATTTGTATCAAAATGTAATTGAACTTCACGCAAAATTTCATTCTTATGGAGGGTAAAAATATTTTCTTTTTTTTTTCGCTGTTATATTCTAATGGGTATTTTTTAAATTTCTAAAATTCATTAAAAAAAAGTTACCCCTGATAATGCCACAAAACTATACAGATCTAAGTTGGATTGAAAAAAAGTTTGAAGTTGATAGCTGTAGCCGTTTGACCTGTGGAGAACCGACAATTTTTTTTTTTTTCAGTATGTCAAATTGAATCCTTGCTGAAGCTCGTCTAATTATCTGTGCCTACTCGGTACTAGAATTTTGATGTCTCATACCATTCGAAAGTTATCACCAAGAAAGTGATATTTTTCTAAATCGACTACTATGGACTTCATCTTTACTAGGTGTGTGCGAGTCCAGGTTTTCAAACTCGAGTCGGATTCTTTGTAAACTTATCGAGTCTGGCTCGAGTCTCGAGGCCTCCATTTGTTGAAACGATTTCAGGCACTATCAGTAGGCCGACAAAACTTCAACTCCAAACAATTATAATGTGCTAGTTACTAGTAGTTGTCATCAATAAAGGACAGAAGTGAATTTACAAAGGAATAAATAAATAATAATAATGAATATTCAATATCTTTCTTAATGTATATTCATTAATTTACTCTCTATTAAATCTACCTTAAGTTGTTGTTACTTGAATGTTACAATTAGGCCCCACTTGAATAGTAGTAAATACATAATGCGAGTATTCTCGATGCTATTTCGAAACCATGGTGATTTCCCGCTAGCCAATGCCCAGTAGCAGCCAATGAGAAGCGAGAATTATCATTTCGGAATCGGCGGCAGACTTGCACACCCCTCATCTTTCCGTGTTCACAAACCAGATTGAAAGAAGAGTTTACAACTCCAAGATAATTGTATGCTCTTAAATTAATGACATTCCTGTTTTCTGATCAAGATAGTAAGATAAGAGTAGTAGACTAAGATAGTAAAGTTGAATGTCTGTACTTGTATGATCTTTGACAAGTCCATGCAGGAGAAGTGGGAAGTTTTCAGACCGGATGCTGTCATTACAGCCGTTTATATGCGTCCCGATGATGCCGATGATACGGTGCTGTGTTTTCCTCGCATGTCCATATAAGGTTGGAAACGCGCTGCTCTGAGCTCATTGAGCGGGCAGGCCTGATGGATCATGTGAGCTATTGGAATTCTCATTACAATCTCAATGACTCATAGCAGGGGACTCCAAACCGACCCGCGAAACGACGTGTGATGGAAAATTACAGCGGAAAACTTATAAAAGTTGATCTGTCAGTTGACGAAAATCTATTGGCAGCAAAGTTGATAGATATTTGTTGTACATTATTGTACTGTCCTTAAGCCCCGTTTACACGGTTCAATTTTTCATCAAATTACTTGTATTTCATATGGAGTAAAAGAAATTTGATCGTGTAAACGCAAACATTGAACGAAAACTATTGAGCGAAAGTATTGTATTTCATATTGACGTTCAATACTTTTCGTTTAGGACAGGTTCTAATTTCATCACATATAGAATGAAAACTGGCCAATCACAGCTCACCATTCTTGTGACGTATCGTTCTTTGGTATCACTAGTTAAAATGGCTGCCATCAAAACACCGTGGACGCGAGATGCTGCCACTATTTTAATAAATTTATATGAAGTTGAGTCATGTCTCTACGTGGTGACCTCTCCCGACTATCATAACAGGTAATTACAGTTTTAACTTATCAACATTTCATGTGTACATAATGAAAGTAGTAATATTATCCATGCAATTGGTCACTCATGTATAACCCTACTTTTCACCTGCGAACTTGGTAGGCCTACAAACAACAACTTTCTGCAATTCATATTTCTAGCAATAACTTATTCATAGCTTTACTTACTTTTTTAGGCCTCAATTGCGTATTTACATACATTATTGACATTACAGGAATAAACACCAATTTGCCTTGGAGAAGATAGCGCAGCAAATGTGTGATGTTCGACCAGGAACAACATCAGCTGACGTAAAGGCACAATGTAATGGGCTGAGGACCCAATACCTCGGTGCTATAGCCAGCGATAAAGCATCAAGAAAGAGCGGGTGTGGCACCGACAGTGTGATCAAACCATCACTGTGGTGTTACGACCAATTACATTTTCTGGCGGAAAATAATATTCATTTCCACGGCCATTCAAACCTCACTTCGAGTGGGCCTACCAGCATAGATATAACGTCTCCTCGTGCAGAAAATGTAAGTAGGCGAGATCAGGGTCATAATAATCAATCAGGTACGGTAGTCCAATGAACCAGTGAATTTTCACAGTATCTGGCCTCAACATAGGATAGGCCTAGGCCTAATATTGTCCCTGTAAACTTGGGCATACCCTCATATTTCAATTGGTTTCATTTCATTCTATGTAAATCTATATTTGTACATAGTGTACAGTTCCAAAAAGGTGCAATGAACCAGAGTCTTGGGGTACTTTTTACAGGCCTATTTTATAATTTAATTGTCTTGCGTAAAATTGAATTCAAATTTCAAAGTAGACACTTTAAAGAAATCGACATTAGACCACATCTACAATATGCCGGTAAGTGTTGAGTTTTGGTTTCTCAATTTACAGAGTGAAGGGAATACATTTGATGACATCTTCGATGCTGAACTGTCGATCTCGGAGGAACTTGACGGAGAACTAGAAGAACGAGATCTTCCATCACGCTCTTCAAGTTCTGGTTCCGCTCCAAAGAACAAGAAACAGAAGACAGAGGTACCGGCTATGTCGGTGCTAGAAAGAGCATCGCAAGTCCTAGATCAAGTGACTCGCAAGCCGCGATCCGTGGACGACCCAATAGATACTTTCCTGAAGCACTTGGGGAGTGAACTAAGAACAATTAAATGCCCTAAAAAGCTGCGAAAGCTCCAACGGAAGCTCTTGTCCCAAGTGGGAGACTGTCAGGACGAGGAAGAATCCGACTAGCTAACATTCATTGTTTGTTTTAATAATTTACAGTGCAAGAATAAAACATAATTCAACACCACATGTTTGTGAACCTACTTTCAGAAAAATCTCATTTATTCTAGATCCAACCTGTACCTAGCTTTTTATTCTGCTATAAAATGAAATCGTAATCAAATGTTTTTTAAACTCGACTCATTCACGTAGTCAATCATTCACGTATAGGTTTTGTAAAGTTGCAGGACGAATAACTGTGGGGACATAGGCCTAATTATATCAGATGTAAAAAAAGACGTCTGGTATAGGATGGGTAATACACAATACGACAGGAGAATATGCAAACAAAGTAAATATTGGGAGTGGGCCTTTGAAGTGGGTATCGTACAATGAAATATGAATTTGCAAATGTATTTTATTTTTTCAATTGTAATTGAAATTTACCATATATACAGCTGTGTTATAATATAGTGTGCTGTGTGACACTACAATTGATCATAACTTGATTTCAATTACGGTAGGCCTAGTTGAAGTTGCTAAATCAAGGTAAGTATGCTGTTTAGCAATTGAAAATAGAGTCATTCTGCCAAGAAACTTTACCTTCATTATTAAAATACCCTTTGAACTCTTCTCTAACTTCAAGTGGTGCACGAGCTGTTCTGTTGCCAGCTTGATGCCCAATTCCTCTCAGTGCAGCAGTATCGGCTCTCCAGCTTCCGGGTACGAGCACACCATTTTCTTCTCTGTCGAGAGAATTATGTGGCATGTACGTTGCCATTGTCTCGGATCTCAAAAAGTTGTGCAATGCACAAGATGCCAATGTTATCAGCTGTGTCTTCTGGGCACTTAGATTTATTGTTCCCAGGAAAATACGGTACCGATTAGCCAGTATGCCAAATGCATTTTCGGAAACTCGACGAGCACGACTCAGACGATAGTTGTGTATTCTTTGTTCAATGTGAAGGCCTCGGTTGGGATATGGTTTCATCAAGTTCTTGCTTAATGAGAATGCATCATCAGCAACAATTACATATGGTACAGGTACATTTCTCATGGGAAGAACCCTTGGTGGAGGAATGTTCAAATCACCGTTTAGTAAAGCTTTGGACAGGTCACTGTCGCGGAAAACCCCCCCCATCACTAACTCGTCCATTTGTACCTACATCTACGTAAATGAACTTATAGTCCGCATCAATCAAAGCAAGCAACACAATGCTGTGAAACGACTTATAATTATAGAAAATTGATCCAGCGCTCTTCGGTGCACGAAAACCTATGTGTTTGCCGTCCATTGCTCCCAGACAGTTTGGATAGTTCCATTTGTCGAAGAACTCGCCAACAACTTGCTCCCACTCTTCCTCAGTGCTTGGAACCTGTACAATACAAACAGTAAATAAGACCCTAATCCAACTGTCTCGAACTTTGTTAAATATATGACAAGCCCAGGCCAAAAGTCGATACCTATGCGATTTTAATTTATTTAAATGAAATATTAATTAGGGCTGCAGTTACTCACTTTTACTAGCAACCAACTTACCAAGTAAAAACCAGTTACCAAATTTTATCGTCAACAGTACACAATCTGACAGACGTCATCGCAGATGAACATTATTATTCAATAATTAAACATAATTATTTACCGGTGACAAACTCAATGCCGGTACCTAGACCTGATAACTCGACCCTGTCAAACAGTGTAAAAGCTGAAAAGTCTCGTCACCACTCCGCATCATGAAAAATTCTACAATTAAAACATTCAAGTATTATAAACATTGGGCCTACCTTCAAGTGAGTCGATTTTATCGCATCGTATATTGCTTGACACACTTGCGGTATGATTAGCGAAATCGTACACACGGGTATTCTCGTGGCATATTGTAAGTCTGCGTAGCTGTTCCCTGTTGCGGGGAACCGCAACGTTGATGTCAGGCGGTATTCGCTGCTAATGCTGTGCCTCATATGGGTGTCCTGTTTTTTTATAGCAGGGTCGACCATTTCCAGAAGTTTTCTGAATGTAGCTAAATCCATTTGCAAATAATTTGCAAATGCCAAGAGGTCCTCAGTGGCAAGCTCATTGTGCACTAGGCTTAGTGTACTCCTCCCTGGCAAATTTCGCCTAGCTACCCAAGGCCTTACCCAACATTTCCTCTTTTTCCTTGCCTTTTTCTTCAAAAGTTCCAAAATACATACAATATTTACCACTGCAAGTGCAATAATTACTTTTTCGTTGTCCGAGTCAGAATCTGACGCCATGTTGAATTACGAACAGCTGAGTGATCACGGCCAGTCAAACATGTTCACCTGACGTCAGCATGACGTCATCATTTGACCGAACTTATTGAACAGTGTAAACGAACATTCAATGTTTCTGTCAAAATAATTGATTACAAGTATTGAGTAAAATTATTTTGATGAAACATTGAACCGTGTAAACGGGGCTTTACTATCTTTCAATGAATCAGACCCTGGAATTGAGCCAAATAGACCTGGAAAACCTGGAAAAGTGAGGGAATTTCATAGCAAGATATAAGTGGGAAGCCTGTTATAGCAAGCATCACGTCCATCAGTCGAGAGAAGGGAGCCGGACTTGATTAAAGCAGGCCGGAAGGCATACGGGAGTATTGAAAGAGTCCTCGACGACAAATAAACGCACTGTTATGTCTGCCGGTGGGATGTAGTGAGCCTAGAGACAGATCCAGCGTCGAGAACAACTGACCACTTGGTTAGAAGAGCTTTAGCAACGATTCATTCGACATACTGAAATTTTTTTTTTTTTTTTTTTCATGTTTTTTTGTCGGTTTTTCACAGGTTAAACGGCTACAGCTATTAACTTCAAACTTTTTTTCAATATGGTTCCTCATCTAACTTAGATCTGTATAGTTTGTTGGCAGTATCAGGTGGTAACTTTTTTTTCTATGAATTTTAGAAATTTCAAAAATACCCATTCAAATAACATGACAGGGAAAAAAAAATCCAAACAAACGAAATTTTGCGTGAAGTTGAATTATATTTTGATACACATTTCTGCAAATTTTCAGCTTGATCGGATCAGCCATTTTGAAGAAGAAACATAAAATGTGCTAAATTGGTACCACTCGAGGCAGTTTTTACCCATACTGTTACTATCCGCTCGTCTAACAACGCATATATGGCGTTTTCCTAGTAGTTAGCATTGGACAAGTGTGTACTGTTGTTTGCATTGTGAGCCGTGTAATCCTCTGCCGCCCGACTTGTTGGTGACACGACTCGACTACAGTACTCTGTGACTGCCGCCCGACTTGTTGGTGACACGACTCGACTACAGTACTCTGTGACTGCCGCCCGACTTGTTGGTGACACGACTCGACTACAGTACTCTGTGACTGCCGCCCGACTTGTTGGTGACACGACTCGACTACAGTACTCTGTGACTGCCGCCCGACTTGTTGGTGACACGACTCGACTACAGTACTCTGTGACTGCCGCCCGACTTGTTGGTGACACGACTCGACTACAGTACTCTGTGACTGCCGCCCGACTTGTTGGTGACACGACTCGACTACAGTACTCTGTGACGTGCTGGCAGCTGGAACCCTGGCGGTCCTAGTGACTCGATAGATGAACATCTTCTGGATGTTTGTTATTTCATTCTCATACCGACTCGTACTGACGAGCAGTGATACGAGTCGGAGCTATAATTCTATCTGAATTAATGTATTGCTTGGCAACGAAAATTGTTTTCCACAAAATGTGCTGAGAACTTCTTAAGAGTCCGTGGGAGGCGATTTGGCGGAATATCGTTTTTTTGTTGATTACTTTTTAACTGTGAGAGATATTAAAATTCTGAAAACGAGGAAATACATATATTTTCATCACCTTCAAAATGGTGTAAGTAATAACTATTCATCTCGTATTGCACAATTGTCAGGCATGTACTGTTCAACTAAAATCAACCATATACATCTGACAATTGATTCTAGTTCTTACTGACAGCATGTTGAAGGTATTGGTGTTTGTTTCCAGGAGCCGCCCGCTGGCAGCGATGGAGAGGCCGCTGGGAGCGCGCCGGACTGGGACAACAAGAGTGGCACGAGTGAGGTGTCAGTGGCCTGCCTGCAGGACCGCATCATGCAGATGGAGGAGACGCACTACAGGTAGACCCTGCGTGACCCTGCGTGACCCCGCGTAATCCAGCGTAACCCTGAGCAACCCTGCGTAATCCTGCGTAGTGCTGCATAACCCTGCGTAACGCTGCATAGCCCTGCATAACACTGTGTAGCCCTGCGTAACCCTGAGCAACGCTGCGTAACCCTGTGTAACGCTGCGTAACCCTGCGTAGCCCTGAGCAACCCTGTGTAACCCTGTGCAACCCTGCGTAGCCTTGCGTGACCCTGCGTAATCCAGCGTAACCCTGAGCAACCCTGCGTAACGTTGCGTAGCCCTGCATAACACTGTGTAGCCCTGCGTAATCCTGCGTAACCCTGAGCAACCCTGCGTAATCCTGCGTAGTGCTGCATAACCCTGAGCAACCCTGCGTAATCCTGTGTAACCCTGAGCAACCCTGTGTAATGCTGTGTAACCCTGCGTAACCCTGAGCAACCCTGCGTAATCCTGTGTAACCCTGAGCAACCCTGTGTAATGCTGTGTAACCCTGCGTAGCTCTGAGTAACCCTGCGTAGCCCTGCATAACACTGCGTAATCCTGCGTAACCCAGCGTAACCCTGAGCAGCCCTGCGTAATTCTGCGTAACGCTGCATAGCCCTGCGTAACGCTGCATAGCCCTGTGTAACGCTGCATAGCCCTGCGTAACGCTGCATAACCCTGCGTAACGCTGCATAGCCCTGCGTAATTCTGCGTAACGCTGCATAGCCCTGCGTAACGCTGCATAGCCCTGCGTAACGCTGCATAGCCCTGCGTAACGCTGCATAGCCCTGCGTAACGCTGCATAGCCCTGCTTAACGCTGCATAGCCCTGCGTAGCCCTGAGCAACCCTGCGCAGCCCTGCGTAATTCTGCGTAACGCTGCATAGCCCTGCGTAACGCTGCATAGCCCTGCGTAGCCCTGAGCAACCCTGCGCAGCCCTGCGTAACCCTGAGCAGCCCTGCGTAATTCTGCGTAACGCTGCATAGCCCTGCGTAACGCTGCATAGCCCTGCGTAGCCCTGAGCAACCCAGCGTAGCCCTGCGTAATGCTCGCTTCTAGTCCTTGCAGACACATTCTCGCTCCCAGGATGGGATATTTCACAGTTATACCGTACAGACACGCGTGTTTATACAGCATTTTATAACATTCAGTAGCACGTTGGGCCCGTCCCAGTACTGAGCTTCAACCTACTAATAATCCATCAACGTCTTTTCCACCTCGCCCCCCGCGTATTCTACTCTATAATCGTCCCCCCCCCCCTCCTCCTTTCAACTTCGACTCCTGCCTGTATTGCTTCTGCTTTCCGCTACACACTCAAGGTCATAGTCCCGCAGCAATAACATGACGACCAAACGATCTGAGACTATAAGACGCCCCACATCCTCCATGGGCTTCTAGCCCGCGCTCATTCAGTGCCCGATACTTCTGTCTTCACGCCCCTATGTCCCTGCGCACATTTTACCCCCCTCAATATAATTGCCGTCTAACCAAAGTGCGCGATCTTTCTGCCGCGCGCGATGCACGGACACACGCTTCACTCTCTCCGAGAATTTTAATTAGGGTTGCCCTTTGATATGAATTCCATGATCGATAATCACTGGCTTCATATCGATAAACAACTAGAAAAATAATCGATATTTCAGACAAGTATCGATAATCAACTTGAAGTGATTGATAATCGATTATATTGATTATCAGTTTGAATAGCGTGTGACCCATAGAGTTATTATAGAAGTATCAGCTTCCCATTCCTCTCTTCCCTTTCCTACCACCATAAATCACACCACGTCCAACATTGAAGTCATTGACAAGCAGTTCACTTTGAACACCAAGAGTGTCCACCAATCGTGTTACAGAAATGTTACCGCCTTACTCTTTCATTGGATAATTTTGGAAGTAAACACTAAACATATAAAAATGCTGATGTACACGTTGCTTATCATATGAAACAAGTGCTATCAACTGGCAACGTGCCGTGTTGCAGCACGAACGAGGAGCTGCAGGCCACGCTGCAGGAGCTGGCCGACCTGCAGGCGCAGCTGACCGAGCTGCAGGCAGACAATGAGCGCATGGCGGACGAGAAGACGGTGCTGCTGGAGTCCCTGTGCCGCCAGACGGAGAAGCTGGAGGACTCCAGGACCAAGGTGGACACGCTCCAGGAGCTGATGCTGCGCGAGGGACAGGGGGACGTGCGGGCGGAGCGGGAGCAACAGCTGGTGGACCTGTTGAAGGTAGGCTAGCAGTGCATTCTTACGCTAATAATCTCACAACAGAGACGAGACAGATTTAATCCTTTCACATTTGGTAAAATTTACGATATAAAACCCACCAGGTTAGCCAATAATAGAGTATTTTAATTAAATTCATAACTCACCACACAATAAAGATAAATAATTAATTTCAAAAGATTTGGTCAGACAATAGTTCAAATTACAACATTTTAATTTGTTTTTCAAATTAAAATATCGTAATTTGAATGAAAAAATTGAAAATAGAAACACAGCAATACTGTCAGTTGTTGAGGATAATGTGTACATAGGCCCTAACCCTCAATTTCACTCCCATTATCACTTTAAAAATGTCATTGTCATTATCCTCATCACTTACCTCATCTAACACATCTTCTAAGTTATCAGAATTGATTGTTATGTCTATTATTGTGACGAGAATCACTCGCCGGCGTACAACTGGACGACGCCATTGTTATTGTTTAGAACCTTGGCAACAAACACAGCCTTGTTGAAGCTCTTTACATTAGATTATTATTTGATGGATTTGAGAATGCACCCACTAAAATCATCGGTATTGAACTTCTAACGACATCTACCCAGAAAATAAATCAACTTTGAAGCATTACTCGATTGGTAAAAATGCCTGCATTTAGCTCGTTTTGAGAACGTATCTCTTCCGTGCGTAACCTGTGGCGGGCAGGGCCGGCTCGTAGGATTTTGGCGTCCTGGGCGAACCCCAAGACACTTCTTAAAATGTTTTCAAAGATCCTAAACGGGTAGTCCCAGCCGCCGGAAGCGAAAAATTTGGCGTTTTGAACATTTTAAACCGATTTTAAAACATATTAGAGACTCTCCGGATATATAAAACATTCTTACCCTTCTGTTGATCCAAGGAAAATATTAATTGGGCTGATGAATACTGCGCGAGGTCATCCAATTTTCATGACATGTTCACCCTTCGACCGTCAATAGGCCGTGACGCGCTCATAAACAATTATCATCATTTGATGAGCAAGCACAAATGCAAAGAACATTATAAATGAAGATTATATGGAGAAAATAAGAGTTGAATAGGAAGAGAAGAATCATTGTTACTTCCGTACACTTTGGTTTTTAGTCATTCCTATACTATATATTTAACACTGATCCTGCCGGTCAACACTCAAACCATTGTCGCTAGTGTACAGTCTCTCTGGAGACCTCCTGGAGTGAGGATGTGCTGCTTTGTTTCTCCTCATATTTCTTCCGATCGGTGTGGAAGTACTGGGTCAGGGGAGTGGTGAAGGGGAACGGCAACCAATTCCGGAGAACTGCTGCCTGTGTTTATAAATGATAACCGCTCGTTTTCAGCGGCGCGCCTTTACGTTAATGTTGGCTTATCTGAGAAACTCTGAATAAGCAATGACACATTCTAATATTATATTTCGACTCGGGGAAAGCGTATCATTGAGACGTGAAACTCCCGTGCGCTAATGTTGTGGGAAGGGGAGACGGTCGATCAGAATCTTCGTCTTTCATGTGACGAACATTTCATTCATGTATAACAATGCTAATCAAATGAACTAGTTTTTTGTTGGAGAGGTTTATTCAAAGATACATTCATTATTTTATAATTGATTTCAATCCCTCAATATCAAGACTCATAACTATCTAGGGATCTAGGGAATATTTTCATAGTTGGACTCTATGATTTGTATTCATTAATCATAATATTTAAAGAGCATGGACAGAATTATTGTGTAATTTGATCTGTAAAATTTCAAATAATTGGATGAGCGATACCGAAGACCAGTCAAGGTGTGTAGAGTTTTCGACTCTATTTCATACAAATATCTCGCTCATCCTACCACGCAAATGCTGCGTTTGCCTAGTATTTCAGAATACAATAGTTGGATGAGCGATCTCAGAGCCATCATCCATCAGTCCAAATCGAGTCGAAAGAAAACATGATAATTTTCATCATTCACCTTTCTGATTTTTTTTTCAAACATCGAATCTGTATACATACATCATCGTTTCCCAACTGAGACTAACGTATGATCGTTCGTATGGTTATAGTTTCGTTCGTTCGTTTTTTCGTTCGTTCTTACCACCCCAAAACAATCATTTGTCATCTCATAATGTAACTCATGAACAATACATCTTGGGGTAATAATTTTAGGGATAGTAAACAATTTCAACGTTTGCATTGGCCAAACTCATCAAATTGGCCAAATTGAGAAAAAACTTATTTGACCCACACATTCTTGAAATTGATTGTCATAGTCATATTTCTTATTGTTAAGTTATTTATCAACGATTTAAATATTGTTGTCTTCCATGTATTATAATTCTGAATTATCATTATACTCCAGATGATTTGTCACTCATTTATATTGACTTTTTATTCCGTGTCCGCGATGTAGCTGTATTGAAACCATAATTTCTATTCTTCATGAATAAAAAGTTCTCTCTTAACTAATTTTCTCTCGTCAATTCTTCTTTTTAATTTTTCTTCAAATCTTCTTTTCTCTCCTATTTATCATATAACTGAATATTGTTGTTTCCATTTTTTTTTTAGATAAATTGAACAATTAATCAATTGATTGATTTTTCATTCATTGATAATTATATTTCAAGAGTTTTCAGAATTGTCTGGTTTTGGTAATAAGTGGTCAAGTGGACATGGAGGAACTACCGTTTCGAAATTCCAAAATTACAATGTGAATAACATCACGGAAAAAAATTGAAACATATTTTTAGATGAGCGTTAGCGAAGATTTCGACTCAAGTCTCACGGAGCTTTGCCTGTCTGTTTTTTCATTTGTTTGTTTGTGGGCACTGCACAGGTCGCAGGGTTTGACCGATCGACATGAAACTTTTTTTATACGCAAACTTATCCAACTTAGAACGCTATAGTTTTTGGGTCCAATCAGTTGGACCATTTTCAGATACATTATCTCAAAGTTTCTAAAAACCTCATTAGATCAGGCTGTGCAGAAGAAATTGAAAAATAAAATCTCTCCATTTTAATTCAAATTTCCTCAAATGTGAACACGGAAATTATACAAATGATTGAAAATTTGTATGCAATTCGGACCGACCGTTTCGAAGAAAAGAATGTAATACATGCTTTTTATTCATTGAATATATATATAATAATAATAGCACGAAAATGTTGCATTGTTAATTCACGGCTCTCTAGATTCGTTGGTATCGAATGAAGTATATTTTATATGATCAAGGTATGTAGAGTTTTAGATTTTACTTTCTAGATATCTCGCTCATCACACAACGCATATTCTGCCTTTGCCTAGTTCATTGAAAAAGTGCAATTTGGGTCGTTGAAGGACGATAAGAAATTTTCATTGAGTCGGGGGGGTAAGATCTGACATAGGTGTGTAGATTCCCATTCAATCTCAAAAGTGATTACTTCAAATTTGAAACAGTAGGCCTATATGCATATTAGGATCCAGCTATTACCTATACATAGTGAGTTTCCTACTTTTTTGATTACCATTTTTTTGTAATAGATTCAATAAATAATCAGTCAAGTATTTGGTACTAAAATTCTTACAGGTTGGGAGATGATTTTCATACTTGCACAGATAATGTATATTTCAGCCTGTCAATCAGGCTACAAAGGACCCGAAACAATTCAAAAACCGAATGCACAATCAACAAATATGATAAAAATATACTTGCAAAATTCAACAAAAATTCCTGATACAAATTATTCGTTAAAATGGAATTTGTGATAGGCCTATCAGATGTTCCACTAAATTGTGAAAAAATGATGGAGGATGAATGGCGTGTTTGTGTGTGGGTGAGTAGCATGCATTTTACTCTGGTGAAAAGACACAGTCGTTGCTCTTGACTAACAAAAACAGCCTCAAATGCATTATCCAATTGGGTGATATATTCAACAAATTACGGAAAATCGGATCGGAATTTTATATTTTAGAGATAAGATGGATAATAATCTATTTAAAGTGCGAAAGAAAACCATATTGTCATATTTCTGAAATGGCACGCTTGATCGATTGAGTTTGAATTTTGAAAAATTGTTTCTCATTGACATTGTAATTATAAAAAATGTATATATATATATATATATATATATATATATATATATATATATATATATATATATATATATATATATATATATATATATATATATATATGTATGTATATACTATTTCTAATCAATCACCATATTTAACAGATAGCCTATTTCAGATGTAACAACGTAACTACAATTTTTTGTACATAATAAAGTTATTCGAAATTGTAATTGAATCGAGTGTGGATTTGTTGTTGCGTCTTGTCCAATGTTCTGCAAGTATTGCATTATCTCCCGAGCAGAAACTATACTAAATATCTTCAATTATTTTACTTCATATTTCGAACTGTGATACATTTAATCAATGCTATTCCTATTTCATCAGTATACCTGCATATGGACTTTGGATCCTGGCCTTACCCCCCCCACACCGGTTTCTAGCGTTTGGCCGGTTTGGATGACAAGTTGCCTACCCACCAGTCGTCAGAAAAACAGACTTTTACTTTTGCTTCAAGCTGTACATATACAGGCCATGGATCACTTCAAAGGTTTAAAAACCGCTGCCGTCTGTTGGTATATGGACCTTGGTTTCCAAACAATCAAACCAGTGCCTTCTTCATATACATCACAGATTTTAAACGTTTTAATTTATTGGTGACACTTGCTGCTCATATTTAATAGTTCCTTAATTGCTTTCTTAATTGCTTTTATTGATGTGTAAAAAAGTACCTTAAAAATGCGTTTTCTTCGTTATTTCACATCCGATTGTTCCATAAATCGCTTAAAATAGGTATGATAGATCTTTCCACACTCAGTATAAATTTGAGAGCTTTTGAAAAAAATAAAATTCCAAGTATTTCTCCCCTGGCCTATTCTTATGGGGAATTTCCATACTTTCCGATTTTTTTCCAGAAAATCCGTTTGACCGATTTTTCTGAAAAACAATCCCAACCTATTCTGGTATAACACCAATTTGTAAAAAAAGTTTCGAGTTGATTGAAACTTTTTCCTGACCTGTATGCCGCGTACAAAATTACAAACAAAAAAACAAACAAAAAAAAAAAAAAAAAACATAAAAACCAAGCCCAAAATTTTTCGGTATATGAATGAAAATCTTCGCTACGCTCATCTAAATACTATCTCATCTACCTTTATATACATTATGTATCCCATGTTTTGTTGTTCTGTGTCATATGGCAATCTTTTATTCAAGGCAGTCTTATTTTATAAATAAAAAATATAAAAATACGACATAATAAAATAGAAAATATCTACGAAAACCGAGATTGAATAATAAACATTCGCAAATATAATGACCTCAAATTCTGCAATCTATAGAAAATCCTAATCGTATTCTTTATTCCAAATCAAATACCGCGCTAGCTAGGTAGTACCATAAACGAAGGATATGCTCTGTCTCTGGTATTATCACTCAATACGAGCTCTACTAGGTTGTGTATGTTTTCCCATTTTAAATATTACTTATTAGAATAATTTGTAAAAATGTACCCAAATAAATAATAAATGAACGAAATCACATTCCATCGATTTCCGGCGCACGTGTTCACAACAATAGCAAGGACTCGAAATACAGAAAAATTGCCAGTCGCCGAGTACGCGCTACAGCCTAGGAGGATTTAATATTAGTATATCCTCCTAGGCCACACCCACAACTCGCTAGACATTAGTTGGGAATTTGACCGCTGTCGCCGGCCTAGTCGAGCGCCCTTGGCTGGCTCGGTTATCGCGAAGAATTGTGCGAAATCTCAGTTTCGAGCGAGCGTAAAATATCGTAAAACATGTGCATAAAGTTTCATAGAGAACTCTGCTCATACTTGATGTATCGGGACAAGTGAGGTGTCATTTTATTCGCAAATGTTGGCAGATTGAGGCAGTTTCATTTATATTAAAATCAAGCCACTAATGCTGACGCTATGACATGAAGAAATTAGCTTACTTCTTCAACCAAATATGACATTCCGAAAAAAATGGATATAAAATTAGAGATATTAATTCATCACATTTTTTTTATTTCAGCCCTATATTCAGAGTGTGTACTATTTGCACAAAAAAAATCAAATGGATAACTCAAATCGCACAGAAAATTTGCATGAATTTACAAATGTCTATATATTATTGAATTTTCCGTAATTTCCACCCCATTTTTTTTTTTTCAAAAAGTGAAAAATATTTTTTTCAACACATTTTAGAGAGTACTATCCGGAAAGAGTTGAAAAAACGCATTGAAAATATTGTAGGATCCCCCTTAAGAACTCAACTGACGACTTGTCACCTTTCAAACGGACCTCCTTATCACTTTGTAATTGCATATTAACAATAATTTTGCATCAAGTATTCCATGTTCATTTATATAAAAAAAAAATGTGCGCCCCAAAAATTTTGCGCCCGGGTCGCCCCGCCCACGAGCCGGCCCTGGTGGCGGGCGACATTGAAAAACGGCAGGCATGCGTGCGAAACCGTGAAAGGGTCAAGATCAAGGACAGCTCTGTCCCACCAAATGGTGTTGCCCCTACTGTGCCATGGATGTTGATATCCGCCACGAGTAGCGCATTCAAATAGTTGGTCGGATTCACACTAGATGACGAAGCCAATTCCATATTTGATTTTTGTGCTGTCGAGTTCCTTTAGTTTCTTCAACAGTTTTCAGATAAATGTGTCTTTTAGTTGTAATACTTCTGCTGGCTTACCAAACTATAAAAAAACAAAGTGGATATACATAAAAGTATACACATACATGGTACAGTTGGTACAGTTGGTACAGGGGTATTGCGTCGAGTGACGATGAGTTGAGGACGTATCACGCCAGGTAGGCCCGCGTCATGCCTTGATACACCCAGCCATCCAGACCTGTTATTAACTACTGTTGCATTCCTCAACGTGAATAATGTATTGTTATTGCTATGTACATTGAGTTGATAGTGGTGTGCGAGTCCAGGTTTTCAAACTCGAGTTCGATTCAAGTCCCATTCTTCATAGAGTTATCGAGTCTCGAGTCTTTATTCAGACATGAGAGTAATTATTAAACCAACCCAACCAAAAGCCGGGGGCTTGACCGAAAAGTCTTGGTGGCCGTTAGACAATTTCAGGCACTAGACCTATCAGTACAAAAATTCAACTTCAACTAATTCTAATTTGTTACTTGAATGTTGAAATTAGGCTCTACGTGAATTAGTAAATACGTATGCGAGTACTTCCAATGCTATTTCACGACCACGATGATTCTCCAATAACTTTGGTTGCCATATTGTTGAATCTGTTGAACAGATTCGTTGATGTAGATTGAAACTAAAACTAGGAAAACGCCTTATATGCGTTGTGAGATGAGCTTAGAAGTATGGAAATGTAGAATTAAGAACATTTGGTCAGCTCAATGTACATCTGCAGGCCATGGATCACTTCAAAGGTTTAAGAACCGCGACTGTCTGTTGGTATATGGACCTTGGATTCCCAACAATGGTACCAGTGCCTTCTTCATGTCCATCACAGATTTCAATCGTTTTAATTTATTGGTGACACTTGTTGCTCACATTTAATAGTTCCTTTAATTGCTTTCTTAATTGCTTTTATTAATGTGTAAAAAAAGTACATTAAAAATGCGTTTTCTTTGTTATTTCACATTCCATTGTTCCATAAATCGCTTAAAATATGTATGATAGTTCTTTCACCGGCACATGCAGCGCAGTGGTTAACGCGCTAGCTTCATGTGATCTGGGAGACGAGGGGAATTTCGAACCCAGTTCGATCCCCGCCGACGACCATCTTTACAGGGGTATTTCATGGTTTCCCTCTGTAGTCTATAGGGTAATGCCGGGGTGGTTCCTACAATGATTCGGCCATGACCGCTTCCTTCCCACTATCCTTCCCATCACCCAAGAACCTTCATCTCATCATCTCATTAATCATCCATCCGACGCCATTAGATCTCAGTTATCATAACAGTGCGTCGTTAAACCCAATATAAAAAATAAATAAAAAAATAAAAAATAATAATAGTTCTTTCCACATTCAGTGTAAATTTGAGAGCTTTTGGAAAAATTTGTTTTCCAAGTATTTCTCCCCCCGACTTATTCTTATTGGGATATTCAATACTTTCCAAATTTTTTCCGGATAAACCGTTTGACCGATTTTTCTGAAAAACAACCCAACCTATTCTGGTGTGACACCAATTTGGAAAAAAAGTTTCGAGTTGATTGATATTTTTTCCTGACCTGTATGCCGCGTACAAAATCACACAAAAAAAGACCAGAATTTTTTGGTATATGGAATGAAAATCTTCGCTACGGTCATCTAAAAATTGAGAATTCAAATTTCGGAATGGGCGTCAGTTTGAAAGACTTGAGTCTCAGAGCTTGCAGGAGGAGCGCGAGGGCCTGCTTGGGCGGCAGGAGGAGCTGAGCGGGCAGCTGGGCGGCGCGCGGGAGCTGCTGGCGGCGCGGGAGGCGGACGCGGAGCGCCAGCGGGGCCGGGTGGCGCAGCTGGAGCACACGGTGGACGCCGCCCACTCCGAGCGCGCGACCTTGGACCGGGAGCTGGCGTGCGCCAAGCAGGACTCGTCCGCGCGACTCCTGCAGATAGCACGCCTCAACACGCTGCTAGACAATGCACGCGCCAAGGTACGTACGTGTTCACTTCGCCCCACAGATTGGGGGGAAATAGCAAGATGAAACGCTACAATAACAGTTTTGGGTCATTTCCTCAAATAAAGGAATTAATTCCAATTCCTGTTACTCGATCCAAAAAGGAACTAGTTAGCCTAATGTTATTATTCTCAGAGAAGAAAAGAACTCAAAAGTTCATGAAAAATTATGTTCCTTTGAAATTCCTTTGGAAGTTACCCACGCGGTGTTTTTTGTTTGAATTTGTTGGAGTATTTTCATGGCTTTCAGAATGTTACAAAGTTGAAGATTTCCACATTTTCATTACGGATTTAACATTTGCGAATGTGATTGAAGATTGCATATTTTACATTACTGTTCATTTAAACTACATATCAGTTTGTGGATAAGCAAAATTGTGTTTGAAAAACTACATACAGCGAAACCTCTATCCATCGTTTATCAAGGGACCAGGAAAATAAAACTATCAGTCTAAAACAGTCTGTCCAGGAATATTGAACATTGATTAGATGGGAGTGGGGTGAGAAAAAATGAACGATACAAGCAGGAAAACGATGGATCCGGGAACGATGCATACAGATTTCACTGTATACCTATTCTAACTAATTGGCTCAAATTTTGATCCGGATAGTAAAAATGTGTTCCGTGAAATCCGTGTTGATTTGAGCGGTGTCGACAAGTGCTGAGAGTGACTTGTTGTTGCAGGTGGAGGCGGTGGAGGCGGCGGGGGAGCGGGACGAAGTGCTGGACAGCGTGCGCCGAGAGAAGCAGCTGCTGGAAGGCCAGGTGGTGACCTTGCAGGACCAGCTGGGCAGCTGCCAGGCACAGCTGGCCCGGCTGCATGACCAGCTGCAGCACCTGCAGGAGGAGTGCAAGGTAGCTGCTTACTCATTCATCTTACCCATATTTTACATCTTCAAAAACCAGTGCAATTGAATGAAAAGTTCACATCTCCTTTCATAATGTTATGCTCTTCAATGAATGTGACATTTGATTCTTGTGGATTCAATAGGTTTTGAGATAATAGGCGTACGTCAATGAATTTCATCAATCTTTTTATTCATTCATGTATTATCTTGGAACTGATTGAATTCACTGTAATAGAATGTCATATTAATTGAAGAGCATGAAATTATCTTGGAGATGTGAACTTTTCATTCAATTACATTGGTTTTTGAACATAGTAAAAAAAATTGGTGAGGGTGAAATTGTTTATTCTTATAAGCACCGTGCTTGAAGGAGCCAGTCTTCATGTGACTGTCTAGCGCCAAGAGATCGGTTCCTGTTCACTCGTAGAGCCACATGTCTGGCGGCTGCTCAACGACCCCACCAACAGCTAGGTTATACGGGGTACTGATGAGCAAGTGGTGATACTGATGAGACAGAAACCCATGCCTCATGCGGGACTCGACCTGGGTTCAGTTTCTACCGCAGTAAGCGATAGTTCAACATTCGTACATGTGATAGAGAGAATGTGATCTGTTGAATTGTCACCTGACAACTTATTGCGATACAAGTTCTCTGCAAGTATTATTTGCTATCGGTTCAACAGAACCTGCATTGGTTAGTGATGATGGCTCAAACGATAGAACTATACGAGGCAAACGCAGCATATGCCTGTAAGATGAGCGAGATATCTGAATCAAGTATAATCGAAAACTCTATACACCTTGATCATGTACAATATATTTAATTCAGTTACTATCGTATCTAGGAAGCTGTGAATCTATCACTGCCAAATTTGTCTGCTATTATTTCTATCCATCCGATGTGAAATGAAAACATGTAGGCCCTATGACATTACTTTCATCAAAACGGCCGGTCCGAATTCGTGTCTTCACATTCAAGACAAATTCCAAGCATTTTCTTGCCCAGCCCAATCTTATGGGAATTTTAGAAAATCTAGGATGTTGTTTCTCAAAAGTGATCAGGCCGCCCCGGTGGCTAAGTCAATTATCGCTAGCGGTAGTAACTGAAGTCACCGTTGGGCGTGGGTTCGAGTCCTGCATAAGGCATGGGTTTTTGTAAACGTCCTTTCACCTATCATCACTTCATCGTTTCATTATCATCCGCTCATTCGTACCCCCGTATAACCTAGCTGTTGGTGGGGTCGTTAAGCAAAATTAAAAAAAAAAAGAAAAAAAAAGTGATCCAACCGATTTGACCCAAAAATAATTCACTTCTAAGTTTGATGAGTCTGCTTGTATAGAACAAGTTTCATGTTGATCGGTCGAACCCTGCGACCTGTGCAGTGCTTACAGAAAAAACAAACACAGACAAAGCTCCGTAAGAGTTGGCTGGAAATGTTGGCCAACGCTCATTTAATAATATGAATGTAGCGTCGCTGTGCGTTGTCAGTCATTTGTGCTCGTGTGGTTAATGCCGCCAATGACCGGTTGACGCGTGTTGACAGGTGATCCGCAACAACGCCAAGTCCCAGGTCAGTGACCTGGACTACCAGTGCAGCAACCTGCAGCAAGAGAAGCAAGACTTGACGGCTGACCTGGCCATCCTACAGGGCACAGTCGACGGACTCCAGGTAACTGCCGTCGACGCGGGTTGAAACGTGATACCAACAGCTTCCAAGTGAAGTATTTCCGCGGTCAGAATCTGAGTCCGTGGCTCTATTTGCCCGTCGCGCAACTATCGCTCTTATATACAACCACATAAGACAGCAAGGCTACACACGGCTCAGTAGAATGTTAGCCTTGGCACTTGGTTTGCACACAAATGATAGATTTTCCTAGTTCCACCATGTCACCGGTACCGTAGCCACTCTTATCTACATCCAGTTGACAAGGGAATCAGGTGAATGGGAGCGTTGTTAGTATCACAACATCATTGTGCAGCTGTTGATTCCATTCTCGTCTTGCCTTGTTTAGTTATATATTAATGTGTGATTTACGTGATGAATACAAGACGACATGTAAATGTAGAGTTTGTGTTGCGAGAGATATTTATGTAGAATGTGGGTGGGTTTGTGGGAACTATTTCTTGCATGAAAGTGAAACAGTCTAAAGTGTATATGGTTGAATGAAGTTAAGAGAGACCTAGCTGATGACTTGTATGCGTGTTGCCAGGAGCAATGCCAGTGCCACCTGGAGGGCAAGCGCCAACTGAAGACGCTGCTGTCCGAGAGGCAGAGAGACCTGTCCGAGGCGGAGCGGAACTACAAGCTACAGACCGAGGAACTCGCGGAGGAACAGAAGCTGCGGCGGGAAGAGGTCAGTCGATCTGCACCTACCGTAGTTACACGCATACAAGACGCACTCCTACTTTCCAGGTCCTATTCTTGGAAACCTGTTTGTCTACTTATATAAGACGCATTATCATATCCCCAATATTTGGTGTGATAAACATGATTCACGAGACCTTGTAACCACAAAAGAAGGTTCCAGTCCCGTTACCCTACACCACTAGCATATGACAGGTTCAAGCCTTCTCCTTTCAACGACTCTATTAGACAATAAATGATATTGATAATATCTCCCAAGTTTATATTCATTTGTATCCAGCCAATAGTGATGAGTGAGTAGCCCCCTGAATATCACCCACAGCACACTTCCAGGCAAGCATTGTTGATTGATGGTCAACAGATCTGGCAAGTGTCATGTTGTTAGATCCGGAGTCTGACCTCCTGACCTCTAATGCTAGGAAAGAGGCATAAGGGTCATTTGTTGACACATTTACGACAGTATTATGTCCCAACGATTGGGTCTGCCCTATGCTTCAACATTGACGACTGGCAGTGTTTCACGGGAACTGTTTTTGTGATGTTTTTACATCAGAGAAAAACAGATTTCAGCGAGCGCGCGTAAATATATCGCAAAATGTGACAGTTTTTTCCTCACGTACCCTTATAAGACGCAAGTGACTTTTTGTTGACTTGAAAATGGAAAAAAAGTGTGTCTTATATGCGTGTAAATACGGTAATGGAAAATCGAACGAATCGATTCGATACGCCTATCGAATCAAAACAATGATGTTGAAAATCGATCGAAATATTCGATACTGATTTTATTCAGTTATTGCTATATTATGAAATTATTTCCCAATATTCGATTAGGCATGTCTACTTGTGAGGTTATTATTCATCAATGTAATTGACTTTGAGTCCATGGTGTTTGTAGTTGTTGAGATGTACACCAGGCTGTGAATCTGTCCAAGATGCGGGCCCGTAAGAGCACGGGAGTTGATTTACCGGACGGTATGAGGTATCGACATTCTGAAGGCAAGGAAACATAGACATGTATTTTCAATACCTTCAAGACGGTGTGAATAATAACTATTTATATCAAATCACCCGATTGCCAGGAGGGGCATTCCTGTACAAGATAAACCCAGTTTTAACTTGAACCTGTGCTAAACGTGTAATGAAAAAGCAGTAATAACCCTCTAAAACCGGATTTAATCGTACTGGAATGCACCCACAGGAGTGTCTAGCTCATGTTGTGTTGTCAGAGTGCCGAGTGGAGCAAGTTCCAGTCGGACCTGTTGATGGCGGTGCGCGTGGCCAACGACTTCAAGACCGAGGCCCAGCACGAGCTGGAGACCCTCGTGCTGGAGAACAAGGCGCTCCGGGACAAGGTGCGCGCGCTCGAGGCACACATACACACGCACACAGGTAGGGAAACCTTGCTCGAGGTACAGTCAAGTCTGACTTTGTCACAGTTTATTTCAGCCGCAGAGTTTCTTCCTCACAAACTATGCAAGAATTACGTTGGGTTATTCACCGAACTGTGTCGGATTTCAAGTGTACAACTTCTAACGCTAGATCTTAGACTCGTGTATAGTCTTAGCAGCTAATCTAAAGAGTGAATTGCTAATCGTTGTAAATTTTCCATTTTTAATATTATAAATAGAGTTACCCAGGTCTGTCCTTCTTTCCTGCGGTCACACAAGGTTGCGGAAGTACACGCTAGATGGCAGACACTCCGCTGTCTGGTACCGTTGTGCTTCATACGCCATGGCGTGGCAATGACACGTCACACAGTCGAATTGTGTGAGGGGGAAGGGGGGGGAGACAGAGAGGAAGTGTAATGCAGAGTGAAAAAAGAAGAGCAAGACAGAGAGAGAGAGAGAGGGAGAGATAGAGAGAGAAAGGGGAGAGGGGGAGGGAATCGATGACAGGAGGGCATGGAGAGGAGGAGGAGGAGGTGGGTGAGGAGAAGTCGAGTGAGGAGGGGTAGTGGGGAGAGAGGTAGCGTTAATAGGAGAAAAGGAGAGGCCCGTGTTTCTCTAACACGGGGTCACAGCTAGTTCTATCATAATTTCTGATCTTTGGGTCTACGTCTGATTTGTAGAAGCTTGTTTGTTGAATTCCAACTTCCGAGCGTATATTGTGTTGTTCAAGGCAGGTAGATAGGCCTGTGTGTTGGGGAGCAACTTCACACGACAGTACACAACTAGCAAGACGTTCTCAGAAGGCGGTGCTTGGAGGCGGGCAATACCTCACAACCATTCACTAGTTTACTGGTCGGGTCTGCGTGTGATCCTCATCCACTGGCTAGCGCACTGAACCGCCATTCAACCATACGATGGTTTCCCTCAGTCATTGGAAGGGTCTACTGAGACGGTTTCGTAATATTTGGCTTCCCAAATATGCACTAGAAGAAAAGAAAAGTACCCCGTAAGGGTAGTGTTTTTTTGGTTCGGGTCAGGTTCGGGTTCGGGTAGTGGAAAAACTGTGGGTTTCGGGCGGGTTTTAGGAAACACACTGTATTTCAACAGGTGCTTCAAGATTAGGCAGTTGTACAAGCAAATTCCCAGGTCTAGGACTATTCCTATCTACTGGCTCCAGGCATTGGCCTAGGCTTATTGAAGTGATCTGTATTTACTTCCAAATATAGAATCTACATCTATATCCTCCTCACTCATCAAGAGATAGATGTAGATGTAGCCTAGGCCTACGTGGTAAAAAAAAACAAGTCAACACAAATATACAACACCTTTCAACAAGATTTTGCCTCCGTCTTTGTTTTCAAAGAGTCAAATGACTTTGGAATCAAAGATATACCAACTATGTGCACGATGCTGCCCTCTACTCAACTCTTGAGAAACTTCTTGCAGTGGATCAGTCAACAAATGAAGTAAATGGCGCCAAAACCGCGCGATGTACGAAAAACCCGATTTCAGTGTTACATGAGTGTCAGATCGGGTCGGTCTCGGGTTGGGAAAAAAAACGACCCGAAATTCTGGGTACCCGAACACCCCACCCCTAAAGAAAAGAAAAGGACTACTCACTAAAGCTTTGATACAAACTTCATGCTTTATACTCTTTATAAATTATATACCGGTATTAATATATAGACCTATATTATACATATTAAGTAGGGTTGGGCGAACCGGTTCGAATTCGAACCGAACCGAACCTTAAAATGAGGTTAGAATGTCGAACCGGCCAGGTTCGAAAACGAACTTCTTTCGAACATCTACAATGTTTATCAAAATAGCCTACAAATGAACAAGAGCTGTCAGTGCAGTGCTCAGGACCTAGGCCTATCAGCTGTTTGCTTTTATCGATTCGATAGGTCGATCATCGAACAGACCAGAACTTCAGTTTAGCTGGCTGTGTGTCTTGTGTGAGGTAGTTTGGAAATTTGTAATGGAGTCAACAAAACTGTGATGTATTAAACATGAAATCTTTTTCGTAATTTTGCATTAATCGACGCGATATTGCTCTTGAACTAGGAAAACAAACCATGAATTCCTTCACGGTAGGACCGAAATTATGTAATCAATAGCGAAATTTTGAACTGACCCAGTCTGCCCTACGAATCTTTGACGCAGTTTTACTTTGGGCCCACTACTGAAAGTGTTAGGCTCTCATTTCAAATTCAAGGTAGACCTAAGCCTTAAAATGGATAGAAGTAGGAGAATATTGAATTTTCCTGGAAGCGACAGCGACAGCGAGGACAACAATGGGTAATTTGGGAAATATGTATGACTTGTAATCGTATTGATTTCACATCGATTTTTTAAGTTAGAAATTAAGATGGTCAATTCACTCAATTGTTATAGGCTCCTAGGCTTGCGCTCAATGAAAAAGAAACGAAAATAAATAAAAATCAGACTGAAATGCCATGTATTGAGTATTGATTATTAATTTGTCTACCAGACGATGTAGTTTTCCTCCTTCAATTCCATCTATCTACGAGTAGGCCTACCCGTGCATTTACGTTGGAAGTTTGAGTAAAACTAGAAGAAAAAAGGTTCGGTTTGAGGTTCGAAAAAAACGAACCTTTTTTAAAAGTTCGAGGTTCGGTTCGTGGCAAAAATCAAGGTTCGCCCAACCCTAATATTAAGTATTGTATTTATCAACTTAACAATGTACTGTACTGGTAAAGTAACACTGTCATGTTGTATTTTCATGTAGTGGATAATATTCATGTTAACAAATAATATCTAGGCCTATATAATTAATTTAATATATTATTGCTTCATCTTTTTTTTTTTTCAATTCATATCTTCTTATGATGGTTGGATCATCGTCTATAAGTAGGCATACGTTTGTAATGCGTCATTATTTGTGAATAATGTTTGTTCCCAATTGATATCGTTTAGAGCCACGTTCTGGTTTCTCGCGCGAGACGTTTTCTCAGAGCTATGAGCCGCAGCCGGCGAAACGGTCCCAGAAAGTGACCTTGATTAAACCGTACCGTGCCACGCACCTCGTCGGCCACAGTCTGCCGAACCTGTCGCAGATCGTCGAGGAGGCGGCGGAGGTCAACGACATCGCTCTCCGAGAAATAGCGTGGACATTCGATGGCGATGGTAAAACTGAAAATATAAGCGAACCTAATCCAGCGCCGATGGAAAGGACAAAGAATCAAGCGGTGAATATGGAGCTGCGAAGGAGGTTTGATTTGTCGGAGGGGGCAGAGATGAGTTTCCAGGATTTGCTGGAGAAATGCCAGAGCGAGCTAGAGACGGGAGTCATGGAGGCCAAGGCGTTGAGGCCTGATGTGGCTCCCAGGCTGGGGAGACAAGCGGCCAGGGACACGCAATCAGCTGATGAGCACGGAACTAAACAAAACACGGACAACATTTCTAAATTACAAACAAAAAATGTAGAAAAAATAAATTTTGAACTGGTACAAAATCTTCTAGACTCGACGGCTGTGTATGAGCCGGTTTACGAGAATTTTAGTTTCGAGGAAAACGCAGATAAAAATATTCCCAAGGATTTGATTGTTGAAGACGTTTCAAAACACGAGATTCAGTCTGATACCGAGAACAAGTTTGATGTGAACCGCGATCCAATGTACGAGAATTATAGTCTCGAAGAAAATGAAGGTGAAAAAATTCCCCAGATTCCGGTTGTCGCAGGAATTTCAGTACCGGTACACAATATTCAATATAATACTGCGAACAAATTCGAGGAGCTATTCAATGAAACTTATCCTGATTACGAATCGCTGTGTTTAGAAAGTCTGAAAAACTCTGATAATATAATACTTGGGAGTCTGGAAGACACGAAGGTGATGTTGAAACAAGCAGCCCTACCGGCCGATCGAGTCCGAGCCAAGGTCGAATCCAGCCTGAAAGTCCGCCACTTGACGATACCTCTGGGCACCAAGGCATTCCACGACAACGCGCGGGTCAAGCGGCTGTCGTCAGTCGAGATACCCGACGCGGACCGTAAGTCTCACATGTCCGCTGTTGTACATGTCCGCTGCTTGGAGTCTGTTCCGTCTGTTAGCTGGGCACAGGGTACTTGAACCACGAACGGGAGTTTCCTGCTGGACGTTATCTTGCAATGTTCCTCTTACCCATCATTAGACACGTAGGAATCCAGCATTGGTGAGAGAGGCTGTCACATACAAGGATAGGCCCTACATGTTCCGTGCTGTTCCCATTCATTCAGCATCACATTCTGTTCCACTTTCAATGCCTTTTCCAGAGTCAATAAGTACATTCAGCTGTTTCTGGAATTTTGTCCCATCTTGAAGATATTGAGCTGGATCGTATGAAATATTATTCTATACATTTCTGTGGACTTGTGGTAGTTGATCGATAATCTAGAAGTTATGTTATTTTCATTCTGAGAAGCCATGAAATGCCAAGATGCGATTGGTTTATAACCTCTTGATTCACTCATTCACTTATCATTCCAATGATCCATCATCTGGAGTACCGATAGCTGACATTTGACTCGATCAAATGTTCAAAGTGAAAATAACGTTCTTTCAGTAATAAGGTGAAATTTAACTGATTTTCAACTGGAAATAACACAAGTTGAACTTACAACCAAGTGTCCCGTTCTTTTTGTATTAAATTGATTATTGTGGTGAAGACTGGGACTCGGCTAAAAGCAACGACTCGCACACTCCTAGAAATGAACGTCGAATGTGTGTCAACTCTTCCAATACAAGCTGGTCAACCTCGTAACAAGATAACATATTTCTGATAATGTTATGTAAATTTGTGTTGTTATATTTCATTGTTGATGTTTCATTTATTCCTTCAATCTGTTTTCTAACCTGAAAAGGGGCCCCTTGGTATGTTAGTTAGTCTTGGTTTACTAATACTACATGTGGCTTAAGTCCCGTGAGCCAACGCATAGGTGTGCTCAACCTTGGCTGCTCAGTCACCGTAGCAACTGTACGGCTATTCTCTGCTTGAATTTGTGAACTGTTGGCTTCTAGTGTTGCCGTGTGGTGCTTCCCAACTTATGCTACAGCTTGAACCAACAGTGAAAGACCATTATCTGTTGGTCTGATGCACGTTCTAGGATAGAGAGGTCTGTTGGAGCGCTAGGTGCCAGGAGGCCAGTCAGACCACTCTGTCCTAGACCATGGTCTCATCCTATGCAGCATCACAAGGTTGACTGGTTTGGTCTGCTTGTACAGTTGGCTACATGCTTGAAACCAGTAGTGTGCTGTTACACTTCTCTCCTATACATGGCACAGCACACTCAACATACACTTTATAACCTTTCCATGCTTGAAAACAGGAAGCCAAATACACATACCGGTAATCTTGGAGTTTTTTGTGCAGCATTTCTTATGTCTGCGTTAAAGTCTTTTTTAGAGAAGATGTTCAGCACAAATCAGAAAAAACATTACAATACCCTACTCAATCGAATGAACATCGACGATCACAATAATTCTATTCACAATATAAATAACGTTGGTGATCACAATAATTCTATTCACAATATAAATAACATCGATGATCACAATATATCTATTCACAATATAAATAACGTCGATGATCACAATAATTCTATTCACAATATAAATATACGTCAGTGATCACAATAATTCTATTCACAATATATATATATATATATATATATATATATATATATGTCGGTGATCACAATAATTCTATTCACAATATAAATAACGTCCATGATCACAATAATTCTATTCACAATATAAATAACGTCGATGATCACAATAATTCTATTCACAGTATAAATAACGTCAGTGATCACAATGATTATATTCACAATATAAATATACGTCGGTGATCACAATAATTCTATTCACAATATAAATATATGTCGGTGATCACAATAATTATATTCACAATATAAATAACGTCGATGATCACAATAATTCTATTCACAATATAAATATATGTCGGTGATCACAATAATTATATTCACAATATAAATATACGTCGGTGATCACCATAATTCTATTCACAATATAAATAACATCGGTGATCACAATAATTCTATTTACAATATAAATAACGTCCATGATCACAATAATTATATTCACAATATGAATAACGTCGAATGATCACAATAATTCTATTCACAATATAAATAACGTCGGTGATCACAATAATTCTATTCACAATATAAATATACGTCGGTGATCACAATAATTCTATTCACAATATAAATAACGTCCATAATCACAATAATTCTATTCACAATATAAATATATGTCGGTGATCACAATAATTATATTCACAATATAAATAACGTCCATGATCACAATAATTCTATTCACAATATAAATAACGTCGATGATCACAATAATTCTATTCACAGTATAAATAACGTCAGTGATCTCAATAATCATATTCACAATATAAATAATGTCGATGATCACAATAATTCTATTCACACTATATATAACGTCGATGATCACAATAATTCTATTCACAATATAAATATACGTCGGTGATCACAATAATTCTATTCACAATATAAATATATGTCGATGATCACAATAATTCTATTCACAATATAAATAACGTCGATGATCACATAATTCTATTCACAATATAAATATATGTCGGTGATCACAATAATTCTATTCACAATATAAATATATGTCGGTAATCACAAAAATTCTATTCACAATATAAATATATGTCGGTGATCACAATAATTCTATTCACAATATAAATAACGTCCATGATCACAATAATTATATTCACAATATAAATAACGTCGATGATCACAATAATTCTATTCACAATATAAATATATGTCGGTGATCACAATAATTCTATTCACAATATAAATATACGTCGGTGATCACAATAATTCTATTCACAATATAAATAACGTCCATGATCACAATAATTATATTCACAATATAAATAACGTCGATGAGCACAATAATTCTCTTCACAATATAAATAACGTCGGTGATCACCATAATTCTATTCACAATATGAATATATATGTCGGTGATCACAATAATTCTATTCACAATATAAATAACGTCGGTGATCACAATAATTCTATGCACAGTATTAATTAATGTCGATGATCACAATAATTCTCTTCACAATATAAATATACGTCGGTGATGACAATAATTCTATTCACAATATACGTCGGTGAACACAATAATTCTATTCACAATATAAATAACCACCATAATCACAATAATTCTATTCACAATATAAATATATGTCGGTGATCACAATAATTATATCCACAATATAAATAACGTCGATGATCACAATAATTCTATTCACAATATAAATAACATCGGTGATCACAATAATTCTATTCACAATATAAATAATGTCGATGATCACAATAATTCTATTCACAATATAAATATACGTCGGTGATCACAATAATTCTATTCACAATATAAATATATGTCGATGATCACAATAATTCTATTCACAATATAAATAACGTCGATGATCACATAATTCTATTCACAATATAAATATATGTCGGTGATCACAATAATTCTATTCACAATATAAATATATGTCGGTAATCACAAAAATTCTATTCACAATATAAATATATGTCGGTGATCACAATAATTCTATTCACAATATAAATAACGTCCATGATCACAATAATTATATTCACAATATAAATAACGTCGATGATCACAATAATTCTATTCACAATATAAATATATGTCGGTGATCACAATAATTATAGTCACAATATAAATATACGTCGGTGATCACAATAATTCTATTCACAATATAAATATATGTCGGTGATCACAATAATTCTATTCACAATATAAATAACGTCCATGATCACAATAATTATATTCACAATATAAATAACGTCGATGAGCACAATAATTCTCTTCACAATATAAATAACGTCGGTGATCACCATAATTCTATTCACAATATGAATATATATGTCGGTGATCACAATAATTCTATTCACAATATAAATAACGTCGGTGATCACAATAATTCTATGCACAGTATTAATTAATGTCGATGATCACAATAATTCTCTTCACAATATAAATATACGTCGGTGATGACAATAATTCTATTCACAATATACGTCGGTGAACACAATAATTCTATTCACAATATAAATAACCTCCATAATCACAATAATTCTATTCACAATATAAATATATGTCGGTGATCACAATAATTATATTCACAATATAAATAACGTCGATGATCACAATAATTCTATTCACAATATAAATAACATCGGTGATCACAATAATTCTATCCACAATATAAATAATGTCGATGATCACAATAATTCTATTCACAATGTAAATAACGTCGATGATCACAATAATTTTATTCACAATATAAATATATGTCGTGATCACAATAATTATATTCACAATATAAATAACGTCGGTGATCACAATAATTCTATTCACAATATAAATAACGTCGGTGATCACAAAAATTCTATTCACAATATAAATAATGTCGATAATCACAATAATTCTATTCACAATATAAATAACGTCCATGATCACAATAATTCTATTCACAATATAAATAATGTCGATGATCACAATAATTCCATTCACAATATAAATAACGTCGGTGATGACAATAATTCTATTCACAATATAAATATACGTCAGTGATCACAATAATTCTATTCACGATATAAATATTTACATATATTTTTTCACATATTTATTTATTCATTACAGATTGTTCATAAAACAGGTGGTAATGGTTACTATACCTAATGAAATTACAGTCAAACATACTCGATACAATTATACTTCATTTTTTTCTTATCTCTCTTCCTAAATCACCAATCTTCGTTATGTTCTTGATATCTTCTTCCAATTCATTCCATTCCCGCGTTGTTCTTTGTATAAATCCATATTTACCTACTTCTCTATCCACTTTTTCCACTTCCATTCTTACCCCTCCCCTTGTTCTTCTTTGTAATCCCTTTCCTTAATTCATCCCATCCTGTATATTCATTCTTGACTCTAACAAAATTGCACATTCTTTCTATTTGTCTTCGTTTCGCCAAATTTTCCCATCCCATTTCCTCAATCATTTTACTGGGTCTTTCTATAACTTTTTCAACCACATCCTTATCGTTCCTGATGATCCTCCAGCGCTTCTCTCTCCCCAATACCCTTCTTGCAGCAACCCTTTGGACGTTCTCCACAGCCTTTATTAGTCCAACTTCATGCGGATCCCATATATGTCGGTAAAATAAATATCATAAAATGTCATAAATATATGTCGGTGATCACAATAATTATATTCACAATATAAATAACGTCCATGATCACAATAATTATATTCACAATATAAATATGCTTCGGTGATCACCATAATTCTATTCACAATATAAATATATGTCGGTGATCACAATAATTCTATTCACAATATAAATATATGTCGGTGATCACAATAATTCTATTCACAATATAAATAACGTCGGTGATCACAATAATTGGATGGACAATATAAATGAGCGTGGATGATGACAATAGTAAGGTGACCGGTGTGTTGCGTTTCAGCCGTGGCCAAGGAGCCTGCGCTGCGGGCTGCGTGCGAGGCGACGGTGTTGACCTCTGTGCAGCAGGAGCTGCAAGTCCGCCGCCAGAAGACCGCCGTGTCCCGCCAAGACAGCCGCCTGTCTGTCAAGTCGCTCATAGACTCCATCGAGAACGCTGCCAAGCTCGCCAAGAACAGTCAGTCGCACTTCATTCATTCATTCATTCATTCATTCAAGTCACGATAGACAGTGTTCGGGAGTGAACTTACAAAATGAACGTTCACAGAACTCGTTCGTTTTTTTACATAATGAACGTGAACTTATTAAAAGTTCCTTTTTCGGTCACGAACTGTTCAAAAGTTCGCCAGTGAAACGTTTTTTTCAAACGTGTGGTACATTTTTCCATGACGATCGTACTTGAATGAGAGAGAGAGAGAAGGGGATGGACGCGGTTTTCTGACCAATCTGAAACGCTGATTCATGCTCAGTTTAGCTTGCGGTGTTTCCATTGGCTGGAACTTATAATTGAATCCTTCTCCACACAGCAAGCCCTACCAATATTAGCTACATAATACTGTCCGGTGGTCCAAATTGACGTTAAAAGCAAAAAAAAACGCGAAATGAACTTTCACGTGAACTTATGTACTTTTTACACGAACTTGAACTTTTCAGAGTAAAATATAGAAAATGAACTTGAACTTTCAAAAAGTTCATTCTCACAGTAATGAACTGAACTTTTAAAAAGTTCTTTTTAAAAAGGAACTTCCCCAACACTGACGATAGAATACTCACACTTTCAAAGGGCATGACGTGAAGTGTCATCAATTAGGAAAGTCAAGTGAACAATTGATTGACATGTCACTTCCGAAGTAGATCTCCGGTGACAGTTTCAGTACAACTGTGTGACACTCGGGTAACGCTTGCGCAACGACGAAGAAAAGAGGTGCGTCTAGTTTGCTCTAGAATACGCGTGGGAAAAATGTCGTCATTATCCATTGGAATCATCTCCAGGGTTCTCATGACCTTTGACCTTTAAGAGTCCACAGGAGTCGATTCAGGGGAGTTTCAGTTTTTCGATGATAACTTTTGAACGGTATGATACATCAAAATTCTAATAAAGATGAAACACAGATATTTGTTGTACCTTCAAGACGGTGTAAGTAATAACTATTTATCTCGTATTGCCTGATTATCCGTATACGGCTGACAAAACTCATGTTCGTATCTGCGAATAATGCCGAATTGGTGACGTTGTGAACTGCCATGTTTCAGATGAATACCTCGATGGTACGACATTGAGGGGCGACAGCTTATCGCGATCCTCGTTATAGGGGAAATATATCACTTGTTCAGTTCTAAAATATAGGAAAATAATAGTCAGGAACATCATTACAATGAGATATTGTCATCATTAATTAACATTTATGTTGAAGTCAATTCAGTAATACCCAACAATAATGATAATTAAACTAGGACACTGGGTATAATATTGACTGTATAAACACACTATAAGTCGCGCTCGCGCATAAGCCCTACCCGCACATAAGTCACACCCACGCATAAGTCAGCCCACGCATAAGTTGCACCCACGCATAAGTCAGCCCACGCATAAGCCGCACCCACGCACAAGTCACACCCACGCATAAGTCACACCCACGCATAAGTCACACCCACGCATAAGTCGCACCCACGCATAAGTCGCACCCACGCATAAGTCAGCCCACGCATAAGTCACACCCACGCATAAGTCGCACCCACGCATAAGCTGCACCCGCGCATAAGTCAGCCCAAGCATAAGTCAGCCCATGCATAAGTCAGCCCATGCATAAGTCACACCCACACATAAGTCACACCCACGCATAAGTCAGCCCCTCGCATAAGTCACACCCACGCATAAGTCGCACCCACGCATAAGTCAGCCCACGCATAAGTCACACCCACGCATAAGTCACACCCACGCATAAGTCACACCCACGCATAAGTCACACCCACGCATGAGTCAGCCCACGCATAAGTCACACCCATGCATAAGTCACACCCACGCATAAGTCACACCCACGCATAAGTCGCACCCACGCATAAGTCACACCCATGTATAAGTCAGCCCACGCATAAGTCACACCCACGCATAAGTCACACCCATGCATAAGTCAGCCCACGCATAAGTCACACCCACGCATAAGTCAGCCCACGCATAAGTCACACCCACGCATAAGTCAGCCCATGCATAAGTCACACCCATGCATAAGTCAGCCCACGCATAAGTCACACCCACGCATAAGTCGCACCCACGCATAAGCTGCACCCGCGCATAAGTCAGCCCACGCATAAGTCACACCCACGCATAAGTCAGCCCACGCTTAAGTCGCACTCACGCATAAGTCACACCCACGCATAAGTCACACCATAAGTCACACCCACGCATAAGTCAGCCCACGCATAAGTCACACCCACGCATGAGTCAGCCCACGCATAAGTCAGCCCACGCATAAGTTGCACCCACGCATAAGTCAGCCCACGCATAAGTCGCACCCACGCATAAGTCAGCCCACGCATAAGTCGCACCCACGCATAAGCTGCACCCGTGCATAAGTCAGCCCACGCATAAGTCGCACCCACGCATAAGTCAGCTCACGCATAAGTCGCACACACGCATAAGTCACACCCAAGCATAAGTCACACCCACGCATAAGTCAGCCCACGCACAAGTCACACCCACGCATAAGTCAGCCCACGCATAAGTCGCACCCACGCATAAGTCAGCCCACGCATAAGTCGCACCCACGCATAAGTCACACCCAAGCATAAGTCACACCCACGCATAAGTCAGCCCACGCATAAGTCAGCCCACACATAAGCCCTACCCACGCATAAGTCACACCCACGCATAAGCCGCACCCACGCATTAGTCACACCCACGCATAAGTCACACCCACGCATGAGTCACACCCACGCATAAGTCAGCCCACGCATAAGTCAGCTCACGCATAAGTCAGCCCACGCATAAGTCACACCCACGCATAAGTCGCACTATAAGTCGCGCTCGCGCATAAGTCACACCCACGCATAAGTTGAACCCACGCATAAGCCGCACCATAAGTCACACCCACGCATAAGTCGCGCTCGCGCATAAGTCACACCGGCGTAGGTGCAGGTTGATGTTCTTTCACAGTTATCTAACTCCTCCAATAAAGGACTGCGTTCCTAAGAGAAGTGTGTTTGTGTTTAGGCCCCGGCAGCCGCAGCAGCTCCACGTCCAGCCTGTGCAGCGTGGCGAGCGGTGCGGCCGTGGCCCCGCTCTCCCCCACGACGTGCGACGCGGCCCCGCTCAGGGAGCAGCAGTTCAAGCGCAATATCCTGGCAGGTGAGGCCGCCCGTTCCCCGCTTCCATCATTCACCTGGTCCCTTGTCACTGTACTTGGAGCATCTAGTAGAACATGACAAGTATTTGTGTGCATCGTAATTGATAGGGTTTGTTTACGCTCGTGCTTTGTGTTGACCAATCGGAGGAGGGTTGAACACTTGCTGGGCGCTGAGAGATGGACTACCTGCAACGGAAGTCTAGTTTACTCGTCTGAACTGTCAGGCCCAACTTGTCTACGGCTGTTCATAGACCGGTCTGCGGGAGATATTATATTATCTCTAGGCCCTCCTAGTTTCGTAACTAGGAAAACGCCATATATGCGTTGTTGGACGAGCGGATAGTATTAGTATGGGTAAAGATGTGTAAAAACTGCTTTGAGTGGTACCAATTTAGCACATTTTATGTTTTATCTTCAAAATGGCTGACCCAATCAAGCTGAAAATTTTCAGAAATGAAATGTGTATCAAAATATAATTCAACTTCACGCAAAATTTTGTCGTTTGGAAAATGATTTTTTTTTTTTCCGCTGTGTTATTCTAATCCTATTTTTTTAATTTCTGAAATTCATAAAAAAAAGGTTACCACCCAACAATGCCACAAAACTATACAGATCTGAGTTGGATGAGGAACCATATTGAAAAAAAGTTTGAAGTTGATAGCTGTAGCCATTTGACCTGTGGAGAACCGACAAAAAAACATGAAAAAAAAAATGAACACCAATTTTTTTCAGTATGTCGAATTGAATCTTCGCTAAAGCTCGTCTAATTAATGGTGCAACAATATTAAGAAGCGCATATGGTTTGATTGGAGCATTTCTCACGGCAACTTGAACGCTTGAAGTCTAAGTTTGGCGCGGTCAGAGCGCTCAACAGTTGAGCTCTTGTTGCGCTCAGCACAAAGCAGAAGAGTAAACCTTCATACTTGGCGTGTGTTGTCTTGCTGCATTTGTACCGTAGTCTAGAGCACGTACTGCGTTGGCTTGGCATGTAACAAGGCTACACAGTAGAGAATCACTGGGATAAAACATACGCTTTTCTCATTACAATTGAAATCATAAAACATTTTCCACAACACAATTTGTCTATTTTTCGGTCCAATATCCAGTGCTGATAAGGGTTCAAGTTCAACTAGATTTAACTAAGGGTGTGCAAGCAAGGTGCTAGAGAGATTGATCTTCATGTGCTCACGAACCAGAGTCATTGAATAACAAGGTTAGTGTATCCACTCCAAGATAATTTTATGCTCTTTAATTGATGCGTTTTTATGAATTGATTTTATTAATTCAATTAGTCTTAAGATAACATGTCAAAGATTTTGATCACATTCTTGGTATTCATGACGTATTATCTTGAAACTGGCTGAATACTCGAAAATAGAATGTGATATTACTCAAAGAGCGTAAAACTATCTTCGAGTTGAAATACTTCCTATTGAATGAGACTGGCTCGTGAACGTGGACCGTGCGTGCCCCTCTAACAGTCCACGGGAGGCGATTTAGCGGGATATCAGTTGATTGGTTATAACTCTTGAACGGTGTGAGATAGAGTCATTCTGAAAACAAGGAAACACAGATATTTTCAATACCTTCAAAGTGGTGTAATTATCTATATAAAAGGCTAAGCACGTCTGTCTGTCTGTAAGATTGCGACAATCAAGGGGCAGGGTGGTGGGGGGGGAGGTGAGGGAGGCGTGGATGACGGGCGGAGAAGGGAGGGAGGCGCATCGCCCTGATCATTGTGATCATGATGAGTGTGAGCATTGACACTTTGTTGTGCGTAAATCACTTCACACTTCGCCATTCTGGAGGAGAACGGAAGGTGCGAAGGAATTTACGCGTAATTGTGTTAGTGCGTAGTGATGCTGTGCGTTCAAGGTATATGCAGTGCGACAGTTATAACAATAGTAGTGGGAAGTTTAGTAATAACAGAGAGAGAGAGAGAGACCCCGCGTTTTAAACGCGGGGCTAAGGCTAGTCAAGTAATAATTATTCATCTCACATCACGTAATTGTCAGGAATTGACGGTTTAAAAATGTACATTTTCAAGGATTAATCGTTGAAAATCAGGCGATTGGAAATGAATAGTTGTTACACCGTCTTGCAGGTAACAAGTGTTTCCTTGTTTGTAAAATGTTGATATTCCTCT